>LR750389.1:235658-552246 GCA_902729485.2 Mus minutoides
TGAGCAAGCCAAGGGAAGCAAGCCAGTAAAGAACATCCCTCCATGGCTTCTGCATCAGCTCCTGCTTGAGTTCCAGTCCTGACTTCCTTTGGTGATGAACAGCAGTATGGAAGTGTAAGCCGAATAAACCCTTTCCTCCCCAACTTGCTTCTTGGTCATGATGTTTGTGCAGGAATAGAAACCCTGACTAAGACAATGAGGTAACTGAATCACAAATGAACACACATGGTATATACTCACTGATAAGTGGATATTAACGCAGAAGCTCAGAATACCCAAGATACAATTCACAAACCAAATGAAGCTCAAGAAGAAGGAAGACCAAAGCATGGATACTCGGTCCTTTGTAGAAGGGTGAATAAAGTATTTCTAATTTTCTGAGTAGCTGCCAGAATGATTTCCAGAGTGGCTGTGCCAGTTTTCAACCCCACCAGCAACAGAAGAGTGTTCCTTGTTCTCCACATTCTCACTGGCATGTGCTGTCACTTGATTTTTTTTTTTTATTTTAGCCATATTGATTGGTGTAATGTGGGATCTCACAGTCTTTTTGATTTGCATTTCCTCAGTGACTAAGGATGTTGAATATTTATTTAAGTGCTTCTCATCCACTCAAGCTTCCTCTCTTGAGAATTCTCTGTTTATCTCTGTATCCCGTTTTTTAATTAGGTTATTTGGATTTTTTGAGTCTAACTTCTTAAGTTCTTTGTGTATTTTGGATATTAGCCCTGTATCAGATGTAGTGTGAAGATATTTTCCCCAATCTATAGGTTGTCGTTTTGTTCTATTGACAATGTTTTTTGTGTAGGGGTGAGGTTTGATGAGATTTTCGCTATCCACTTCAGCATGCCTATTGGTGTCATTCTTGTTCACTTCACATTTTCAGTCTTTTCCAAGTTCATCTACCTGGGCACACACAGCAACGAGTTCTAGGGTTAGTCCTACTTTAGGTCTTTAAATCTTCAGTTCCCCTTTAGGCCAATACGTTTGCCTTTGTGGCTAGATCTTAAACCTAGAGTAAAACATTGGTGTTGTGGAAATGCTTATGATATTAATCGCTAAAATTTGGAGTCAGTTAAAATGTTTAGTGATAGAGGAAGAAAAATAAATTATAGTATGTCTTTCCCATGGATTAGTTTGCCTCTATTATTTCTTTTTGTGAAGAATTTATAATCATATGGAAAATGTCAAAATTAAATCAAAAGACACACCAAAGAGAGTTTGTATATAGAACATTACCATGGCGTGTAAGAACCATATGTGTGGAATAACATATCAGTGGGTGGAAATCAATCAAAATGATGTATTATTGTTTATGTGTGTTTTTGAAGTGTTCTGTCATGGTTTTCTTTCCTATTTATATTGGGCTTCACCCTCACAGAAATTTTCTGTAATAAGAAAATAAAGTTATACATACATTTCTACAAACACAGTTTGACTTTACAAAAACTGTTTTTTATCTTTAAAAAAATTATATGAATCTGCTAAAATTGAATCATCTAGTACCAGTTTTGTGTTTGGTTTGATGACACTAAACCTCAGAAGTTTGTGGGGATGTTGGTCTGGGAAAATTTCTCTTTTCTACCTTGAAAAAGAAATCAGAAATTTCTGTGCAAACTCGTAAGCCTGTAGAAGTTTTGATAAGACACTACACTGAATTTCAAAGGTTTCTTGTAGTTAGACTTATTCAATGCTGTTATTAGACTCATATATAGAAATATCTAAAAAGTCTATTTCATTGATTCAGTAGTAGAAGGAAAGCCAGATTGCTGCATGGTAACCTGCATTTTCAGAACATAGCAAGATCAAAATAGGTTAAGGAAGTTTTCTGAAGACAGATGAGGTTCACATATACCAGAGAAGACTGGCATTCAGTGAACTTAAGTTATATTTAATAGAGATTCCTACATAGGCAAATAATTATCGGAATAGAGAATTGTTAACTAAGGACTTCCTAGTGCTATAATTTTAGAAACCTATGAATCAGAGTAGACCCAATTAAAAGAACATCCTCGGAAGGGAGCCCAGAGAACCCATAGAGCTTCCAGGAGACAAAAAGGCAGACTTTATAATAGTGCCTGGCTCCAATGATTTCTTGCTACTAGTTTGTGACAATGTCTGACAAGTCATAAGATTTTACTCTCCCTGGTTGGATCTAGTTTTCATTTTCCAAATCTATGGGGTCAGAATATGGAGTTGCCAACAAGAGCAAAGAGTTGGGCTAGAAAGAGAGTGGTGATGAGCCTCCTTGGGAAAAATAGAAACTCTGCAGTCGGGTTTATATTGGAAATATTGACTACTATATGAGACTATATACTTAAATATAGAAGAAGGGAATGATCATAACTATGATAGGAGACACTGAGCATTGTCCTTCTAAGTGAAGACACAATAGCCTTTTTCCCTAAAGGCTATTTCTGTTGTCCATACCCTGATAATAGATACATAGGCACCTTAAATCTTAACTCCCAATCAATGAATGACTGGTGGGAAATGAGAAGAAATACTCCAGGCTACCAGCTACTCCCATGAGATACACTCAACATAGGTGCTTCATTGCCAATGAGAGTCTCCCCGCTATGATTGAGTTCCCTGTCTCTTTTGTAATCAGCCATTCCATCTGGCTTCCTTTGCTGACTTCCTTCTATTTCCTTCTGCATATGCCCATCTTTTCATTTGTACTTATATAATCCTACCCAAAAATCAAACTTTATAAAATCCTTGTTTGAATGACTACAGACTGGCAAATCCAACTTATGACAGGTTAGACCAGAGTAGTTTTAGAAGAGAGGGCCCTAAGATAAGACTTTGGCCAGATGGTAATTTGGGGGTTATTGGCACATTGAAACTATTAATATTTCTTTTATAATGTTCTGACATTACATAAATATAGAAGAAGGTGATCAAGTGACTTTTCAATGCTTGCAGTGCTTGGACAATGAAGAGACAATGGTGAACGAAATGTTCGTTAGTTTCTACTTGCTGTTTAAAACATCCAGAGAGGACAAGGTGCTCCATCCTCTTCAGTCAGTTAAAACCATACTCCTCATGTAGCATTTAAACAAACAATTATTTAATTTGCTAGAGAGCAGGTTGTTTCCTTTTTGCTTTGAGGTTAGTGTGTGCATACCACCAAGTTCTTTACAAATTGCAAAAAGGCACATTAATTCCTGCTCTGAACTGCCCCATTAGTTAAAAGTGCCATGATATAATGAGAAATAATCAAGCTGCTTTTACCTTTTAAATTGGTGTTTGATTTAATGAAAACTAAGAGCATGGAAACTGAGAACCTCTTAGAACATTGACCTATGCCTTGTAGATAAGTAACAAATTTAGATGAATAAATGTTACTTTAGAACTAATGTATGTTACATTTTATCTAATGTTGGCTGAAGCTGTAGCACGTAAAATGGGAGTGTATTACACTCTTTCAGATTTTTCTTTTCCTAAAATCACCTCCACAGATGCTGGTAGAGTATATTACATTGTATAAGTTTAAGAATATTTTGATTCAACAGTGGGATAACCAGCCTTAATTTATATATGTACAATAAAACTCATATACTTAGGGCATATGAACATGGAACAAAAGGGTAAGGAAGACTATAAAAGCCAGAGGAATACAAGTCCCCTATGTCTTTAGTTATGACAGGGAAGCTACAAAATTAAATAGCTACAATATGGCTTCCCAAACAAGACCTGAATATTAGGAACATCATTTGGAATGCCACAAAATGTATGGAGAAATTCTAATGGGACCCCACCCATAAATGATTAATGACTACTGAGAGAAAATTTTGTCTTTCCTAGGGAAGAGCCCCCAATTAGTTATCTACTATCAGCAATAAAATCATATACTACCCCAAAGTAATACTTTTTAAGAAAAAAAAAAAAGTTGTGTTTGACATGAGTCTGAAGTTGTGGCTACTTAGATGGCTGAGGCAGAAGGACCAAAATTTAAAAGTAGGTTTGGGCTATACAGTGAGCCTAAGTAACTTGGTACGAGCTTGCCTCAAGATAGACAGGCAGACTGATAAACAGACAAAGAGTAACTGAACATTTTCTTTTTCCTGTATAAGGAATCAAAAGCTACAACTGTTAGGAGGAATCCTGATTGCATTACCACATGATTACAGCTGTTCCATGTTTGAATGAGAAGAATTTGTTTAGGATGCATGGAAGATAAGTTGATTACTGAAGACAACATATTTACAAAAACTTGAGAGATGTGTAGATGTGTTTTGTTTTGATTTTAAAAAGTAAATATTTATAAGAACTTCAATCACACATTCTAGTCCTCTGGTCCAACTCACACTGAGTTGAACTGAACCAAGTATGCCCACATTACTGTGCAACCATCCCCAAACTTCAATTTTAGAATTTTGTTTTTTTTTTCCTGCCTACAGGCTCAGAGTGAATGGCAAGGGAGAACATTTAACGTTCCCTTTTAGCCAACAATTATAAATGGTTCATATGACCACTCTAGAGTGACATCCCCTTCCAGCTCCTTGATACCACACCAGTTCTCAAGACTTGTTCTCAGACCTACTGCAGATACCACTTCTATCTTTTCCACTAGGAGAGGTTTTGTTTTTGTTTTTGTCTTCTTCTTCTTCTTCTTCTTCTTCTTCTTCTTCTTCTTCTTCTTCTTCTTCTTCTTCTTCTTCTTCTTCTTCTTCTTCTTCGATTTATTTATATTTAAATTTTCTTTAATTTTTTTTTTACACTCCAGATTTTATCCCCCTCCTGGTCCACTCTACAACTGTTCCCCATCCCACACTTCCTTCCTAGCCCCTGTCCCCATGAGGAGCCCCCACTTCCCAACCTCCCACCCCACCAGACCTCTAAACTCCCTGGGGCCTCTAGTCTCTTGAGAGTTAGGTTCATGTTCTCTGACTGAACTGAGACCCGGCAGTCCTCTGCTGTATATGTGTTGGGGGCCTCATATCAGCTAGTGTATGCTGCCTGATTGGTGGTCCAGTGTCTGAGAGATCTCAGGGTTCATGTTGAGACTAGAGGTCCTCTTACAGAGGCACCCTCATCCTCAGTTTCTTCCAGCTTTTCCCTTATTCAACCACAACGGTCACTTGCTTATGTCCATTGGTTGGGTATAAATATGAGCATCTGACTCAGCTTCTTGATGGGTCTTTTGGAGGGCAGTCAGATAGGTTCCTTTTTCTGAGCACTCTATAGCCTCAATAATAGTGTCAGGCCTTGGGACCTCCTGTTGCGCTGGATACCAATTTGGACCTCCTTTTCCTCAGGTTCCTTTCCATTTCCATCCCTGCATTTCCTTCAGATAGGAACAATTATGGGTCAGAGTTTTGACTGTGGGATGGCAACACCATCCCTCACTTGATGCCCTTTCTTAATTTACTTAATGCCCTGATTGTTACTCCATTTTAAGACAGTTGTGAATGAATGAAATAGACTATTTAGCTGATTATTGTAAAGTTTGCCATGGAAAACCTGGGCCCAGATTATAATATAAAATACTGTTAGCTACTAATTTCTTCTGGCTTATGGATAATGAAACAATTTCTATTTCCTCTCAGAAAAGGACAAAAACATACACATTGTAAGAGACTCTTCCAGATGCTCACTGAAGATGTTAAGCAAAATGTGAGTAAAGTATTTTACCAAAAAAGTAACCATGTAGGAATAATATAATTGACAAGCTCAGGGGCCAATTCTGTTTTCCTATGCATTGTATATACATGAAAGAGCAAACAGCTGAGATTAGATTTTAATTTATGATACAGACTGTGCTAAAAATGGTGAGCAAATTGCCTATTTATTATAGAAAATCACAAGAATAAAGATGCTATAATTTTTGTCAAAATGCCATTTTTTATAAAAGTCTAGAGGAGACAGTGCACCCTATTCTTTTCATTGTGCACACGAATTATCCAGATGCATAAGATATCCTGGGTTTAAGGAAAATATGGTCCTACTTGGGTTTACCGGTATTTCTGGTATTGTTTTAAATTCTTTTAATATCAGACTCTGCTCTTGTTTGGCTGTTAGAAATAAAGAATAAAATGCCTATAGATCAATGATTAAAATCCTCCTAATGGGTCCACTTCAACTTGGTTGTGGTAATAATTTTAGAATATAAAATGGTACATTCAAACATTTAAAACTGTTGCAGCAATATTACTCAGGATTAAATGTTACCACCAAATTTGATCCCTGGGACCTACACAGTAGAAAGAGGACTGAACTCTTTAATTTGTCCTCTGACCTTCACACACATTCACCTGGTATTTATGCCTCCCCCTCCCCCCCCACATATACACACACACAGCCAACCACACACAGAAAATAATTAAATATAATAAAAATTAAAATTTTAAAGCATTTGAATTATTTGAATTCTCCTTTTCCAAAATGAATATAGGCTATTTATGAGTAAGAGGAGATTTTATATGATTCTATGTAGTTTGTATTGGAATCATTTTGTATTTTTTATCAAGCAAATTTTAATCAATATGAGAATGTTTATTTTATTATATAATATCAATTTTCTAGGTACTCAATAATAATTAACTTTTGCTGTGTGCACTTGTATAGTAAAAACCCTAATTTCTTTTTTAAAAAAAAAGATTTATTTATTATTAAACATAGTGCATTTTAGCTGTCTTCAGACACATGAGAAGAGGGCATCAGATCTCATTACAGGTGGTTGTCAGCCACCGTGTGGTTGCTGGGATTTGAACTCAGTACCTTCAGAAGAGCAGTCACTGCTCTTACTTACTGAGCCATCTCACCAGTCCAAAAAAAAAAAGCCAATTTCTTGAGACCTTCAATTATCACAAATGAGAATACCTCCACTCCCAGCGTTTATGCATAAACAATGAAGACTCTATCATAAGCAACGTAACCTGTTCTTTGACAGGGTTTGTCCAGGAACATCATTCTATTTTAGCGTACAAAGAGCTACTTTAGGTTGTTGCAGTAATTTCTCAGCCACCTTGACAAAATTTAGTTTTTTTTCCACATTTTATTATTACACAGGAGATTGTGTTATTGTATTATGTGAAATATACAACAAAATCTCTATAAGAATAACAATAGGATACACTACAAAGTTGAATTGCTAGAATTATACAAGCACAGTGCTTTCTCCTTTTATTGAAAATGGACTTTTCTCACATAATATATCTTAATTATGTTTTCACTTTCCTCTACTTTCCCCAGTTTCTATTCACATCTCCTCCTTTCTCTACCTATTCCCTTTCTGTCTCTCATTAAGAAAAACAGGCTTCTAAGGGATAATAATAAAATATAATAAGATATTACACACTGGAGTTGGACAAAACAAACAGAAGGAAAAAAAGCCTAAGAGAAGGCACAGGAAACAGAGACACAAACATTCACACATTCAGGAGTCCATTCAAACATTAAACTGGATGTCATAGATATACACAGAGATCCTGGTGCAGACCAGCCCTGTGTGTCCAGCCTCAATCTCTGACAAACAGCTTTTGTAGACAGTATTGTTATTCTCTGTAGTTAGAGTAGAGTAATACACATATGTTAAATATGTTCAAGAATGATTATTTCCGTGATCTCTGCAATGCATCTGAACACCTATTATTCTCTTCTGACTCTTTCTCACCCCAATTGCAGCTTTCTTTTGGATTTTTCTCATCAGATTTTTGTACCACAAGTTTCCATGCCAATGATTGTTTCCTAAAATCTCCCACCTCGATGTTAGGTTGTTAGTCTTTTGTTATTGTTGAGTTAGTAGGAATAGGAGTTACTAGGAAATGACATTGATCCTTCAGTGAATGATTGCCTCACCCCCACCCCCATGGGATTATATGTTTTTTGACATTTTCAACTATACTTTTCCTATAAAAAAATTACTAACTTTTGAGAAACTGGCTACTGCTTTAGACTTGGGTAATTGATTATCTGTAATTTGTACTGTACATATGCTTCTGGAAAGTGCTTTTCCTGCTGTGCCATCACATCAAACCCACTTTCACATTTATTTAGGCTTTAGTAGGACTCCTTATTGTCAAACAGTCTGATGTAGCCACAACATTTGTTTTTCTTTTCCAGTCAGCAGTCAATGGCTGTTTATTTTTCATGTTAGAATTTATCCATGTTAAGAACCAATGCCCTCTTCTTGATGGTTTCCCAGTTCTCATAAGAAGTGTATTTAGGAAGTATTTATTCTGCTCTCCAAATTGTATTTTGCTATCCTTTTGCATCTCATATTGTTCAGAGAGGACTTTGAGACACCCCAAGGTGTTCCTTACAGATGTCAGGTATATGCCTGAGAAATTTCGTCACCATGACAACCCTCAAACTACTTACCATCCCCACCCCTGATTACATTCATTTCTTATATGTGAATGTTCACTCTTAGAAAAATTCAAATTCAAAAGCTTTCATATCATGAAGAAGGCATACAATATATATGAGGATCTCATGTCTTTTTATATGGCTTCATAAAAGGCATTTAAATTATCTTTAGATAGTTTACATCTATATTAAGCAATTAAAACATTAGGCATTTTCAAGCTATCACATTCTGTTCTTCTAAGTGATGCATAGCAATCTATTGATGCCTTTTACTGTAAAAGGATAACTTAATTTTGAGATTTATTTCTAATGAAACTCCTTGTCTAGTTAAGCCCAGGATTCTTTCCACAGATATTGTGGAAAATATTTTGAAATTCACATTAACTTAATAAATGTAAACAATTAAGATGACCTTACTAACAAAGCTAATTCTTTCTTTATTGATTATTTCACTTGGTCATTTTAATAAAGGTTCTGGTTATTGGCCCGGTCTGGCCTACTTGTGTAATGGAAATAGTACCTTCTTACCACAGTGCTTGAATAGTTGGGATTGCCAGCATGTGCCATCCTGCCAGACTAATGTCTTTTGAATGTAAGTACACACATCCCATCTGGTGGATGATTTAATAATGTCAGGGATTTCCTGTATTTGATTTGCTCCTCAACTCATTCACAAATATTTCCCTTCAGCATCTGCTCAAAATACTTTTTATTCTTTTTGGTTGATACTCTGTTGGTTTTGCAGTATTATTGATATAATTGGTATAATTGTTGCTTATTTGATTAAATCTCCACAAGTAATGAGTTATTTTCATTATTGAATTTATGTTTCTTACCTGCCATAACTCACATGTGTGAGTCACAGAACAAGATACATTTTCTCTGAATTATTCTTCTTTTGCTATATTTTACCATGTGAAATCAACATAAAATATAAAAAGCTATAACCTTATTGTAAAAAATTGGAATTTTTATTTCATATAGAAAAATATGCATTTATAACATATTTTACACTTGTTTTCATTTCTTTTTTTCTCTTTATTAGATATTTTCTTCATTTACATTTCAAGTGTTATCCAGAAAGTTCCCCATACCCTCCCCCATCCCCACCCTGCTCCCCTACCCACCCCCTCCCACATAATGGCCCTGGTGTTCCCCTGTACTTGGGCATATAAAGTCTGCATGACCAAGGGGCCTCTCCTCCCAATGATGGCCAACTAGGCCATCTTCTTCCATATATGCAGCTAGAGACATGAGCACAGGGGGAACTAGTTAGTTCATGTTATTCTTCCACCTATAGGGTTGAAGACCCCTTCAGCTCATAGGGTACTTTCTCTAGCTCCTTCCTTGGGAGTCCTGTGTTCCAACTAATAGCTGACTGTAAGCATCCACTTCCATATTTGCCAGGCACTGGTATAGCCTCCCACGAGACAGCTATATCAGGGCCCTTTCAGCATTATCTTGCTGGTATAGGAAATTATTTAAGATAGGTTTGTCCTATAATTCTACATAAAATCATTTCATACACAATCCAAACTCAGTGCAGATGCAGACCATTGTATAACCTCTTTCAGAGTCTCTTACCTTGCTATAGCACTTAGCTTACAGCTCATTGTTGAATTTTTTTTTTGCTTTTTTTACACAATGCACATATTCATAGTTTTTAAATTAGAATTTGTGATAGGTTAAACTGCAAAGACAACATCTATTTGGAGTTAAGAATATTTACTACAAATCACTGTCACCTTTAATAGTTCATATTATAGGTTTTATTTAGTTGATTTCTTTACATAAATTCAAAGTCTTCACTGTGGTCTAAGAGTTCTATGCTATAGGTTCATGTGGCACTTAAAATGTTTAAAACTTTTGTGTTTATCCAGTGGCTTGTCTCTTTGCTTTAGAACAAATCTTGCTTTTACAGTATTTGTTTAAGTTATTTAGAATTACTAAAGTAGTCTGTATGTAATTCATTTGGAAAAACAAAAAACCCAGGATAGCAAAAACTATTTTCAAAAAGAAAAAGAAAAAAACCTTCTAAGGGAATCACCATCCCTGACCTCAAGCTGTATTACAGAGCAATAGTGACAAACACTGTATGGTATTGGTACAGAGACAGGCAGGAAGACCAATGGAATAGAATTGAAGACCCAGAAATGAACCCACACCTATAGTCACTTGATCTTTGAGAAAGGAGCTAAAACCATCCAGGGGAAAGAAGAGCATTTTCAACAAATGGTGCTGGTTCAATTGGAGGTCAGCATATAGAAGAATCCAAATTGATCCATTCTAATCTTGTACAAAGCTCAAGTCCAAGTGGACCAAGGAACTCCACATAAAACCAGAGAAACTGAATGAAATTTATAGAGGAGAAAGTGGAGAAGAACCTCGAAAATATGGGCACAGGGGAAAATTTCCTGAACAGAACACTCTAAGATCAAGAATCAACAAATAGGACCTCATAAAACTGAAAAGTTTCTGTAAGGCAAAAGACACAGTCAATAGGGACAAAACGGTAACCAAGAGATTGGGGAAAGATCTTTACTAATCCTAAATCTGTTAGAGGGCTAATATCCAATATGTAAAAAGAACTTAAGAAGTTAGATGCCAGAGAATCAAATAACCCTATTAAAAATGAGGTACAGAGCTAAATAAAGAATTTTCAACTGAAGAATATTTAATGGCCGAGAAGCACCTAAGGAAATGTTCAACATCCTTAGTCATCAGGGAAATGCAAATCAAAACAATCCTGAGATTCCACCTCACACCAGTCAGAATGGCTAAGATCAAAAGTTCAGGTGACAGCAGATGCTGGCGAGGATGTGGAGATAGAGGAACCCTTCTCCATTGCTGGTGGGATTGCAAGCTGGTACAACCTCTCTGGAAATCAGTTTGGTGGTTCCTCAGAAAATTGGATATAGTATTACTTGAAGACCCAGCTATACCACTCCTGGGCATATACCCAAAAGATTCTCCAACATATAACAAGAACACAGGCTCCATCCACTATGTTCATAGCAGCCTTATTTGTAGTAGCCAGAAGCTGGAAAGAATGCAAATGTCCTTCAACAGAGGAATGGATACAGAAAATGTGGTACATTTACACAATAGAATACTATGCAGCTATTAAAAACAATGAATTCATGAAATTCTTAGGCAAATGGATGGAACTAGAAAATACCATCTTGAGTGAGGTAAGCCAATCACAAAAGAACACTTATGGTATCCCTTCTCTGATAAGTGAATCTTAGCCCCCAAAGTCTGAATACCCAATATATAAATCAATGAAGGTCAAGCAGAAGGAAGACCAAAGTGTGGGTTCTTCAGTCCTTAGAAAGGGTAACAAAATACTTATGTGTACAAATATGGAGATAATGTATAGAGGAGAGACTGAATGAGAGGCCATCCAAAGACTGCTCCACCTGGGGATACATCCCATATACAGTCACCAAACCCAGACACTATTGTGAATGCCAACAAATGATTACTGAAAGGAGCCTGATCCAGCTGTTTCCTGAGAGGCTCTGACAGTGTCTGACAAACACGGAGGTAGATGCTCTCAGCCAACCTTTGGACTGAGTAAGGGTTCCCCAATGGAGGAGTTGGAGAAATGACTACAGAAGCTGAAGGGTTTTGCAACCCCATAGGAAGAACAATAATATCAACCAGTCAGAACCCCCTGCCCCAAAGCTCCCAGGGACAAGGAGTACACATGGAGAGACCCATGACTCCAGCTGCATATATAGCAGAGAATGGACTTGTCAGGCATCAATTGGAGGAGAAGCCCTTGGTCCTGTGAAATCTCAAGGCCCCAGTGTACTGTAATTCGAGGGTGGAGAGGCAGGAATGAGTAGGTGGGTGGGGGAGCACTTTCATAGAAGCAGGGGGCGGGTAATGATGGGATATGAGGTTTCAGGGGCAGGGACCAGGAAAGGGGGTAACATTTGAAATGTAAATAAAGGAAATATAAAAAAAATTACTAAATGATCATCTGTTTTATTAAGATACAGTTTCCCTTCTGTTGCCATTCTAACCACATAATTTTAGACTTCCTCATTACTAAAGAGAACATCACCTAAGGAATTGTAACATTGTTACTATTTTACTTTCTTTCCGTTCTCACTGTACCTCATTTGCTTATTTAGATCAGTGACACATCAACACGCACATTATATGCAGCTATTTGTATACATTAAAAGCTTGGCCACTCCTCTAGGCAAAAATTAATTGGAAAGCTTTTCACATTTCAAGAGTTACATTGTTTCAGTGTTTAAAGCTGCATGTCATGATTTCCATTCAGCATTGTTAATATTTTTCAGTTTGCTGTTCATTGTCATGTTGTTTCTCTCTGGAAGTCTAAAGTCCACTTTCAAGTTTAGTGCACCAATATTTTCCTATTGTGTCTTTAATTTTAGACTTCTTAACAAACAAAAGTTCTCTACTTCAAGGTTTTATTTAAATATAATACTTTTACTAGTTCTTTGAGGATATCATATATTTGTGTATGTGTATGTGTGTGTGTGCAAGTGTGTGTTTCTGTGTGTGTGTGTGTGTGTGTGTATGAGGGTGTGTGTTTCTGTGCCTCTGTGTGTGTGTGTGTGTGTGTGTGTGTGTGTGTGTATACATAATGTATTTTGATTATATTCACCTCCACTCCTCTTTATAACCCCTCTTGGATTCATTCCCCACCCCTTTTCAACTTCATGTCTACTTTCTGTGTTTTTATAACCCCCAAATTCCAATTTGTGCTGGCCATATACTCACTGGGTATGGAGCTATCCACCAGAGCATAGTTGACCAACCAAGAACTATATTCTGAAAGAAAACTGTCTCTCATTCCAGCAAAGTTCCTTAGTCAGGGTAGGCATTTGTAAGACCCTCATCACTCTATGATAGTTGATTGGGTTGATCTTGTGCAAGTATTACCCGGTAACCATGTGGTTGTGAGTTCATTAGTGAAGGTGTCCTGTCATGACTAGAAGATACTACTTCACTTGGTTATCCCCAGTTTCTGATCCTTACAAACTTTCCAGCCTCTTTTCATTGCTGATTCCTTATCTTTAAGGAGGTGGGATATGTTATAGATGTCTCCTTTGTGGTTGAGCACTCCAACATTTAGAAATATAGCCTTGCTCCTGTGGACTCTGACTGCAGAAGTTAAGGGCCTACAGAGCTATCAGGGGAAAACATACACTTGGTTGTTATTTTTATGCAGGAAGCCTTGTAGAGACACTCTCTCTGTTTAGTCAGGCACTTTCTACACACTATCCTTCCAAATGAATATTTTTCAAAAATATTTCATTTTTGCATCTTAGAGCTGTTGATGAGTAGGACTTTGTAGCATTTATATTATCCCAGCACAAACCTTATTAATTATGCTGATCTCTCTAAGGATTATAGCATCTTGACCTGCATTCATTTTTATTCTAACTTCTTAGAAACTTGTGCCAAATTTATTTTCCTTTCTTTGTCAGTCTTCATTTTCATATCTTTTTTGATCTTCCTGTTGTCTCTCATGATAAACCTGGCTAAGGACAACGAAGAATGACCATAATGGAGCTTGACTAGTTTGCAGTTTATGATATTTGCATAATATTAACAGTATGATAATCCTTCCCTCAAACAAATTAATCTATTCATGAGAATGCAGCCTCCCCGAGAATGTCAGGACATGAGCAAGATGTTGTTCCATGATTGATATTTAGTTCAGTTCCTAATAGTATCCCTTTCCCCTCTGAAATCCCATGAACAGTATTTACCGTCCACATTCTACTCACATTCTGATCTCCCACACTTTGATCAACATACCTCACTGAGCTCTTCTTACAGCACTCTAGAGCTTCTGCACCCCACAGTTCTAAACCCTTTTCATTTTTTTCTAGAAAACCAGCTCCATAGACTTATGACCTACATCAACAATTCTACCACAATATAAATTAAGAGAAATATACAATGTAAAGCTTCATGATAAATCTTTCAAAAAATAAAGAGAAATAATAGAAATTAAAAAATCACTGAAAAAGTGAAAGCAAACAATGTTGGAATAATTCTGAGGAGCACTCAATGAAAACAACCAAAAGATCATCTTATACTGAATTAATAAGGGAAGCAACACAGTGAACTGCCTTAAATTTGACAATAAATCCAAGTGAGAGGCAACGTAGAGCATAAAAACAAGACTATTTGGGGGTTGAATGGATGCTAAGACTAAAAAAACTCCATGGCTACCACTGTTGACAGAATTAGGGACATGGGATTTACTTTTATTTATTGTGTGGTTTTTCTGATAGTATTCTGTAGTATGGCAGAAAGAAAGCAAATATATTTACTATGAGGTTCATTTTATATTTACCATGTATTCTTTTCTGACAGCATTCTGTAGTGTGGAGGAAAAAAAGGCAAATATATTTAATCCTTCATACTAGAGGGAGGTGGTAAAGAGCAAAGGTTAGAAATAGCAGCATTAGTGAAAATTGAAGAATTCAGTCCAAAACCAGAAAGTAGACACAGAAGTTGCTTTAAAGCATGTACTATAGATACCATTATGTGTCCTGCTCCTCCCACTAATCTGTTTATTTATTCTTAGAAGTTATTGGGAGCCATGAAGCAAGAAGAATGTCTTGTGTGTTTATGTCACATATGTTTCCTTCTTAATTCTCCATGTCTGGCATTCAAGCATCCAGACCCAGAGTACTCGTCCTTTCTTAATTGGCTATGTCCTGGATCTAACAACAGGACTTGCCAAAAGGCCTTGTAAATTTGTACTAATCAAGTCTGGAATCTTCAATAATGCTCATTTTTCCCCTCAGATTTCAAAATTGTGTCCCTTGCTAGGAAAACTATAAGATCAAATACTGGTAGCATTCCCATTATAAGTTTGTACTGTGAGTGAGAATTCTTGAAAGAAACTGTATCTGTAAAGACTGATTGCAGGTCCAGCACCTAGTTACCGTACGTGAGGCTAGTTGTAGCTTCCCAACAAGTGAGCCACTTTTTGCTCACTTCAGCTTTGGAACTGATATCCTGTGACTAATAGAAAAAAATGTTTTAGAATTGATTAACTTAGCAGACTAATCGTTTCCAACAAACCCAAAGCTGGGAATATTATTAGAATATTATTAGATAGCATACCAAGCTTTAGGAAAGACTCCGAAAACTTGATGCAATTCCCCTCTTTGATGAATCCACTAACCCATGTCTTTACTTCCTGACTTATGACTCTATTTGATCTGTTATCACCAAACTTCATGAAACTGCTTCCATTTTGGAATATGAAATTTTGAATAACTGAAATCTGTGTTTGTAAACCATACTCACAAAATTTGGCTCCAGAATGAACCACTGCTAAATCTATTTTAGGTGAGAGGTATGTTTTGAAGGGGGAGGCAAAAATCCTATTTTGTTGGTTTGTTTTCCTCATTCCTTGTCTCAAAAAAAAAAAATCAATCTGACATGCTCTTTCCTGATTATAGTTTCAGGAAGCGGGGGCCAGTGGAAGTATTGCCAGTGAGTCCAAAACCAGTCTGAGCTATATTTAAAAAAAAAAAATCCAAGACAGAATTATGCAGAGAATCCTGTCTCAAAAAGCAAAACCAACCAAAGAAAAAATTAGTTAAACAAATTGACACATTTCCCACCCTCAGCTTCACTTTCTTCTTGGTCATCACAATTTGCTCTCCCATATGCCCTACAGTCTCCTGTTTTTTGCAGAACAGGAATGTATCAAGAAACTCTTCAGCCACGAGTGAATTTTGTATCTGTGTATCTTACTCTACTGTTCAAAGAACAATTTTAAACTTATTTTTAGACTATTTTTGAATTGATAATGGTCACTTTAAAAAATAAAGCAACTAAATATCTTTCTCTTGACTATAGGTAAGGGCCAGCTTCATGTTTTTTCTATTGCAGTCTGAATGTGTGGGCTTAAGGGCTAGCCTTTAAAGTGTAAAAGGCACAGGACTGGTCTACTACTGCATCGGATTTATCCCTTCCAGCCAGTTTGACTTTTATTCTGATGGAAACATCCCTGGGGAGGACTGTTTAGTTCTCCATATGGACACAAAGACTCTCATGTTACTCAGCCCTTAGGGTAACTTTGTCTGGCTAGTGACAGAATGTTTATAAAGATTAGTTCAGTCTTCCTTTCTATAAATAGTAGGGACGACCTGGGTAAATATGATCTAGAATTGTAGGCAACAGAACAAATTAAAAGAAAGTATGTTTTAAATGATCTTGTGGAAACATCAAGAAATTGGCTAGAAACAGACATGACAAGATTTTTATCCATACTTCTCCCCTGATTTTTTATTAAAAGTTACCTAGCTGTCTGATCTGTAGGATGATTATGTGGTTGATTTTGTTTCCCTTTCTGTACACTCTTGAAGTATAAATTTTTTCTTCCTTGTTGATTTTGAGAATCTTTAAATTATGTATATGAACTATGTTATTAATAGGCCTGGATTATAGTTTTATTCTTTTTTTAACTGTAACAATTTATGAAATGGATGGGGTAATTTAGATTGGATATTTAGCAATGTAGCTAAAGACTGATGGTGTGCATGCTCCCATTACTAAAGTATATCTGTGTTGCTGATTTAGCCAGGTCAGGGTATTAGTAACAGAAAATTCTTTCTTTTTCCTTCCTTCCTTCCTTCCTTCCTTCCTTCCTTCCTTCCTTCCTTCCTCCCTCCCTCCCTCCCTCCCTCCCTTCCTCTTTTTCTTCCTTTTTTCCTTCCTTCTTTTTCCTTCCTTCCTCTTTTGTCTTCCTTCTTCCTTCCTTCCTTTCTTTCTTTCTTTCTTTCTTTCTTTCTTTCTTTCTTTCTTTCTTTCTTTCTTTTTTCCTTCTTTCTTTCTTTCTTCCTTCCTTTCTTTCTTTCTTTTCCTGTTTATTTTATCTATATATCCTCTCTTGACTTCAAAATTTTTAAGGTGGGTAGGAGATAAATATTTAATGAAATAGTTTTCTTTTACATTTTCCATTCTAAAGCATTAACTTTTTTATTACTTTTTTTTTTTTTACAGTCCAGTTGTTGCCCACCCCCAGGTCTGCCCTCCCACAGTTTCTCCTCCCATTACTCCTCTATCTTGTCTTCAAGAGGATGTTGTCCTACCCTGCAAGGCCTCCCCACTCCCTGGGGCCTCAAGTCTCTGGAGGGTTAGGTATGATCTTCTCCCACTGAGGCCAGACCAGGCAGTCCTCTGCTGTATATGTATAGGTGGGGACAGGGTTCGGACCAGCTCCTGTATGCTGATGCCTGGTTGGAGGCCAGACCAGGCAGTCCTCTGCTGTATATGGATAGGTGGGGACAGGGTTCGGACCAGCTCCTGTATGCTGCCTGGTTGGTGGCTTAGAGAGATCTCAGGGGTGTGCGTTAGTTGAGAGTGATGGTCTTCCTATTGGGTCCCCTTCGCCAGAGACTGGATGTCTGAGATTGAGATACAGGCATGTCTTGTTATGGTGAGTGTCCTCATCTGCTAAAGTGTATATGAGAGTATTTGTGCCATTCCTTTAACAAGGGCACTAATCTCACTAATAAGGACTCTCATTACTCATTGACTCCCTCCAGAGACTACACATCTAAGTTTAGCTTAGCTTAAAATTTCAACAAACATCAAATCCATTATAATGATGCTTTGAAAAGGAGCAAATTACTTAAAAAAACATGATTATTTATTGGTTTGGTTAATACATGTATTTTGGAAATGTTTCATGTTCTTTAAGTATCTTTTTCTCTTTCTTTTCTTCTTTCTTCCTTTCTTTCTTTCTTTCTTTCTTTCTTTCTTTCTTTCTTTCTTTCTTTCTTTCTGCTGGTTCTTTCTATAGAAGAGAGATTTTCATAAAAGAAATCAAGATAATGCCTAACATGTTTGTGCCTGGCTAATGTCATTCAGTCTAAAGCATTCCTGTGTACATTCCAGCATGCTGGAGTGAAAATGTATGACAACATACACCTACAAAAATCACTGTTAACATCTTCTTGGTACTTACTCTGTGCTCTATGTCTATGCCTGAGGAAATATATAAAAATAATGCCATAAGTAAATATATATCTTATGAATCAATATTAAAAAAGAGCAGGTGGATCACATCCTTCTTTCCCAAGGATACCACCCATTTTCCCCTTAACAGCTCTACCTATATTTTTCCTGCTTCCTAGATTTGTGCCCCACTTTTATTTCAAAGGTAAATGTGCTAATTACTAAAGGTTCAGTGTGAATCCCTTTTAATAGGTAACATTTTAATTAATAATTTCATTATGCTAGACTCGTTTACTGGATTCATATTTATTTACTTTCTATTGATGCCAAGACATAAATGTTTGCCTTCAAGTAAGTCATGCAATCTAAAAACTCACAATTCACAGATGATACTTCCCTTAAGCCTAGACTTTTTTTGCTACTTTCTGTCTATGTAAATTGCACCACCCCCTTAGTGTAGCAGCTTTAATGAAAAGTTTGCTTTTGTAATTTAGTGTCATACCATAGCCAATGGCAGTCTAAGTAACCATTTCTAACTAGCTTTTAACGCAGCCCACTCCTTCATTCTAGGTCATCAAAATTGATATTCATCAAACCTGATTTTTTTATTTAATATTTTTTAAAACTCAGATTTTATCACCCCCCTCATTTTTCCCTCTGACCGTTCCACATCCCACTCCTTCTCCCCCCACCCCTGTCTCCATGAGGATATTCTGTGCCCCATTACCCACCACCCCACCAGACCTCCCCACTCCTTGGACCCTCCAGTCTCTTGAGGGTTAGGTGCATTTTCTCTGACTGAGTCTAGACCTGGAAGTCCTCTGCTGTATATGTGGCAGCAGGGAGGGGGAAGAGGGGCAGGCTCATATCAGCTGGGGTATGCTGCCTGGTTGGTGGTCCAGTATATGAGCGATTTAGGGGGTCCAGGTTAGTTAAGACTGCTGGTCCTTCTACAGGATCACCCTCCTCAGCTTCTTCTAGCTTTTTCCTAATTCAACCACAGGGATCAGCAGCTCCTGTCCATCCATTGGTTGGGTATAAATATCTGCATCTGACTCTTTCAGCTGCTTCTTGGGTCATTTAGGGGGCAGTCATGATAGGTCCCTTTTGGAGCACTCCATAACCTCAGTTATAGTGTCTGCCCTTGAGCTGGATCCTAACTTGGGCCTGTCACTGGACCTTTTCCTCAGGTGCTTCTCCATTTTTGTGCCTGCAGTTCTTTCAGACAGGAACAATTCTGGGTCAGAGCTTTTGACTGTGAGATGGCAACCCCATCCCTCACTTGATGCTCTGTCTTTCTGCTAGAAATGGGCTCTCCCAACTGTAGGACATTGCATCTAACATCCCTCTGTTTGAGTCCTGAGTGTCTCTTACCTCCCAGGTCTCTGTTACTTTCTGGAGGGTCCCCCCACCTCTTACCTGCTGAGGTTGCCTGTTTCCATTCTTTCTGCTGGCCCTAAGGGCTTCAGTACTGTCCCCCCCCCAAATACCTGATCATGTTCTTTTCTTCCCCTCCCTGTCCCCTTTCCTACCCAAGTCATTCCGTTCCCCTCCTGTGATTGCCTCTTCTCCCACCCAAGTGGGATTGGGGTATCCTCACTTGGGCCCTTCAGCTCGTTAACCTTTTAGAGTTCTGTGGGTTTTATCCCAGGTATCACATATCATGCATATCCTTTTGGGTCTGGGTTACCTCACTCAGGATGATATATTCTAGTTTCATCCATTTGTCTGCAAAACTCAGGATGTCTTCATTCTTAACAGCTGAGTAGTATTCCATAGTGTAAATGAACCATATTTTCTGTATCCATTCTTCTGTCATGGGACATCTGGGTTGTTTCCAGTTTCTAGCTATCACAAACATGGTTGATATGAACGTAGTAGAATACAAGCCCCTGTGACATGGTGGGGCATCTTTTGGGCATGTGCCCAAGAATGGTAGAGCTGGTACTTCAGGTAGATCTATTTCCAGTTTTCTGAGGAATCTCCAGATTGATTTCCAGAGTGGTTGTACCTGTGTGCAATCCCACCAGCAACGGATAAGTATTTCTCTTTCTCCACATCCTCATCAACATCTGTTGTCACCTGAGGCTTTGATCAAAAATGGGGTATAGAACTAAACAGAGAATTAACAACAGAGGAATCTTGAATGGCTGAGAAGCACTTAAAGAAATGTTCAAAGTCCTTAGTCATCAGGGAAATGCAAATTACAATGACCCTGAGAATCTACCTTGTATCAATCACAATAGCTAATATCAAACCTGAGATGACAGCACATATTGGCAAAGATGTGGAAAAAAAAAAAAAAAGGAACATTCCTCCATTGCTGGTAGGATTGCAAACTGATACAAACACTCTGGACCAATCTGGAGCTTACTCAGAAGATTGGAAACAAACCCAACTCTTTTCATGTAATAATATGTCATCAAAATTGTTGACCTAAAAATGGATCATGGGATTTATTATTTAGGTCATACAATAACATAGCATTTTTACTATGTTTAAAGAAATTCATTCAAGTAGATCATTATGATCTGCAATTCTAATTTCTACAACAGTGTTTGTATTATTCTCTGTGTTGAAGTTTCTCTCATTAGGTAGGAACTGTTATGTTTGGCTTTGCACCATAGGACTCATATACATGTTTTATTTTTGTCTGATAGATCTTGATTCCTTCTCATTTTTATGGTCCATATCTTCAGCTATGTGTCATTTCTTCCAAGACTGAATAAATGAATTTGAACAAATAGATTTTAAAACAGAAAGTTCCATAAAATATAGGTATAAATAAAGTATGCAGAATAACAATTAGGAAAACTAGTTTCAATATTGAGCATTATTTATAATCATAAATATATTACAAGGTTTCATTGTCTCAGCAGGAAACATTTCACACTCTCAAAATGAGTGGTTTGATAGCTTACTTAAATAGGTTTGAGCAGAGTTAAAAAACACAAAGAATGTGCAGAATAGCCCTGAACCTGAAGGGGATGGAGTGGAATGGTCAGTGGATCCTACAAGCACTAACTGTAGTGGAACAGACTAGGTGACTCCAGCTGTAACCTTCATCATAGGACATCATTCACCTGGTGTCAATACTACAGGGATAGGGAGAGAAACAATGCTTGCCTTTCCTTACATACGAGTTTTGGGATACTGCTATAACAAATAAACGCACATAGTGGCTTACAGAATATACGTTTATATTATAATTCTGGGGGATAAACAATCTTGCATGGGTCTCACCAGACTAAAAATCATAGCATCGCACTATTATAATATATGAATTTTTATCTCTCTGATTTTTAAAAATTTCTTAAATTTTATTTTATTTTTTATTGGATATTTTATTTATTTATATTTGAAATGTTATCCCCTTTCCCTGTTTCCCCTCTGGAAACCCCCTATCCCACCCCCTTCCTCCTACTTCTATGAGGGTGCTCCCCCCACCCACCCAATTCTACCTCCCTGCCCTGGCATTCTCCTACACTGAGGCACAGAGCCTTCATACGACCAAGAGCCTCTCCCCCCACTGATGCCTGACAAGGCTGTCCTCTGCTACATATGTGCTAGAGCCATGGGTCCTCCCATGTGTACTCTTTGGTTGGTGGTTTAATCCCTGGGAGCTCTGGGGAGTATGGTTGGTTGATACTGTTGTTCTTCCTATGGGGTTGCAAACCCCTTCAGCTCCTTCAGTCATTTCTCTAGTTCCTTCATTGGGGACCCTGTGCTCAGTCCAATGGTTGGCTACAAGTACCAACCTCTGTATTTGTCAGGCTCTAGTACAGTTTCTCAGGAGACAGCTAAATCAGGATCCTGTCAACAAGCACTTGTTGGCATCTACCATAGTGTCTGAGTTTTGTGTCTGTATATGGGATGGATCCCCAAGTGGGGCAGTCTCTGGCCTTCTCTTCAGTCTCTGCTCCACACTTGTCTCTGGATGGCTTTCCCTTCAGTTCTGATTTCTAACCTCATGTCACTTCCTCTTTCATTTTCTCATTCTGAGTTTGACTTTTCCATATTCCTCTTGAAAAGAACCTTGTGAGCATATTAAAACTAGGGAGAAAGTACAGAATAATACTCGTTCTGAAGAATCTGTCACCTAAGTCATATCTTCAATGTTTTTCTGAACATGCAAGGCACAAAATCCACTACTTCTGGGATTTGGAAGCAAATATCTTTGAAAAGCCCTTATTTTGAAGGTCATGTTCTCATTATGCTTTCTCTTCTGGAATTAGCTGGTGGGATTTGGCCTAGAAATACAGGGGTAAATGAATCCTTAGATGTTGTCTTTATAGGTCAGCCCTCCTGACTACAAAGATTGATAGATTTAGAGGAACTCTCATAGATAGATAGAAGAAGCTGTTATGTAGAAATCAACACTGTTATTATGTATCATATTGATTCTATCCTATCAATTTCACAATTTAAATAATCCCTCTGGTTTATAACTTTAAGTAGTTTGATAACTGCTATGATTCTACTATACAACTTTTTAAATTAAATGTGATTGTCAAAGTCTAAAAATAAGGAGGAACAAATTTATAGAAATGTTGGTATATCAGATTTACTGAAAATTTGTTTCTCTCAAAATATTTTTATGTCTAGGAAAACAGAAAAAAAAGGTAATTTTTCATGATAGAATTCTCAGGATTCTCATGTTTTAAAGTAAATAATAATAAAGTAAATAATGCTTTAGATAGTTATAAGCATCACGACTATACATTTTTATGATTGTGCAGTTGTTTTAATTATTTTTATCTAAAATAATTGCAATTATGTCATTGGGTTTTAGGACTCTTTTAATTTTAAGTCAACATTTTCATATTGAAGTGAAAATTGCAAGACCAAGTATAAAGCATCTTTAAGGCATATGAAAATAAATCTATTAAATATGTGAGAGGATATTTCAGAAAAGAATAACATAAAATAGTGTTGGGTCCGGCCCGCGGTCCCCCACTAGACAGACTAGGTCCCCTGGAAAGTGAACTGGGGCTTGTTAGGACTAGATGCGAGAGAAAATAAAACACTGAGCCAGTTGTCTGGTCAAAGCATATTCTGTTCTTTACTGAAAAATCTCCCTTGGTTTTCTTCAGGGAAAACCCCCACCCCCAGTCAGTTCTGTGCAGGTGCCTGGAATGTGGCTTGTCCAAAGCACTGTGGAATGTCTTGGCAGGAGGCAGGTCCCCAGAGGGACACAGCAGATGGGCAGTAGGATCCAGAGAGGCTCAGGTGTGGTTTAACACAACAATGGAAGCCAGCCTTGGCCGGGGAACCATGCTCTATGTGGCTTCCTATGGCATGCCTTCAGAGACATCAGGTCTGAACTCCAAGCCTGGAGCCGCCATGGGGGAAGGGAGACCACAAAATAGAAACATTTTTTTATCCTGATACTAAACCATAGAGATAAAGCACTGATTATGCAGCTAAGATGGTACTCACAAGCATCATGAATTAAACAGGAGAGCTATAGATAGTGTAGTTCTCTTTGCTTTAGAATCTTTGTTTTGAAGGGCTCTTGGTTTACAGGATAATAGCTGTTATCTCATAGATTGTGGCTCATGCCCCAGAGGATGTTTGTGAAATGTGTTACTGTGGTTATGAGTCATCCTAGCTACTGCCAATATCTCTTCATTTTGTGGAGTTAGAGGAAGGTGACACAGTTAAGTCAATGTAATGGATGTAGCACATTGTGAAGGATCTGTCACATGCATCCCTTATTGAAGGCTTTCTTTTTCTGAGGGCTGCTGTTTCTTTTTGTAGTATATTTCCCAAGAATATAGAGGTCTTTCATATAAATATGTATTCACGCATATTATTTATGTTCCCCGGAAGGTGGTAGATATTCATTTCAGGCATTGAAGCATTTAACCATGTTTGATTGTATAAGTGGGCCCATTAGTGCAATCAAGAAGCAACTTCCTGAATTAACATTTCCTCAAGACACACATATTCTGCAAGGCAAACTATCCTAGGAATCATTAAGATGAACCTTGCTCCCAGATTTCTCATTATAGGCTTTTACCTCTTGTTTCTCTTATCTTCCTTTTAATTTACTTCTGTTTATTAGATAGCAATTAAAGCTTTTGTTCACATTTAAGAATTAGCAAAATTATATACCTCTCATTCTAATGCAGAAAAAGAGCAGGGTTATCTTGGGTTTGTTTGTTTGTTTTTTCTAAATATTCCTCAAATCATTCTTAGTTCCCTACCATTTACCTCATTCTCATGTATTTAAGTATAAGAAGGAACTATATAATGTTAGGCATGGTGGCACACACTTTTAATCCCAGTATTCAGGAGGCTGAGGCAACTGAACACCAATACTACATAATATTGAGACCTAATCTCAGAGAGAGAAAGAGAGAGAGAGAGAGAGAGAGAGAGAGAGAGAGAGAGAGAGCTATAATCATCACTCATATTAGAATTGAAAAACTGCTAATATGTGCATGCAAATCTATTTGATATCATTTTGCTTTAAAGAATTATTTATCTAAGATTGTTATAATTATTGAACATTAAAGGCAGAGAAAGAAGAGTTTTTCCTCTTCCATTTATTTACTCAATAAACATTACCAAACAGGCACTATGAGCTTGTATTGTAGCATAATTGGCTATGTCTGTTCCTATTTCTGTGTGTGTGTGCGTGTGTGTGTGTGTGTGTGTGTACATAGACTATAGTTTTAATACATATTTAAGCTTGTGAAAAGTTGTGTTTATTGATATATCAAGGACACAAATATACTATGTAGTATTTTTGATACTCAAACTGATGCTAGGCTTAATTCGAGTTTAATAATCAGAGATTGTACGTGAGGAGATATGAAATTTGATATTAGGAGATAGCACTTTTTACAGAGATAATCATAGCCTAGTATGAGTGGACACAGGATGAGTTGCACAAAGTAGTGATCAGCGAACATAATTTCTGGAAAAGAAAGACCATTTTCCATATATTTCCAAAGAAATTAATGCCGAAAGGGAAAAGGAAAGAGTGATAAAATTGAGGAAGGATATTGCTTGTCCAAATACTAGAGTGCTAGAGTTTTATGGCAGTTGGAGTATAGTAACACACAGTTGTAGTATAATAGAAAATGGACAAGTTCATTGTTGAAGATCTTAAAACAGAAAGATAAAAGTATATTTACAATTTCATCAGAGTGTATGACTTTCCTTATGCTATATTTTTTCCTGTATCATTATGGTTTTCTCACAGTAATATGATAAGCAAAAGGAAGAATTGCTAAATCATTAGGAAGCTCATTAAGAATGATTTAATTGAAATTAAATTTTAGACCACTTAATTAATATCAATTAGCCTTTCCCCTTCAATCATAATTTATCATGTTTTCCCACAGTCTATATTTGGACAGCTATGACAAACATGACTGGATCAGCTCAATATTCTGTATGAATCTAACAGAAAGCAGAGGCTTTCTTATTGTATCTGTTTCCTGAAGAGAACAGTTAATGCCAAGTTTCTGTGGCAAAGGTCAGTGCTTAATAGATACTGTGGTATGCTTAATAACCCTATCAAACCCTGAATGTGCAACCACAAATTGGAATCTCAAAGTATTTTCTTTCTGTCCTTTGATTTCTTGCGCATGGATTTAGATGCCCAGACTTTTTGTGAATTTCCATTTCTTTTTCAAACATACTAGATAGAAACAATTTTGATGATTTTGACCAAGGTCAGATATGTTTCTTTCAGTTACATGCTATTTCAAGGTAAGATAAGAACATAGTTGTTGCTGGGTGGGATAGCTCATGACTCATAATTCTAATAGGGATGATAAGAGAATTTAAGACTGAAGTTGACAAGGTAAGTTTTAGACTGGCCTGAATTGCATAGTGTGTTTTTTTCCCAAAATTGAACAAATAAACAAACAAAATTTAAAAAAAAAGAGTGTTGCAAAGAATAAGTTTTTTGAGCCATATAACACAATTATCAGTGCTTCTTAAGATTACATGGGATAAAAGTAATGACAGACCTGTACAAATGCTGTAGTCTTCCCTCCCGTTCTCTCATTACTTCTTGTCCTTCTCACTCTACCCACCATTTCCCTTCCTCTCTCCATCTTTAACTCTCTCTCTCTCTCTTCTCTCTCTCTCTCTGCCAATGTAAATTCATCTTTGTAGAAACTGGAGTATGTGTTTCCATTAAGATGTTGGATGTTTTCCAATCATAATCCATTCAATTTTGTAAACAAGCAATTGAAAACTAATAAAATGTATCAGTATGTTAAATATTCTACTTAGAGATGAAATATTTGGAGCTTTCATATAATATTTTTACCCATAAATTTGACACTGTGCATTGAGACTGATTTATGTTTATGTATATATGTTAATTAGGAAAATAAAATGATTTTTAAAAATATGAAATGCTTTTTTTCCCACTCCAGTAGTTTGCTTCTTATATGTGTACTTTCCATCAATAACATTGGGATGCCTGCTATTGTATAAAATACAGCTAGTGCAGAAAGACTATGCAAGCTCTGTTCATGCCAGATATACCATTTGAAGAGTCTTCACATAATGGCTTTCTATAAATCTGGCTACAGCTTTGAAATTTAAAACAAAAGAAAATAAGTTCAAGTAGAATCATCATATTGCTCTTGAAGTTTGCAGAAGAATCTTCTAGTGCCACTACTAAGGAGTCACTTGTAGACACTTGACGTCAGGAATCACGAAAATGCAAGCATAAAAGGCATGGGCCGAACACAGCCAGTGTTGCTGCTGGTAGCGATCATGCAAGCCGTCCAATTTTTGAACAATAAAACTAACTTTATATCTTCCTACTTTAATCTGTTACATCTATCGATTTCAGTGGGAAAGAACACAGGAATAAAATTAAAATCTCTTTCCTGCAATAGGTTAGTCTTTCCAAGTTACTTTACGTTCAGTTTTCCTGGATTTAATGTTGTCCACTTTTCTTAGAACTTTATGGAATTAATTTTTAATACCTTGATAATGAGTCACTATTATGAGGTAGAAGGAGTTTGTTCAATTCTAATCTCTATTCTGAAACAGAAAACTATGTACATTGTTCTTCGAGACCAGCGGTGGGAGCAGGAAGCCTTTAATATCCACGCAATGCTGAGTGTTGAGATCTAGTGGTTGGTCTTCTTCTAAGAGTATGTACAACTTATGATAAAATACCATTCTATGGAGGTTTGTATACATGACAATACTTATTTGGTGTTAGCTGTGGGAAGTTTCTTAAGTATTCTAGTGATAAATACGAGAAGTAAATGCACTGAGTGCCAATGTGTCAGGTGCTAGAGTGTGAAAGATAAGGACAGGAAGATAAAGGAGAATTTCTGAGTTGTTAGGGTGGGTCCTGATATTTGGTGATTTATTATTATTAATATTCATGTATTTATCCATAATGTTGTCCCCCTTCCTGGTACCCCTTGTAGAGTATCTCCCCTTTGCCTCGGAGAGGGCAGCCTTTGTATCCCCCTGCCCACTGTTATGCATCAAGTCTCTGCAGGATTAGGTGTATCTTCTCCCACTGAGGCCAGACTTGGCAGACCTCTGCCTCACACGTGCTGGGCCGTGGACATGTATGCTCTTTGGTTGGTGGCTCAGTTTCTGGGAACTCCGAGGGGTCCAGGTTATTTGGCACTGTTGATCTTCCTATAGGGTTTTCATCTCTTTGAGGGCCTTCAATCTTTCCCCTAACTCTTCCACAGGGATCTCAAGTTTCGTCCAATGTTTGTCTATGGGTAACTGCATCTGTCGCACTCAACTGCTCGATAGAAACTCTCAGAGGGCTGTTATGCTAGGCTCCTGTCTGGAAGCGCAACATAGCATCATCAATACTGTGAGGGATAGGTGCCTACCCATGGAATGCATTTCAAACTGGGCTGCTCACTAGTGAGCCATGCAGGCATACTTGGTGATTTTTAAAGAAAGGATGTAGAAATGAACCAAGTAACTTTCCATAAAGGTGACTCTGTATTGCGCTTGAATATTTTTAACTATGCTCAGTACAGGCAACCTGAGAATTGTTACACAGGATCTTTCTGGAGTACGGAAGCCTATTCCTTTCCTGTTCCGCTGCGATCACGTGACCTAGATTGTGACGCTGAGATGCCACTTAGTGTGACTCACTGAACAACAACCTAAAAATAGGCCCTGAGTGTGGACAGGACATCTTCATAAATGGCTCTTAGTGGAAGTCACAATTCCATTATCGTGTAACTTAACCATTGATTATTTTTTTGTGTGTGATAAGAATAGAGTGTACCATATACAATCTGGATTTTTAAAAGGCTCCAAAAGAGCTCATTTCTAAGGAAAATGGAATGACATTTGTCATGAATGCTCTTTGGGATTCCCACACAGGTCACTACCTACAGGCTTCCTTCCTGCCACTATAGAGATTTAGTTACTGCTTGATGGGAGAAACAAATTCAAAATTAAGAACAAGAAACAAACAGAGCTCTGCATCCCAAATCTTTAAATAACAAACAAAATAATTCATTCTGGACTGCAAAGTGACCTTATCCAGTCTTCTCTGCATTTCATATTACCATTTTTAAGCTAATTTATAATCTAGCCAATTGCTGATATTTCCCCCCAGGGCATGTGTGTTCTACAAGCTTTTAAACAAGAATATTTGAACTTTGAAACCCAAGTCTTTAGAAGACCATGAAACCCAGAAATGCAGAACTGTGTGAATTCTCATATTGCCAACATGAAGTCCCATGAAGTTGGTAACCAGGCTAAGATAGATCCTGAAGCCAGTATGGGTAAAGGTTCATCCCAGTTCCAATAGCTCATGCCATACTGGAGGTCATGAACTTTTCCAGCTCATTAAGCCACTGGACTGGCTATTCATATTTCTAGATACTTTTGTTACCCAGTCCAAAAAATAAATAACTTTGAAGTATAGACAAATGGGGTTATCAGTAATAACAAAATTGAACAGGGCAAGTGCACTCTTAAGTATATCTGGCTATTTTAATTGTAAGAAAAACAATTTTTTATGAATCATCTGAACGATGTACTTTTTCAGTGATAAAAATCAGTGACCCATTTCTTTTTTTTAAAATGATTATAATCCTTTGTTTATGTTCTATCCAATTCCTATGGCATACACTAGTGGTATTTTAAAGTTGTGTTCTGATTCTGAGCCCTGCAGAATATACCAGGAAGTTTGATGATAATGGCCATTATACTTTTTGAGTATACTGAAATATGATCCCATATATTCTGTAGCTTAAACAAGTATTTATTTCTAATGAATGGTTCTGATCCTATATGCTACAAGTCTCATGAGAACTACAATTTGATTAACATTCTTCTAACATTCATCCTCTGTATCCCTAGACACTGGACCATCAGACAACTGCCTTCTCACTTTGGCAGAAGTGTGGGGATGGAGGGAAATAGAGCAGGAGTTAGTGTTCTGGCCTTTGTGTTGGTTCCACATACGTGACCTTGTCTAACTCTCATTATATCCCAAAGCTGCCTTTTCTAATGCTTTCCACCTTCTAATGACATTATATTTATAATAATGGTTCAATATCATATTTTTGTGGGAAACAAGAGCATTCGATCTGTAGCTGTTTCTCTCAGATTTGAAAATAATGTCAAAGTATTTAATAGTTGTTTGGCTTGTGTGCTAAGATGGAAAGATTGGGGGATGTCACACCAAGTTACAAGAAATAACAACACAAAGCTACTTGAACTGTAGAAGGTGCATGGCAGGACACAAAATCCACCTCTTTCTAAGGATCCTGATGTTGTGAGGTATTTACCAGAGAAAACTGCTTGGAAATGAGTTTAAGCCAAAAGAAAGTCTTTATTAGTCACCCAGTGTAATGCCAAACCTTTCTCAGAATGACATTTTGGGTTGACATATTTCAGTTAGCAACAACAATTAGCCAGAAGTAGAACTACAAAATCCAAAAGAGCAAGGTTAGTACATTTAGACACTTTCCCAGAACAATGGATTTTTAATGGATTATGTCTTTGTTTCATTTTGGGAGGTGGAACTGTCTGTGTTCTATGTCTACAGTTTTATGACCTGAATGATCGTGCCAGCATGGTGTCAGTTGTACTAAGACCTGGGGTGTCTACTAAGATTTGAGGGACAGTTACACTGGTTTCACAAAGACTGGCGCCCAAGAGCAGAAGTATGAGATCCATGTGCATGTAGGGCGAGAATGAGTTTCTAGGTAAGGATACTGTAAGCTCTCATGTGATCTACCATAATTGGGGTCAGTTTCCCTAGATTCTTACCACAAATCTGGCTTGACTGTTCCTGTTCTACTATTCTCAAAATTAAGTTTGATTTCAAAGTGAATGCCCTTGTAATTTAAATAGAGGAAAAACTTAACTTAAAATTTGGGAAATAATTATAAGTAAAAATTAATTTTGGACCTTGACACAAATATGGTTACTCAAAGTAAATAGTGAATATTATTAGCAATCCAATTGTAAGTTCTGCTGCATTAAGAGATTCAAATCTTATGCAAAGCATGTGATTGAAAATAAATGGATATTTCCACTTAATGGGAGGTAGTCCAAAGTTGCTTTCTCATAAGCACACTTCCACAGCAGGGCTGTTTTACTAAACAGTTTCTGTAAACCATTAACTGTAGTTTCATAGTCTGTCCATGTGAAATAACCAGAAATCCTCACCAGTAATAATAATGGTAAAAGCAATGTGATAAAAGTGTAATAGTATCCTTTATTCCAGAGAGCTGACTGAATGTACATCCTCAAAATGCACAATGCCAGCAATACTCATTAAACTCTCATGGATACTATTGCCACCTCTATCTCCCTAATGAAAAAAACAAACAAGATTAATAACTTAAAGTACGTACTTAGAGACACAAATCATAACATTTAATAGAACTGAAACTTTGATCTAGGTTGGGGGAACTGTGACTCACACACTAAATAACCTCACCAATTTTATCCTGCTATTATGACAATCCTTATCAACAATCTTCATGATTGTACTGAAATTATACTCAGTAATGAAGATGAAGAAAGCATTTGATGGACCAACCTGACTCCATCTTAAGATTAAAAGCCATCTTGTTACAAGGTCAAAATAAGTTCATTCCTGTTTTCTGTAAAACTTGGGTTTTACCATATCTTGTTCTATTTTTCTGGAATTTGACTTGCTCCCCAACTTATACCCCAATTGCCATCCTGATAAAGACCTTCTATCAAGTAGTTTTTAAAATGTTCTACACAAATTCCTATGTAACCAAAACCCCCTGAAAAGAAAACCCTAGCCTGCAATTAGGGGACTAATATAAACCCCACCTTCTCCTATGAAAAATGCTGTTTTCATAAACTCCACTCTAAGGAGATAGTACCGTGTGACCAAAAATAAAGCTTGCTTAATACAATTAGAAGAAATGTGTAATGGTCTTTACTTTCATTTGGTGGGATGTGTTAACATTCAGCTACCATTATGTGACAGTATTCAGTCAATGTGGTATATATAGCATTGACAAAACTATTGAATGTCTTAAGTCCTGTTCATACCTTTTCAGAGATAATTCAATGAAGAGATGATATAAATTAAATCTGCACTTGATTTTTAATTTCAGTTCATGATATTTACTTATAAATGAAACAGTTACATAATTTAAGTTCTGCATTTCTACATGATCTAAAAGTTTCTCTTATAAATTCTGATAAGGAAAGAGAGACCTCTCTGTGAGTTCTTGCACAGATCTGCTCTGTGACCTTACATACCTCAGGTATGCAAAATAAGGATAATTAATTTATTCTCTTTGGCTTAGTTTTAACAAGATTAATGAGTTAATCATTTCTAGAACATATTTTGTAATTCTTTATGACAAGTACATAAAAATGTTCAGCACTATAAGAGCCTAAGAAAGAAGGCTGCATTTATCATGCCCTGTATCTAATGGACTGTCATAGAAGTTAGAAATAACTCGCCCCTTTTGAAATAATATTGATGGTAGTAAGCTGCACACCATGACAAGTACCTGTGCAATCTTTGTGTGGAACCTTGAATGGATCAGACTAATTAGGACAATATAACCATCTCTATAGTGAAAATATCCAGTGTATCCCAGGATGCACTAACTCACAAATGAATTCCCAGAGAAGTGTGGTACCTTTTGTAAACCTTGGGCTCTATAGCTATAAAACAAGGATAGTGGTTGCTTCTGTGTCATATAGCACATATTCCCATTTAGTTAGTACGCATTCATTATACAATGTGTCTGTACTAATGGCTGTCTTTGATAGGCTATCAATAAAAATTCTGGTTCTTGAAAACAATTTGAGAAACATTTCTCTAGAACCTAGGCAGAATGGCTATATTTACATAATAATAGACTTCATTGTAACATCAAAAATAATTTTATTTACTTTTTTCTTACTTTTTAAATTGACGATAGATGTTTTTTTCATATAATATATTCTGATTACTATTTTTTCTCTTGAACTCCTTCCAAATTGTATCCCTCACCCAAATCCACTATTTCTTTTTCTCTTTCATTAGAAAACAAATGCATATCTAAAAGAACAATTAGGTAAGATAACATAAAAACAAATAAGCAGAAATAGAATAAAATAAACAAACAGGAGAAATAGAATCAAAGAAAAAGCACAAGAAACATCGATGCATAAGCACAGATGTTTGTACACAGCAATCCTACAAAAAACAGAAGAAAAAAATAGAATCATAGTAGGTATGCAGAAGACCTGTAGGGTGAAATTAACTTTCAACAATGTCATTGAGATAGTTTTGACTAGCAGCTGGTGGTCATGGAGCCTGCCTTTGAGAGTAGTTTGTTTACTCGTTGAAGAGAAATAATTTTCATTTTTATTGGTTATTTTATTTATTTACATTTCAAATGTTATCCCCCTTCTAGGCTTTCTCTCCGCAAACCTCCTATTGCATCCCCCTCCCCATGCCTCTACCCACTCCCACCTCACTGCCCTAGCATTCCCCAACATTGGGGCATCGAGCCTCCACAGGACCAAGGGCTTCCCCTCCCACTGATGTCAGATAAAGCTATCCTCTGCTACATATGCAGCTGGAGCCATGGTACCCTCCTTGTGTATTCTTTGGTGGTTTAGTCTCTTGGCGCTTTGGGGTGGAAGTGTCTGGTTAGTTGATGTTCTTTCTAGGGGTTCGAAATCCCCTTCAGCTCCTTCATTCCTTCCTCCCACTCTTTCACTGGGGACCTTGTGCTCAGTAGTAAGCTGCAAGCATCAACATCTGTGTTGGCCAGGCTCTGGCACAGCCTGTCAGCAAGGGCTTCTTGGTATCAGCAATTGTGTTTGGGTTCGGTGTCTTCGGATAGGATTGATCCCTAGGTGGGGCAGTCTCTGAATAGCTACTGAGTTAGAGATGGGACTTGTACTCTCTTCTTGTCTCAGCACTGGGCCCCTACTGATTTAGATCTGTGCAGGGTCTGTGCTGCCTGGGTCTCTCTGGGTTCCTTTGTACATTGGTCCTACTGTGTTTAGAAGGCTTTATTTCCTTGGTTTCCTCCATCTCCTGTGTCTCTTACAATCTTTCTGCCTCCTTTTCCGCAGGGTTCCCTGAGCCCTGAGGGGAAAGATTCAATCCATCATTTACAAATACTTCTTGATGAAGGTGAGGTGGGAAATGCTGAGTCCCTAGTTTGTGGCAATGGAGTTTGGCAAAGGTGTTGTGAAGTACCAAAAAAGTTCCATGACTAAACGAGAAACTATGGCCTGTTGCCCGGGGTTTGAAAATGGAAGATGCGTACCTTCACAGTGCTGTTAATGAAGAGCTTGGGGGACCTTCCAAATACTGGAGATAAGTGTACGGGCTTCAAGTTTATAAACAGAATGTAGTAAGAGAACCAAATTGATGAATGCTTTATTAGGTAATACTCAGTTATTAAGTAATAGTTAGCTGGGACACACAGAGGAAACTTTAAAACACTGAACATATTACATACTCAGATTAGTGGCATGTACCTAAATGTTTTATTCTACCAAACTTTGTGAAATGAACATTTTGAATACATTTGTAATGTAAAAAGAGAGGCTTGGTGAGTAACTTTGTGCTCATGTGGAAAACTAGAAGTAAAGTTATCCTAATTTCTGATTTCTTGTTTCACCCTGCCATTTAACTTTAGGAAAGAAAAATTTAAAGATTTCTCCCCCTTTTCTGATCTCTCCCACCCCCAGAAACCTCCTATAAAGGGGATAATATTTGAAATGTAAATAAATAAAATATCCAATAAAAATATGTAAACAAAAAGTGTCTTCCCCACTCTACCCCCTTTTTTAAAAAACAAAACATTTCCCATTACACAGAGACAAAAAGAAAGTATGTGTTCTTTTCAGTGGAGAAGTTTCTGGGATGTCTGTGAGTATTATTAGAATTCTTTTTTAGTGATAGCTCATTTTACTTGGTGTTTCAAATATAGAAGACACCTATAAATCATCATTAGAATTAGCTTCATTGTTTTCTAATAATCCTGCCTTAAAATAGATTTGGTTACCATTCTTCTGGTATGGAATTACAAGCATATCATCATAATAATAACACCTTACACTCCCAGTGCTTGGGATTTCTAAGTACTATTACATAAATTATCATATATAAGCTCAGCACCTTTATTCATGGATGCTTTGATTTATTCATGGCTGCTAAGTCATGCTGATATTAGTCACACACACTTTACTTATTCCTGTGGCTGGTTAGTTATGCAAAGCCTTAATCAACCAAACAGAATAATACAAAATGAGGAGAAAGGAATGTATCATTTATGATTCTGAGGAGATGGATTTCCTTTTATAAAGTTAGTTAAAGCACCCAAAGAGTGCTTTATCCTGCTTTAGTAATTAATGTTTTCAGCATATGTATTATTCATATCCATCAGAGACAAATGTCATTGTGTTAAATTAAACTCCATTGAATTGTAGATCAGTCAGAAAACATTAAGGAGAATCCAATGCCCACAGAAAAATTTAAAATAAACATTGTATTTCTTTTAGCTCATTCAGTTAATAGAATGTCTATATTATTTTGTTGTTCTACTAATGGTATGCATGGTGTGCTACACAATGCCTAGTCAACTGTAAAATGAAAAATCATTTGCTACATGTAGAATCAGATTATTTGATCTGAGCTAAATTATATTGTGATTGAGTGCTGCTAAGTATGTAGTTCAGATCTAAGCCTCACAATCTGATAGAGCAGAAATCACATATTCCTCCATCATGATAGAGCAGAAATCACATATTCCTCCATCATGATAGAGCAGAAATCACATATTCCTCCATCATGATAGAGCAGAAATCACATACTCCTCCATCATGATAGAGCAGAAATCACATATTCCTCCATCAGGACACAATCAACCAGTGGGGAATAAGAACAAATAATGAGTAATTCAAGCTATTCCTAATGCAGTCTTGCTTCTTTCATCTAATCCTGATTAAATAAATTAACAATTTCACATTTGATTTAATGGTGGCCAACCATGTTTTAAATTAAAAAATCCTTTTTTTTAACATAAATTAACAAATATTTCAAGGATCTTCTAAAATGATGGAGGCTGAAAAAGATATGACTAGCTAGCATAAATTATCTTTCCTTTTAGAACTACACTCTCTTGATTTTTCTGAGAAGTTAAAAATAACATACCTCTCTGTCCAGATCATTCTTAATATCCATAAATAGTTAACACTGCCTACAAGCTCATGGAGTAATGTTTGTTAAAGTGCCCCCTATGAAAGAGAGATTTGTGGTGTGGCAAAAAAGGAATGGACCTTGCTGCTTTGTAGGTAATGATAATAGAACATAGCAGTGTAGATACCTGTAAAAATACAGACGAGAGAAGTTATATAACATCACTTATCCCCTTATGTTCCCCAATTTACATTTTTGAAAATTAGAATAATCACTTAAAATTATAAGATGTAATCCCAATAAATGTCAATGTAATGTCCAATAATCTGGTCATTACTCAGGGAATGGAACTAATTACCAAGCATTAGTTGTGAAAGAGCTGGTGTTTTAGTTGTACATGAATTTATTTTAATGGTTTCTATTAGATCCTCATCTATATTTTGTCAGTGTGAATTAACAGATATAATCACCTGTTCAGTTCCCCTAACCATCTGCTTCCTATGACTTACAAAAATGAATTAATTCTATTGAACAAATCATTACATTATTACAATTGTAAATTTGTCCTGATATAATCCAAAAAGTCAGACTTCAAGAGCTAAGGAAAAAAAATACATCTTGCTAAATAATCTTTTTATCCTAGTGTTCTCCTTTTATAGTTATACATTTTGGAAAACCACATTGCCATAGAATTTTGTTGCTACTGTTTCTAAACAAAATTCATTTTTCAGGGCTCGAAGGAACAATATCCAAGAAATATCTATAAGTAGAATTAAGAAGTATTTTTTTCTGACCAAAGGAGAATTACAACTTTACATCTCTATTACTTCTTCAATAGTTTCTGAAATAACATGTGATAAAATGTTCATGAAATATTATGGACTTCTGACTGAAAATAAGTAAATTAAGCTGTAAAATTTATTCTTGCCAGATCTCACTCCATTGGCTAATGAATACCAGCACTATGGGAAATGGTGTCAGCCTCTTTATTAACTTCATTGACTGAGTCACTAAACAGAAAGCTAGGTAAAATTTATCTATTTCAGAAATTCAGAGAACAACCTTAGCACATGCCTTTTGCTTGTGTGGCTCAGTTCCCAAGGTCACACAGTTCACACTTCCCTCGGGTATTCTATGATGTTGTCCAAACCCCACTCCTGAATGCTCTGAGATGAGTGATCTAGTGTTTCTGAGACATTATGGTTCTCAGCTAACTCATCCCGTGCCACCTTGTGTGATCTGCATGTTCCTTACTGTTACTTCTGATCCTTACAGTCCTCCTTGTTTTGAGTGTTTCTTCAAACCAACTTGAAGAATTTTCAAGCTCTTTTTTTTTCACTGAAAACTTCAGAACAATAAGATAATTTGTAAGTGCAGCAGAAGCTGAGGAGGTGAGTGACTCTATAGGAAGAGCAGCATTTTCAAATAACCTGCACCCCCAGGATCTCTGACACTAAACCACCTACCAGGCAGCATACACAAGCTGATATGAGGCCAGAGGACTGCCAGGTCTGGTCTCAGTGAGAGAAGATGCACCTAACCCTCGAGAGACTTGGGGCTCCAGGGAGTGGGGTGGTCTGATGAGGTGGGAGGAGATGGGGGGGTTGGCTGGGGAATGAGGAGGAAATGTGGGATGTTGAAGAGTGGGGGTGGGGGCTGGAAGAGAATAAAGCCTGGACTGTAAAAAAAAGATTAAAGAATAAATCTTTTAAAAGAGGAAGATATTTTGTGGATTTTAAGGCATAGCCATTTGTGAATAATGAAGAGAAGTTCAAACTACAGAATAAAATACAATAGTAAATATTGGTACTGTAAAATGCAATTTGAAATGGCTGAGTTTCTGCTTTTCTATGTAGACTTCTGCTTTCATTTTCATGAGCTCCTGTGTATGTTTTATTCCAGAAATGTGACTGAAAAACTCTTGAATTTGATTTATTTTTAATGCAGACTTGTCCATGTTTTTATTTCACCCATCTTAAGCTCAGAATTTGTTTCTACACTGCCTAAAACTAATGGGACAACTGTGCTGAACTTGCTTTGCATCTTCAGCATAAAGTATTTATTCTAAAAAAAATGAAATTTTGTTATATGTATATTTTTGTTGTTAAATCATATATATTTCTACTTAATTTCTAATCTTTATCCCTGAGAATTATGTCTAGCTTGTCTGGAATAAGCACAGTCTATAGTATCTTCAGAAGTGAGCTTGGATCTTTTAGAGGAGCCTGACGCTCTTTTAATCATTTCCAGCCCCAAGTTCAACTTTTATGTTTATTTTCCATATGTGAGTGACTTATAGTATGTTTCTCAGTGGTTGAATTACTTCACTGAATGTAGGATTTCCTGTTCTGTCTGTGTTGATGTGAATGACAAGATTGCATCTTAAATGTTTGTATTTAGTGTGTGTGTGTGTGTGTGTGTGTGTGTGTGTGTGTGTGTGTGTGTGTGTGTGCATGTATGCACCATGACAACAATTGGTTGGAAGTCAGAGGATAATGTCCTGGAGTCAGTCCTCTCCTTCTACCTTTATATGGGTTTTAGGAATTGAACTGAAGTCATTAAGCTTAGTGGTAAGCACTTTTATATCTGAGCCATCTTATCTACCCACCATGTCTTTATTTTAATAGTATTATATTGCCAATAGTTTTTCTTTGAGTATCTGAACCATTATTTTTTCCATTGATATGATGATGGATGTTTTTTGTTTCAATTTTCTGGGTATTATAAATGTTGCTATTAGCCCTGCATGAGCTGACAGCTCATTGATGAATGATTTCATTTCTTTGAGTTATACAAATGAGTGTTGGATGATGTGGAACTTCTATTTTAATTGAAATCCATATTTTTCTTAGTAGGGGTAGAACTTGATATACATACACATAGTTCCAGGAATTCCATCTTCTTCATATTCTTTCCATCAACTGATATTATTAGTCTCTCCTCTCTCTCCTCTCTCTTCTCTCTTCTCTCTCTTCTCTCTCCCTCTCTCCTCTACCATCACTACATCCTCCTGTATCTTCTTCTCTGTCTCTCTGTTTCTTTGTCTCTGTCTCGGTCTCTCTCTCTCTTTCATATTCATTCTTAGCTCATTATTATCTATTTTGGTTTTAATGCAAAGTTGGCAATGACTATTGATATTGAACATTTTTATATTATCTGTAGGTGATTTATGCCTTCCTTTCAGGAAAGTCTGTTGAGATCTATTGCATATCTGTAATTGTTCATGTGTTTGATTTTTTTTGTGTTTTGTGTTTTCTGTTTGTTGGTGTGGATGTTATTTGTTTATTCATTTATTTACTTATTTTTTCTATTTATGGTTTGAAGCTGCTTGTATATTCTGGTCAGAAGTATAGTATAAAATGTTTTCTTATCTTTGCACTTTTAATAATTTCCCCTGCTGCTTTTTAGTTTGATATAATCTAATTTTCCTAGTTTTAAACTTACTTTTTCTGTTTGGTATTCCAGTTTCCAAATATCCCTAAAAACAAACAAACAAGAAAAAAAAGCTCTTACCCATCCCATGAGAATGAAACCTTACCCCTGGAATGCTTTGTTTAGCATTTTAATTCTTACAGTTCTCAAATTACTTTTTAAAAATGATTTGCTTATTTTTATTTCATGTACATTGGAGTTTTGTCTCTAAGAGGCTGTTGGCTCCCTTAGACCTGTAGTTATAGACAGTTATGAGCTTCCATGTAGGTGTTAGGAATTTAAGACCTTTTGACTTAACCTCTCTAGCAGGTGATCAATACGGACAATACTTTAGCTTCCTTCTATGTATGGATATTCAGTTTTCTCAAGGCCTTTAACAAAAAGGCTCTCATATTTTCCTTACAAATTGTTGGCTCCTTAATTTAAACCAAGTTTATATGGGTGTAGATTTTTACTTCTAATCTTTCCATCCTCTTGCATTGGTCCTCCTGTCTACGCCAACAGCATGCTATGTTGATTATTATAACTTTGTTGGATATCTAGAAGTCAAATAGTTGAAAGAAATATGATTTTTTATTGCCACAAGAGTTTTCATCATTTAAAGTGTCATAGTGATTTACAATTATTGTTAAAACAAACATGACTTCCTGTTTATAAATATTTGGCATTATGAGTCATAATTATTTCCAGAAGATTTGAGGAATGCAAAGTGATGAGTTACTACTCTGTATATTAATGTAAAAATTAAGCATTAGTTTTGTTTGAAAAAAGTTGTAAGGTAAAGCAGAGAAATATAAAATAAAACCTGTATGAAAACAAAACAAAACAAAACCAGCTGCTATTTTAGAGATTCTGACAGAAAATTGTGTTTTTCAACTTAAGAGTAAGATTAACCAAATCCTTTAATCTCTAAAACATTGCATTATGGAAATTCAGTAACTTGGACACAGTGCTGCATGAATGACATGTATAATGAGATATATAATGTATAATCTCTTTGTGTCATTTGCAAATATCACTGTTTAACGGTTCCCAGTTGTAATTAAAAATATGACCCTTGAATGAATACTGGAATGAGATATCAAAGCATGCTAGCCTTGAATGTGCCTTCTTTTAAAGGCACCAAACACGTCTTGATCCTTTAGTTTGTGAAAGATTAGACCACACATAATTGGGCATAATTATCCAACCTCATAATAAAATAATCTTTTTCTTGACCTCTTACAAAAATTGATAGGTTTTTTTGTTGTTGTTGTTGTTTTGGTTTTTGAGAAACAACATCCAGCTCTCTATGCCTGTGGTAAAAACCACATGTACTCACATGTATTTATTTTCTGGAGCCACTCAAAGATGAAACGTAAAACAAACATAACTTGATGCCTTCTTTAAAAAAGCAAGATCTTTAACTCTTGGATTTCTATGGTAATTGGTGTTTATAAACATTTCTAAGTATTCTAATGATTTCTTTGAGTCCCACTATGGGTATTAATAAAAAAATTTCCTTAAAATATTGGCTTCTCACTTTCACAAAAACATCCTTCAGAATGTTTCGTGAAAGAAAGTCGCTGACTCTTTCCTGGTCATGGTGTTCTGTTCTTTCACACAGTTACTACCTTCCAATAGAAAGCTAATTTATTTCTAATCATTTATTATGACAAGACACTCTTAAGAAATTTTAACTATTTTTCATTTTAGTTTAGTATTTTTCCAAATGAGGTACAAGGGTGAACGTAATTACAGTAACTAACAAATGTGTAGCGGCACTTACCCCTCTTCCTACAGAGGGACACACAAGCACTTTGCTCTGTCCCTGTTCTCTCTTTGGAGCTTCTCTCATGTTTCTCATTCTTGACATGCTTTTTATTGTTTTCTTGCATGTCTTTACCAATCCACCCACCTTTACCAACCCACAGACTTCATTTTTTCCTAACAACCGATGGTACATTGAAGACCCAGTTGAGCTTTGTTACTTTGGTCTTGCTCATCTCTTTTCTTATAGATCTTCCCACAGTGTCTTGATCTTAAAGACATGTTTACGATTCAGTAGCTGTCGCTTCATCTATAATAAGGACAGTTTAAGAAGTAATTAGTCTACATAGTATATAAAACTAGGAGTAGGCTCAGCTTTCTGCTCTGCTGAAAGCAGTGTGGCTACCACTGTGCCTTCCACTTGTGCTCATGATTTTTTTCAGAAACAGCCTTCTCCAAGGCACCACTTGTCACAGATTATCCATGGAGACTGGATTAATATCAGTATAGATATGACCAAAGTTGTACATATGTGAAAGAAAAGATACAACTAAACATTAATGAACATTTAACAAAACAAAAATAACAGGTTTTATGGTGGGGCCTAAGACATCTGCACCCACCATCTATCACCCAGATTATAATAGCAGGCATGGAATTCTTTTCCATAGAGCAGGCCTCCCATCCAATCAGAAAGTGGTGCTACTATTGCTCCAAACAGTTTATCTTTCTTTGCTAGGAGCTACTGTAGAATTCAGGATTCACAAATGGGTGAGACTATTAATTAATGTCTTTATATCCTGTGAACCTGCTTGATACCTGCCAGCAACCACAAAACCTAGTGGGCAAGGAGAAGGTTTCCTGGTTGGTTTGAAATTGACTTCTGTACTCATTTCAGCAAAGTGTGTAGTATCTCCAGCAACAGGAACATATCATATCATATCAATCATATCATAGCCTCTCTAGCCAATAACTCATAGGGAGGTGCCAGGTGTTAATGAACTTTGCATTTAACAGTGTAGAGGGAATTTTCAACATATTGTGTGGAAACATCACCTGTCAATAAAAAAAGCTGATGGCCTATTAGCTAGGGCAGGAAAAAGAAGGGGTTTGTAAGTAATATTAAGCCTCTGAGATTTTATTTGGGAACTGGGCCTCAGGTGAAAAAATCCCATGGTTATATAACAGCCCGTGCTTTCTTAGAGCTGCATTGTCTGCTAGAGGAGGGTGAGTCCATCAGAATTGTTGTTTTGTGTTTTAAGTTATATTTTGAATTAGCTTACTAATTTGTAGGCCACAATAAGGCATTTTAATGAATCTTAGTGTTAGTTAACCCAGCCACTAGGCCTTCTTTTTTTCTATATCCTTACCAACATGTAACTCAATGCTTCAGCCCCCAGTATTCTCCCTGTCTTTCAAATTACATGTATTTTACTATTCTTCGATTTATATTCTTAATTGAGTTGTGAGATAGTAGATTTTCATGTGTATTTTTCATACATCTTTAATTTAGTCTTTCCCTCCTCCTTGATTTGCCTGTACTCCCACAAACCTCCCTACCAAGACTTTACCTCCCTCCTTCCATTTTCTCTATGTTCTAATATTTTTTCCCTTAATGTTTTTTTTTTTCCTGTACTAACGATCCCTTTCTAGTTTCCCAGATCCCACAAATACTCTTAGATTAGCATACAAAACAAAAGATCAAAGTTAGATTCTTCATGGCCTGAATGATCTAAATCAGCATAATTTTCCTGCTTCATTAATTTACCTAAAAAATTCATTATTTAATTTTTCTTTACATATAAAAAATATTAATTGTGTGTGTGAATTTGTCCTTAGCCATTGATGAGTTGATGGACATCTATGTTGATACCATATCTTAGGCATTGTGGATACAATGAGAATGAGCATGAATATGTAAGGTCTCTATGAACGGATGTATAGTACTCTGGATAGATATGTAGGACTGGTATAACTGGGTCATAGGAAAGTTCAATTTCTAGGGTTTTTTTTTTTTCATTTTTTTATTAGATACTTTCTTCCTTTACATTTCAAATACTATTCCCTTTCCTAGTTTCCTCTTAAAAGAAAATCCCCTATCCCTTCCCACCTCCACTGCTCCCCAACCCACCCACTCCTGCTTCCTAGCTCTGGCATTCCCCTATACTGGGGCATAGAATCTTCGAAAGACCAAGGGCCTCTCTTCCTATTGATGGCTGACCAGGACATCCTCTGCTACATATGCTGCTAGAGACACGAGTCCCACCATGTGTTTTCTTTGATTGGTGGTTTAGTCCCAGGGATCTCTGGGGGCACTGGTTATTTCCTATTGTTGTTCTTCCTATAGGGCTGCAGACCCTTTCAGCTCCTTTGGTACTTTCTCTAGCTCCTTCATTGGAGACCCTGTGCTTCATCCAATTGATGTCTGTGAGCATCCACTTCTGTATTTGCCAGACACTGGCAGAGACTCACAGGAGACAGCTATATCAGGGTCAGTCAGCAAAATCTTGTTGGCATCTGCCATAGTGTTTGGGTGTGGTGGTTATTAATGGGATGGATCCCCAGGTGGGGCAGATTCTGGATGTTTCTTCTTTCAATCTCAGCTCTGAACTTTGTCTCTGTAACTCCTTCCATGGATATTTTGTTCCTCCTTTTAAGAAGAATAGAAGTATCCACACTTTGGTCTTCCTTCTTATTGATTTTCATGTGTTTTGCAAATTGTATCTTGGGTATTCTGAGTTTCTGGGCTAATATTCACTTATCAGTGAGTGCATATCATGTGTGTTCTTTTGTGATTGGTTTACCTCACTCAGGATGATGTCCTCCAGATCCATCCATTTGCCTAGATTGATTTCTAAAGGACCAGCCCATTCTTTTCACCCCTGCCCTCTTTTAAGTAAGTGAAAAAATATAATTTTGCTAAATTATACTGTAATTCAGCTTTTCAAAAGTAAATTTCAATTTGCCATTCAGTACTCTTATTTATTATATGTAGAAAACTAAACCACATGATTTTGAGTATTTTAAAAGTCACATTTGGAAACGGGAGAAACAGAAGGCTCTTTTCTTAGATACAACATTAGACTTTTTATAACTGAATCAGCTCCAGACTTCCTGTATTGGTGATGTTGAAACTATGGAAAAATTTTTAGGGGGCAACTTCAATAAAATGTTTAAGATGTAATGAATGTGTGTGTACACATATATAACTTTGTATGTATCTATCAATTTTCCTAAAGCATACATCTCATAACATTAATGATAAAATAATTGGATTACCCATCACTGATTTCTAACAAGTAGTTATGACAAGCAAAGCATAAAATTTGTTTACAACACATGTAAATTTTGTCTTTCTATGAATAATGTATTAATACTTCATCCTATTGACCATATGAAAGAAAAATACTAGTAACATCAATATTTGTCAAAACATATTTAAAAATCCAAGAACAGTAGTGAACATTATTTTCATTTTTTAAAATCTTTTCTCCCAACATTTATTATTTAAGAAACATAAAATTCCATATAATCTATTTTTNATCTATTTTTAAATCAAATTTACACTCCATCTCTCTTTTCAATACTTCTCATAATCAACAGACCACTTGTCTCTTCAAGCTTCATGTATTTTTTTCTTTAACATTCACTGATCTCACTTTGTGCTACCTACATGCTTATGGATGTAGGATCAGCTGCTGGAGAATAGAGTCTCACAGGGGCTGAATCCCTCAAAAAAACCCAAAAAAACAAAAACCCTCTCCCTACCTTCAGCCAAAGGCATATTTTTGTGCACAGTGTAAAGTTTATCCTTGTGTTACTCAAATTCTGATTTCTCTGCTCTGACCTGAATGGATTCCAGCCTCTGGCCAGCATGGTTCCTTTGTCCCTGTTCCTGCTGTCACATGACCCTCACGATTCTTGAAACTGATGTTTTGTTCCACTCACCCATGATCCTGAAGTGATCCCGAGTTCCTGTGGCATGGAGAGCACTCTGGAGCGCTTTGGGGCCTCCCCTGGGCTCATAAGGAAGATCTCTTTTGATTCTTTATTGCCTTATTATTCTCAATATCAATATGTTTTAGTTATAATTCTTTTCCAATATTGTTATTGTATGCTAATGTTATGCCTTTCTAAAAGCATCTAAATATTTTTCTACAAAGAGAAATAAGATGGTAAATGAGATTGGCATTTTTCAAAATGGAGCTGAGGGAAAAATCATGGGTAATTATCCATGACATTCTAGCACATGAAAGTTATTAAAATGCTAACAAGATTAACAGTATACTTGTAGAACGAACAAAAACCAAGCCTTTTGAGTTGTCTATTATTTGGTTTACTGATATGCTTCTGTTAGGCATAGATACTGACTTTCTATGGCCAAAACTGCAAGCAAGGAATAGCTCACTGAACTATATTTAGCCCTTTATCAGTGTTCTGGGAAAATGAGTGGTAATGCAGATAGAAATCCCATGCCTAAAGGAAACGATGGATTGCAGTTTTTCTCAATATTTGTTTATAAATAAGAATTTGTCTCAAGGAAAATAGCAGCCAAATGCCCTCAAAAGGCTCACGCTTTACTTTTTTTCATTGATTTTACTAATCCATTTATAAGCTATTTGGGTATAATTACATGGATGCTAAAATTAACACTAAACATCTGTTTGATTTCCTTGTTGGGCAGACAAAGAATGCTTTTCTACTTGAGGTATATCATATTCTAGCTGCCAGATTGTATGGCTCTGTGTAGATAAGGACAACGGATAAATTCTTAGTTGTATATCAAAGTAGCTATTACTCATTTGTTTCACGGAACAGAAGCAACCTGGCAAACTGAAACCCACCAAGAATCCTCACAATCCAAGACAACCATGCATTTTAACTTTTGTGTATTTGTTTCCTTGAATATCTTTTTTAAAAAATGATTAGAATGAACCAATTTATATCTAACTTCACTGAATTTGGAGGTGTAATATAAATCCTACCCACTCTTTTGTCTCTGGCACTCAGAATAGACAAAAGAGCAGTGTGTATATGACATCAGAAGATCAGTCTTTTCACATGTATGAGGATATACGGGGTATATCAGCACAGTCAGGAGCATATAATGAATTGTTCTTCTGTTGTTACATGGTTCAGTGTCCTATTATATATATTATTATATTGATACAGCCTAGAGTGACAAGCCCCAACTGAAGAATTGTCTAGATGAGATTGATCTGTGGGGGCACCTGTAGAAGGATAGTTTAGGTTGCTAGCTGATATATGATGAGTCATTCGTCTATAGGTAAGACACCATCCCTAGACATCATAGTGGTCCTGGCTGTGTAAGAATGGCAGCTACTCATGAGGCTATGGGTAACAAGTGAGGAAGAGAGCACTCATCATTTTGCTGTGGGTCTGCTTCAAGTTTCTGACCTGCATGAGTCCCTGCTCTGAGTTCCCTCCATGGTAGACTTCATCCAGAAGCCAAATAAATCCACACTCATGAAAGAGCTCAATATTAGACCCAATGAGGACTAATACAATAAGGATTAGAGGCAAAAGTATGGAACATGTTACAATTTACAGTCACAGACCATGACTTTCTGAGTAGGACATTAGCAGTACAGGAAATCAGATCAACAATAGGCAAAAAGGGTTACATGAAATTAAACCTTCCGTACAACCAGGAACACTGTATATCAAGTGAAGAGGCAGACCACAGAATCAGAAAAAAATCCTTGTCAACCATAATTTGACAGAGGATTAATTTGTAGAATATATAAGCCAGCTCTTGCTTTCCCACATCTCCGACTGTGCTTTCCCACCTCAGAGAAGTTTCTTGGTGCTTCCCTACAGCCCTGCACCTGCCCTGGCAGAGGTATGGGATAAGCACAGTCAAACTCCCAGAATTTAGTCTCCCTAAGAGGCCTTGCCCAGTGGCGGAGCAAGTGCAGACCCACAGATGTGTAAAGTGGTGCTGTAACAGCATTTTTTTTTTGAGTTACCATCTACTTTCTCATTGAATTAGAGGCCTTTTCTACAAGTGAGAATCTGTGATCTGTATTCCACATCTGGTCATTTGGGCTTGGGAGGTCATAAGCCTATAGCAAATTAACAATGAACATTTTCTGTGTAGTGTCATGTGGAAAATACTATAAAGGAGGAGATATCATGCTAGTGACTAAGCTTGAATATTTGAAAATAGGAGGAAATCACTGATAGTGACATACACAAATTTCTAAAACCATAAAGAAAATCATATATTAGGATCCTGCATTATACAATTTCTCTCCTGGTAAACAGCTGCTGTTAGGAAATGACCATCATGTGCACATTGCATGTTAAGCTCATTGTGGCTGAAAGATTTTTTCTTTCTACCAACAGACTAAGGTTTACCTCATTAACAAAGTAAGTACTCATGGACTAATATTTTAAAATCTCCCAAAGGTTTATAAAGGTTCTTAAGCATCTTTTGTTTAGGTCAGCTTATCTTTCTTGAAACAACATTTATGTATTATCACCACAGTGATAATACCAAATAACTGCTTCTGTAGATGCCTTCAGAGCAGACAGCATTATCCTTCAGGCCATTATAGCAATTAACTGAAAATACCAATGTTAAGTGTAACAGAGCAGAATGTCCTAAAGATTAGAGAATGAAGTACACAGTCAGGAAACTGGTGAGGGAGGTGGACCTTATGACAGATGTTTGGAAAGAAAAGGTTATCTCATGAGCTTAAGTGCCCACACTCTTTTTGCACTCACCAGTGTCTCTCCAGACACATGTGATAAGTGTTTCAATCCTATAATGTTAGCTGAGAAGCTATATATGGAATAAATGAAGGTGTGAATGATTTATGAAAGGTGGTAAAGAGAGTTACCTCTGAAGCGTGAATAATCTGTGCAGGTAGTGAAATTGACTGTTATTAAATGCTAATATGAGGAAAAGAGAATTTCTTTATCTAATGTAATTTGTTTCTGAAATAGTTCTTAAATAGAATCATAAAATTTCTGTGAAGTAATATTTTCTTTCCTGGGCCATGCTCATACACAATGGGAGAATAAATATAAATGAAACGTAAGGAGGCTTTTCTTCTGCCTGCTGGTATAAAAGGTGCCTGGAGTGTATTTGCAGATGGAGAAATTCAACCATTGGGCTCTCCTGGTCTTTTCATAGTACCAGTGGCATATCTGTGTGAGACAGTTGCCTGATAAGAGATCTCTGATTGTGGACCAAATAGAACTAATTAGTTCTGAGAATCTATATAGTATCTGTTAATTCTATCTAGCATGAACCCTATAATTAAAAGGTTGACTTGTAAAGCAATACATAGAAGAACCCTGTTGAAGAAAACAACCCTAAAATTTGACCCATCCTTGTGAAAAATATTGGCACTTGAGGGTACATGTTTAAGGTTACAGAAAGAGTCACCATGGTCTCTAATTTTATGTAAAATTAGAAATAATTATAAAGACAATAGAGGGTATAATAGGCAGAGGTAATAAATTCTGCATAGGACAAACACATTTTATAGCAGAGGAGACAGATCTATTTAACCACTTTTTACTTATAGATATAAATGAACTTTGGACACATTTCTGACAATAATTTATAGAACTAATTATGTACATACCAGGGTTGCAATTGAACTATAATCTAGTAGCAAGGAAGCATGTCTAAAAGTGAAAATTCTGGGGGCTGGAGCGATTGTTCAGTGTTTAATGTCACTGACTGCTTTTGCACAGGACCCAAGTTCTATTACTGCATACATGGCTTTTACATTGACACAATTTGCTTTGAAAATAGTAAATTTGTTTATCAAATATTATAATATAAATCTTGCTGTCAGATAGATTAAAATAGAAGCTTGAGAGCTGGAAAGATGCCTTAGCAGTTAAGAACACTGACTGCTCTCCCAGAGGGCCTGAGTTCAATCCCCAGCACATGGGGTTCACAACCATCTATTAGGGATCTGATGCCCTCTTCTGGCATGCAGGTGTACATGCAGCAGAGCATCGAATAAATAAAATTAAATTTGAAAAAAGAAATAGAAGCTTGATTCTATAGACAAGACTGTCTAGAATTTTATAACCTGGATTAATTTATCTACAAAGTTGCAATATACTATTTGTATTTACTATTTGAGAATTTCATAAACATGTGCAATGTATTTGAGCATGTCTACTTACTAATCCTCGTGTGCAATTCCTCCTGAATCCCCCACATTCCCGCTTTCAACTCCATATTTTCATATCTTTATTTTTAGTAACCTACTGAGGTTACTAAATTAATTAATGTAGTCCATATATTCATGGGTACGGGCTTTGCATTGGAGCGTGGTTAACATACTAGTGGCCACACCTCAGAAGAAAACTGGCTCTCTTCCTCTCTCAGTTACCCTTAACTGCTAATGGCTCCCTAGCTATAGATTGTCCTTAGGTGTTCCCTATCCCTGCTAGAATGTCAACAGGCTTGATCTTATGCAAGCTGTGTGCAAGCCACCACAGCTGTTGTGAGGTTTTTAACAGAGAACCCTGTCATACCCAGCACACACTTATTGCTGTAAGTTCATATGTGTTTTAAATATACACTGTCTTAGTTTGCTTTCTATTTCTGTGATAAAACATTACGACAAAAAGCAACTTGGGAAGAAAAGAGGCTACTTCACTTATCAATTTAATGTCTACCATGAAGAAACGTCATGGCAGAAACTCAAGTTAGGAAACTAGAGGCGGGAACTCATTTGGAAGTCATGCAAAAATGTTTTCTGCCTCTCTTCTCATGGATTACTCAACCTGATTTTTCATACAGTCAGGATCACCTCCCTAGGGATGGTACTGTGCACAATAGGCTAGGCCATTCCACCAAGGAAATGTCCCAAAGACTTGCCTAATAGCCAATTTGATGGGAGACATTTTATTAGTTAAGTTTCCCTCTTTTCAGATGACCCTAATGCATGTCAAGTATTATCTATGTCTTTAGCCAAAGATACAGTTTAGCTCAACTTTTCCCTATGAGAATGTTTGCGTATTGCATTTGTCCTTTATGAATGTTTACCTATGGCCAAATATATAAAAATCCCGCGAATTCTCAGCACCATTGTTGAAAGCTAAATTATCATCTCAGCCTCATCATTTGCTAGAGTAACCAGGAATTCCGCACTGTATGATAATACCATACATCTGTATGATACCATACAGGCCACACCACAGTCATCTTCTGATATGTTGTTAGAAGCTTACAGTTTGACCTTCATATGCTGAAGCTTAAGCCTTAATGTGAACAAAACTGCCAGTGAAGTTTATGATGAGAATTGACTAGTTCATGAGTCCTTTACCTATGTGAATAGGATTCATTTAGGTCCATTATATCAGTGGCCATAGGGAGTCCTTTGTCATTTCAGATCTGCAAGAGCATGGTAGAGGTGGTTATATTGCTCTTAGAAATCTCAAAAATGGGGAACAGAGCTTAACAAAAAAAATTCTCAACTGAGGACTACTGAATGGCTGAGAAGCACCTAAAAAAATGTTCAACATCCTTAATCATCAGGGGAAATGCAAATCAAAACAACTCTGAGATTCCACCTCATACTAGTCAGAATAGCTAAGATCAAAAACTCAGGTGATAGCAGATGCTGGAGAGGATGTGGAGGAGGAACACTCCTCCATTGCTGGTGGGAGTGCAACCACTCTAAAAATTAGTTTGGTGGTTCCTCAGAAAATTGGACATAGTTCTACCAGAAGATCCAGCATCTGGCATATTCCCAGAAGATTCTCCAACATGTAATAAGGACACATGCTCCACTATGTTCATAGCAGCCTTACATATAATAGCCAGAAGCTGGAAAGAACTCAGATGTCCTTCAGTAGAGGAATGGATACAGAAAATGTGGTACATTTACACAATGGGATACTACTCAGCTATTAAAAACAATGAATTTAAGAAATGCTTAGACAAATGGATGGATCTGGAGGATATCATCTTGAGTGAGGTAACCCAATTACAAAAGAACACACATGATATGCACTCACTGATAAGTGGCTATTATCCCAGAAGCTCAGAATCCTTTTTAGAAGGGGGGACAAGGGCTGGTGAGATGGCTCAGCGGGTAAGAGCACCCGACTGCTCTTCCAAAGGTCCTAAGTTCAAATCCCAGCAACCATATGGTGGCTCACAACCATCTGCAATGAGATCTGACTCCCTCTTCTGGAGTGTCTGAAGACAGCTACAGTGTACTTACACATAATAAAAATAACAAATAAATAAATCTTAAAAAAAAAAAAAAGAAAAAAGAAATGTCAGAAGGGGGGACAAAATACCCATGGAAGGAGTTACAGAGACAAAGTTCTGAGCAGAGAATGAAGGAAAGACCACCCAGAGACTGTCCCACTTGGGGATCCATCCCATAAACAACGACCAAACCCAGACACTATGGCAGATGCCAACAAGAGCCTGCTGACAGGAGCCTGATATAGCTGTCTCCTGAGGGGCTCTGCCAGTGCCTGACAAATACAGAAGTGGATGCTCACAATCATCCATTGGAAGGAGCACAAGGCCCCCAATGAAAGAGCTAGAGAAAGTAACCAAGGAGCTGAATACCTCTGAAGCCCCATACGAGGAATATCAATATGAACTAACCAGTACCCCCAGAGCTCCTTGGAACTAAACCACCAATCAAAGAAAACACATGGTGGAATTTGTGTCTCTAGCTGTATTTGTAGCAGAGGGTGGCCTAGACGGTCATCAATGGGAGGAGAGGCCCTGGGTCCTGTGAAGGTTCTATGCCCCAGTATAGAGGAATGCCGGGAGTGGGAATGGGAGTGGATGGGTTGGGGAACAGGAGAAGGGGGACGGGGGAAGGGGATAGGGGATTTTCGGAGGGGAAACTAGAAAAGGGGATAACATTTGAAATGTAAATAAAGAAAATATTTATGTCCAGTATTCACTGTAAGAAAAATTTTAAAATACATAATGTTAACTAAATCATATGATCTTGCTAAATACAGTATTCATCACTTCCTTTAATTTAATTCTGTGAATTTCATAAGATTTTCTAATACACAATATTTGCATCTGAAAATAATCTTTCTTCTTTGATTTGAAAAGCATGGACTTTTTCTCTTCTCAGCATCACTGTAGTTACCAATAACTTTTCACAGGTGCTGTCTAGCAAACTGAGGCTGCCTATTTTAGTAGTAGGAATTGACCCAATCCATACCTAAAATACCAAACAAATTTCATTTAATTTCAGTGAATCTTGACTTTGAAAATACTCATTTTGGGAGCCAAAGAACAATTTAAAAATAATTATGCAACTGCTTATTCTAAGACCTTTATTTTGCAATTTTATTTATTTTTCAACATTTAAAAATATCATTTTAAAATATGTATACATATATGATTACTCTTTAATTCCTTTGTATGCCATTCTCTAATGCACTTTTCTAATTTTTAATAATTTATATCTTTTCAGATTGGCATAAGTAGTATGAGAACCTGTGATCTTAGTCACTTTTTTCTAAGAAAATGTAGATATCAATGTGAAGTCATAATTACTTACAAAACTACTACTGAAAACAAAGTTACTAATACATATAAAGGTATACAATGAGAACAAAGTAACTTTTAGCAATCACAATCATCTTTGAAGTATTCTTATTATAAACTAGGACTTTCAACTAGATTTTTATAAACCAAATGTATTTCAGTAGTATACAAATATCCACAGGCAGAGCATAATTGAGCTCCAAGACACTTTCTCCTTGAAGGTTCTGTTTCCTGTTTCTGTATTCACAATACCATTTATAATAGAGTGTTCTTATTAATACTTACATTTCACTAGAGATTAATGAGCTTACAACAAAAGGAAGTTTCATTTCCCCCTCAAATTACCTACCAATGAGAATGTGTTTTGTTTTAAAGCCCTGCACTGAATGTTAATGAGAGCAGAATTCTCCATCCCTTCTAAGACCTGATGTTTGGCTAATTACATTGAAGAGAAGCATCAGCAAAACTAGATAACCTTGATTATCCTGAATAACAGATGAATGATTAAGTGCTAGGACAAGGCATTGATTAGCTATCTAATTGCTACACAATTCCCACTGATTATTCTATTTATTCCTCCCCTTGTTTGGGTAATAAGTTCCTGCATGGAATAAAAATTATACAAGAATATTTGGCAAAGGTCATAGACAGAAGCACTGGGATTTATCCAGGGGCTACCTGGACATCATCATCAATACATTAGGAAATCCCGTACAGCTACAACTAATGCTGCAGCATTTGTAAATATACCAGTTCATTATCACACTTTTTCTGTCCCTGAAAAAAAAAATCATCGTATAGCATCTGATTGCCTCCTGATGTGAGGTGACACTTCTCTAAAGGCAATAACATATCTCTCTCCTAAAAATACAAACCAAACAACTGCCATGCAGTTAATACAAAACCAAAGTTACTTTGTTTCTCAGGTCTGCAGTGGAGTCAACTTTGACTCTATGTTTGGATTCAGGTTTATATTGATTATTTATGGTGGGAAGAAGAAAGCTACAGCTGTATTCCAAAATCTAGAGTCAACATGCCCCTTAGATTTATTAAAAGAAATATCACATACAGTAAAATAGACATGTAGTTTTAAGTGTATGGTCAGCCTTCTCTATTGAGGGCCATTATTGCTTAGACCCAAAAGGTCCAACAAAATTTTTAGATTCTCATCACTAAGATAAAATATCGCAATATATCTATATTCCTATACTTTCTCATCCCTAGATTTTTGTATAACTAACAGGATATGCAAATATTAAATAATTTCCTCTCTATATTGCTCAGGAAATAATAACAAGAAAGAGCTAATGTGAACATATACTGATGGAATTTTAAAAATATTTCTTATCTAAGATTGGATAAAATGGAAGATCCTATAGTAAGCGTGTGTGTGTGTGTGTGTGTGTGTGTGTTTTGTCACAGAAGAAATAAATTGTTTTAATTATGAAATTGAGCCATGTCACCAAAAAAAAAAAAATAGAAGAGCTTAGGATTGTGTATTTAAGAAATTGTGGATTTTTTTTCCTTGAACATGCTTTCATATGTATCCATAAAGGCCGACTTAAATAAAGGGTTTAGTTGTAAACTGAGACCAAATTACAAAGGATAAAAAGACTAAAACTGTGCCACATGATTTTAAGAAGCAGTAATTTTAATTTTATTTAATGCACACTTTATTTTTAATTATTATTTTAGTTGTACAAACTGATTAGACTCGGTGCTATTAGTTATTTGTCACTGTAGTTGCACAACACAAGGAAGGAGCCTTTTACTCTGGGCTCACAGTTTTAAATGGAACAGTCAATCCAGTAGAAAGGCATAAAAGAACAGAAAAGATCACATTAAGGCACCCAGGAAGAGGAGAAAGAAAATGTTTGCTCTACCAGGCATCTTTCTTCTCCATTAACTTCATTCCAGCTCCCCACCTAGGCAAAGTTGAAGTTATACTCAGAGTGAGTCTGGTCCCTTCACTTAATCCTCTTCAGAAACATACAAACATTTTACAGAAACCTCACACACATAGAAATGCACTTCACTAATCTTTCAGGAATCTCTAAATCAAGTTATGGTGATAAGATTAACCACTATTTTCTAGAAATATTCAATACTTGTATATAAACTGAAAGAAGCATTTCAGGGTATTTAATATTTCCATCTCTTTGAACATTGGAACAAGTTAACATGTAATAATTGTTTAAATTTATGAAACACAAGGAGTATTTTAATACATGTATGCATGTTAAATCAGAGTAATTAGTAAGAAACTGCTTTCCTTGGTACGTGTGACATCTAGATGTGTACAAATGTGGAACACTGGAATATAAAGGCAGATGATACATATTTTAAGACTAAGAATTAATATTTATTGAATACTTTAATTTCTTTAATGTTAGCATTTAAGAAAATTAGTTTTGTCCAATTTTAATGCAATATATCTTATTTACTTTCAAGTTCAATATTCAAAAAAATATGTGCAATGACATCTGGCCCTATTCTTACTAATATATTTGTAGTGTTAGATATTTTCATATGAAAACAAACAATTCTTCATAGTACGAATATTTTCTTAATATTATCCAGTTTATGAAATATATACATGCATTCCATATATATCATATATGCATCATAATTTCTATGTCAATATTAGGAATATATTATCATTATATATTATATAGTATTATATATTATATGTCAATAATATTGCTATTATGAATATATAATGTTTATAATATTTATAGCATATAACATATATGAAACATATATATTCCTAAATAGAACCTGTAACATATATTACACACATATATATGTTACAGGTTCTATTCATATATTCAAATATTCATGTATTTAGTGATACATATATATGTATATATGTGTACGTATATATATTTTTTCAGTCATTTATAAAATAAAAGAGAGCAAGTAAGATGTATATTGAAGGGTTTGGAGGGAGGAGGGAAGGGAGAAATGACATAATTGTATCATAATATAAAAAAAAAGTGTTTTTCCTGGTAACTTCAGAAGTGATTGCCTACTTATTTGAAAATACAGTAGCTGATCTTTGCCAAACTTCACACAATATGCTATGACTACAGCTTCTCTATGGCTCCTGGCTATACCTTTCGTTTTCCAGAAAATAAAAATAAAAAAACTTAATAGCATTAACTCTCATATAAAATTGGAGTTTCAAAAATAAATTACCACCCCTTAATTTATGAATTAAAATCAAGTCATCTCTTGATCACATCCCATAAAGCCCCTGATTCAAACATGAATTCATTCATGAGTATTGCTTCAATATCAGTCTCCTTCCTATTCCTTGGAATTTCTACCATCTCAAGTTTTATCTGCTTTCTTTTGGATTTTGAGAAACTGAAATGAAAATAAAAGCCCTTTGTTCTCTTCTGAAGTTTGCCTGGATTTCTCTGCTTTTGCATAAGTTAAAAAAGAAAATGTACAAATATAAATGTCACAATAGTTCTTTTTTAAAAGTTTCTAAGAGATTATAATATAATTACAGTTCCTCCTTCCCTTTGCTCCCTCAAAACTCTACCATATACTCTTCTTACTCTATCAAATTCATGCCCCTTTCCATTAACTGCTGTTACAAACATAGATATATGTATATGTGTATATGTATATTCTTCAATACAGAAGTACAGCCTGCTCAATGTGCACAATGTTATTAATATGTAGTCCTGTAGTTCTTGAAACACCATTGTAATTTCTGGAATATGTACAGAAACATTATTCTGGACATATTACCCATGTTAAAGTCCCTCTGACTCTACTACTGGAGAAGCTCTATGACTCTTTTTAACAACTAGCTTACTTAGAAGCCATCTTGGATTCCTGTTGCTGATTTGATGTGTCCTTTTGGTCCCATGCTCACCTCTAGCTACTGCCCCCCACTCCAGCTTTCATATCCCCTCGTTCACACCAGTGTGAGGAAGGGGAGGCTTAGGAATTTCTATCTTTCTATGCCATACTTTAAACAAAGGAGTTTCCTCAAAGAATTATTAACCCACAAAATTCATTTTCATGGAAGTGCTTGCCAGTTTGAATGTTTAAAATCTCTCAGCAGCTGCACTGAGAGGAGCAGGGACAGCTGTATTAAATATGAGCTCCTGCTTTAGGAGCTTGGAGTCTTGGATAATTGCCAATTCCTTTTATATTCTAGAGATTCTTTCTATGTGAATTTGGATGACCTATCTTTCTCTGTCTCTCTAAATCTCTCTTACTTTTTTCTGAAGCTATTGCTTATAATCTCATATCCCAGCACTGATTAAACCTTAACGTTTAAATTGAACACTCAAAACCAAGGATAGTATTAATATTTGGGATCATGGAGCTATGCACTGTTTAGGCTGTGTTTTTTAATTCCTGAATTAAATATGTTAATCATTTTAAACTAGTTTTATTTATTTGAAAGAAATTATTATAGCACATAATAGCCACCTTAATGCCTCACAAGGTCTCCTTTAGCTGCTTGCTACTGCAGTATCAAACCATAAAAATCCAAATTGCAGAAATTAAGATTTTGTTATTTCTTCAACAGCATAATGATGAGCAATAATCCACATGGTTCTCCACATGGATGCAATTCACCTCTGTATTATTTGCTGACAATGACAAAGTACCCCATGTCTACAGCTTGATTCTTTGAGGATGGAACTCCGTTTTCCCCTTCTCTGCTGAAACAATGAAAAATGTGTTTGTGTAATAAGTAAAACTCTGTACAAAGTGTTCATTCCAAATGACCAAAGTCATTCCTTATAGCTCACTCACGTGGGAGCTTATGTATATAGCTACTTATGTATAGCTACTATTGGCTATAACTAATACTTTGGGGAGTTATTACCACCACCACCCCAGATACACATGGGTAGTAGAATAGAGACCAAGGTTCTAGATGCAGATCCTCAGACTCCTGTTCTCTTGTCAGCCCCACTGCTTATCAGGTAGGTAATATGAATGAAGCAACTCATTCTTTTGTTGGTGGGAAGATTTCTCAGATGGTATTTGCTTGAATGTACTTATGTTAGAGCTGGAATTTTCATGCTTTAACTTCCTTGTTAGATCAGCCTTACCTGTGATTAATTGACTACCACTTCCTGACTTAGTTGTTTATTACAGAATCTAAGCTGTCTCGAACAGTTTCCAGTAGAACCTTTTAGGCTAGAGATTGAAGGTGGAAAAATATGTCTCAGAAATGCAAAAATTTGCTGAACAGAATTTCCTTTAGCTCACAATTCTAAATATGACTGTGTTCTCCTTTTTAAAATTATCTAAATTTATACTAAACACCCATGTTTGAAAATGTGCAGTATCTATGTAATTTGCCTTCAATATAGTAATAAAGCACTGAGCATCTTAAATAAAATGTTATATTCTCATTTATATATGTATATGTACATATATGTATTTTTATGAGAGAGATACATATATACATGTATGCACATATACCCATAACAAATAGTCTGACATTCATGTTATCATACAGTCTATGATTTACAAGTTTTCATATGTATTCCCATAAGTAGTAACTGACTTATCTCTACAAATTTAAATGGTTTTCATTGCAAACAAATGATATTTTACTATTTGAATATTTCTTCTTTTGCATTATACAGCTGTGTTGAGGTAACTTGTATCATAAAATAAGTGCTTTAAGATATGCAGTTAGGTAGACTCAGGTGCATTTATAGACTTATACAATCAATACAATTAAATTGTGCACACTTTTATCACACAGAAGAAATTTCATTTCAATCAACATTCTCTTTCCACTCTGGTCTCCTCACAAGCCCATGTAGATCACTAATATACTTTCTGCCTGATGACTTCTTTGGTCCAAAGTATTTCATGTAACTGAATTATTGTTACATAGTCTTTTGTTTCTAAATTCTCTTACATATCCTAATTTTTCCAAGGCTTGTCCATATTGCAGATCCTTCATTACTTGCATGTGAAGTGTTTTCCATAGAGTCATGATCTGCGTAGCCCTATGAGCTCCCATCTGGTAGTGCCAGTTGGGAGGCTCAGGAATGTTTAGGAGGTTGAGTCCAGCAAGTTGAAGAAGTGGATTACTAGAAGGACTATGACGATTATTGGTTTCTGCTCAGCTTTCTCCTTTGTGATATGACAGGGTATGAACATTCCCCAAATATATACTCCTGCTACCACAAACTGAGCTTCTAGATCCTGCATTTCCTACCATGATGGACTGAAACTAGGAGTCATAATAAATATTTTTCCCTTATCTTGCTTCTTTCAGACCTGTAATCATAGCAACACAAAAGTAACTAATACACTATTATATTCTTATTTACTACTGAATAATATTCAATTTTTTGTTTATAGAAAATTTGTCAACATAGTGCCTAAGGAGCATGACTTATATTTTTCCTCTTTTCATTATGAATAACTCAGCTTAGAAACTGCTTAAGATTTTGTGTATTTTCAGTTCTCCAATATATACCTAGAAATGGATCAAAACATTAGTTTTTCCAATTTCATACACAACAAACTGATTAAAAGTTTGTGTAAGAGTGTTTTCAGTTCTCCCATATATACATAGTAATAGAACAAAACATTAATTTTTTCAATTTCATACAAAATCAGCTGTGCTCCATATATTTGGTACAATAGGCTTCCACAAGTCTATGCTAAGAGAGAGCCCACTAAATTACAGATTTGTGAAGACTTCTATACTACTGCATCTATTTAACACCATGGAGATACAAAGATTACAGACAAACTTGTAAGGCACTACCTTATTTACTCTAGGTAGGGCTAATTTTTATGGTAAAGCCATAGCTTATTGATGATTTGAACAGAAACAAATCACCTTAAATACATTTCCAACTGGGGACTTGAGTTTTTTCCCACACTTATTTTATTTTCTTTCTGTTAACTCATGTTTCCATCAAATAAGTTCATGAGAGGTCTGCAACCATAGAAGAGGATCAACAATATGAACTAACAGAACCCCCAGAACTCGTGTCTCTAGCTCCATATGTAGCAGAAGATGGCCTAGTCGGTCATCATTGGGAAGAGAGGCCTCTTGGTACTGCAATCTTTATATGCCCCAATACAGGGGAACACCAGGGCCAAGAAGTGGGAGTGGGTGGACAGGGTAGCAGGGAGGGGGGAGGCGACTTTCGGAATAGCATTTGAAATGTAAATTAAGAAAATATCTAATGGAAAAAAAGAAAATATATAAACAAATTAAATATAGGAGCTATTCAAAAATCTAAGAATGGAATTTCTATATGATCTGGCTATAACCCTCCTGGGAATACATCATAAAGAATCAAAGGCATGGCTGATCTTGTATTTCAAGTGTAGAAAGCATGTCTACCATGTGCTATGTTTCACGTCCAGTGGTTTTCCAAACTCAGTAGACTCTTTCTTATTTTTTAAGCTTGGTTGTATGTTTTAACTTTATTTCATTCACTGGTCTTGTATATAGGCATGTGTGTTCATGTGCAAGCATGTGTATGAGAGATAGAGGAGGGGAAGAAATATGTGTGTTAAACTTGCCTACCATCATGATTGAAAGTCACTGCTGTTTCTGAAGCCATTTGTAACATTACAATTTGCTTGAAGTCTATATTAATCCTCCCCTGCCTTGTTGTACAGACATGTAATTTCAGGAATAGCACTTAATTTGTCTTACTTGAGGAAAATTCTTGAGGTCAAACAGTTTCATTCACCCATAATTATATACGATGTACTGGTAAAACAGGGGCTTATATATAAATCTTAGTCACTAATTGTTTAATCTGATTTATCTGCATTTTATAGCAGAGCCTAGCATTTAATTGATATAACCAAAGTTATTAAAAAGAATTCAAAAGAAGACAATAATTGCTTTTATAGAAAAGTATAAACTTATCAAAGAGGAAATTTCATAATAAAATGATATTTTAAAGAAACAAACAAAAAAATCAAACCATACCAATTGATAATCACTATTGTATTTCTTTCCTGAAACCCATGAGTGGTTAGAGTGACTTATCATGACAGACTTGAGGAATCCTTCACTTTCAGCTCACTGAAGAAAAGCATAGATGACCGTATGAGCCCCAGACTAATAGAAACTAAGTATTCTTGAATACCTGGCCCTTAACCCAGTGTCTAAGCTAACTCCAAGTGGTTTGCTTTAGAACTGTGCAGTGATATTGCTGTGTGATAATAGTGTGAAAAGTATCTGATCTCTGTAATCTCTCCAAAAATACATTATCCTAGTCTTATGATGCACAAAAGGAGAAGAATCCTAGTTGAGGGTCATGCTATTCTTGATCGTGACTCCTTATAACTGTCAAAGTTATCAGAAACACGAAGTCTGAAGACCAATTCAGCTGAGAGTCACCTGGACAAAATAATTGAATGGAACCAGAGACCCAGGATTGGGTACTGGAACAGTGAAAGGACACAAGATAAAAACTGATTAGAATAAAATCAAATATGACCTTGACTAGTAATAAAAAATAAATAAATAAATAAATAAATAAATAAGGATTCATCAACTGTTGTAAAAAAAAAGAAACAGATGGTTAAAAAGAATTAAATGATCATTGTGTCTTTTGTTGATAGCTTATTTTCTTTATTATGCTAAGATAGCAAGGTTTCATATAAGCCTAAAACTTCTGAACTATAAAAAAATTCGAATGTTAATAACAAAAATTATTATCTGTCACTATTTAGCAAAAGTACTGTTGACTTCTCTTTTATGCATTGAAATTATTTTAAAATTTTGTGTGTGTGTGTGTGTGAGACTACAGGTGCATGCATACCATATTACACGTGACCAATGTTCAGTATTTAGGAATCCATCCTCTCCTTACACTATGGGTTTTTTGGGCTCAAATTAAGGTTGTTAGGCGAGTATAGCAAGTAGTTTTACCCTCTGAGACATGTTTTTAGCTCAAGTGACAGTTTTCTTTAAGAGAATAAAGCCCCAAATTCCAGTGCTGAGTTAATTCTCAGAGTGCAGACTAATATGCAAATCAGGGAAGTCCACACCTAGCTATTAAAGTGGATTCTTTAGAGAGAGGGAGAAATGTAAATGGAGAAGATGGAGGGATGTGGGTAAAATAACAATAAGAATATCTAGAAATGCCTCACAAAATCAGACTATAAATTATTGACTTTAAAAAATCCTATAATGTATGTATTTCTATGTACAAATATAAGCCTAGTTTTAATGAACTTTTCTCATTTGGGATGATAGTTATTCCTCTAGAAACTAAAGAATACCTAATGAAATACCTAACAGCAGACATAAGAAGACTTTTTTTTTTTTTTTTTTTTGAGTTGTTGGCTAAGGCTGTCCAAGAGTCTCTCTAAACACTGCCAATTGTTGTCTTTGGCTATAGTCACCAGAAGTCAGCTCCTTTTGCTGTCATTTCATGACATGCATGCACTTCAGACACAGTGCCCAGAAGTACTAAACTGCATCTGGCTTAAATTCTCCCTCCCTAAAAACTAGTTTTCTTGGACCAGAAGGTGCCATGCAATCTTCCAAAGGAGGAAAACAAATTGCATTCTGACACAACCATGACATCTGTGAACCACATCAATGCTCAGTATGGCACAATAGCACTATAGGTGCAGTAATGACACACATATCTTTCCAGTAACCAACAGCTCTCTAATTGGATTCAGAACTTGCTCAACAAGAGGGAGTCTGTTCCTGGTTCTAAAAGCCTAGGTAACTACTTAGTTACTAGGTGCTAGGGAAGTCATGGTTATTGGAGCAGAATCTACAGCCATTGGTTTACTAGACCAGCATAATCTTTAACTATAATTTATAAAATTTGTCCTTAGATAACTCACAGAACTGTAGCTTTCAATATTCATCTAGAAAACTTGTCCACAGCCATCAAAATGAATAGTTGTGAAGCCTAGTCATTAGATGTCTTTTGTTTTTTAGGAGGGAAAGGATGGGAATCCAGATGTGAAGGGAGAAGGTAAAAAATGAGAGAAGTAGAGGAAGGAAACCATAATCAAAATGTGTTTCATGGAAAAATAATTATTTTCAATAAAAGAAAATTTGTACAGTGTATGTAATTGTTTTCACTGATGCCACTTGAGTAATTCCTGGTAATATAAAATGTCTGAGCACATACACCCCAGGATGTCATAATAGAACTCCAAGGAGAAACAAGTTTATATGAGGAATGTACATGGTTAAAACATGAAATGGTATAGCAGCAACATATACAGACACTATATAGGATGTCAATGAAGGAGCAATTAATACTATTATGACTGTTTGTGGCCATATAAAAGGAGGATCACGAGAGGCAAATTGCTGCAGATAGCTCACAAAGAGTCTCAGACGTAAGTGCCACCAGCTTTTCTCATAACTCAGAATATTAGCTGCATGTGGAGCCTAGTTTTGAAACAGAATATCCTAGATCCTTGTGAGGTGAGCTTGAGTTGAATGAAGTCTTGAAAACAGTTTTAAAATGAGCTTGAGAAAAAAATGAGGAAATGAGCTTGTGATCTGGTATTGCCTGCCAGCACTGGCATCAACGAACTGCATTCTTACTGCATTTTTATCTGGTCCTTAGAGTACAATTCATAACTGGATCTCCTGCTGCTACTAGACACATCGGCTCAAGCTGATGGGGTAGTGTCATTGTTGAGATGAAATGTACTCAGGCTGGCAAAAGAGATAGCATCAATATAAAAATGATTTCCTGTAACAATATATAACAGGTACATAAATGACTCCCATAAAGTTTTGTTTTCTATAATAATATCCTTTGAAATTCAAAAACTGTACTAAATATAAAACCCATTAGATCTTAAACCACGCTAATAATATATATTGGCAAAAGGAGAGAAATGGTAATATAGTATTTTTCATGTTCCTATTGTATATTTCAGCCACGTCTATAGATACTACACTTGATCTTAGCCAAAAGGCCGAGAAGCGATGTCATGTCTATAGATATATATCCAGAAAGTCTACTGACGCATTTATATATTTTTTTAGGAATACATAAATTCATGCTTATTTTCTAAAGTGTCTATGATAAAATATGTTAATAATACTTGTTGTAAATGTTAAAATATGATCTGGTTACATTCCATCAAGTTATTTCACGTATATCAAATACTAGCATGCCAAACATCTCAATAGTCACAATCACCCCAAAGTAGCAAGTTAATAAAATGCTGTTTAGTTAAACAGTGAAAAAGGAGTTAAGACTACAAACTCAGAGGAAATTTGAAAACATATGAAACAAAAAGGACATTAGTAAACCCAAACTGGAAGTTTATTAATCTCCTGGTATTTTTGATTTATAATGCATTCTTATAGCTCCTCTCTTTTTTTTTAATATAAGTGAAAATAAACCAAGACTATCTTTGCATTCACTGTTTTACTAGGAAATAGTCCTAATCCCTTTCCCTGTGCAGGCTATCTATATGGGGCCTGAATCACTATGGCAGGCTAACAGAGTCTAACTACATTGTCTGTCTAAGGCCTGGAGCAAGAGCCCTAGAAAGGTGAAGTCTGGCAGCATTCATTGCCCTGGGTCTGCACTTCTTCAAAAGCTGGCATTGAGGGTTGTGACAAGTTGGCAAAGACCAATCAGCTGGAATTAGCGGTATTGTGTGCAGCTGGCTTATTGCATGGTTTCTAACAACACATCCAACAGAACTGATTATGTCAAAACAGATTTCCCTTCGTTAGAGCCTTGCAGTCAGCACTTCTAACAGATAACCAGATCAGAGTGTGCCTGTGCAAGAGCTCTGAGGTAACCCCTGGATACTGAAGGAAGGCTCTGAGAGGTCGGTGTCTTAGTGAGATGTTAAGGATACAGATCAGTCACATCTGGAAACAGTGCTACTCCTTCCTCCCTCCCTCACTTCCTTCCTTCCGTTATTTCTTTATTTTGAGATTTCTCATGGAATTTACTTACAGAAAAATGACTTTAAGCTAAGTATTTTTTAATTACATGACAATGAAAAGAGTCTCACAAAGTCCTAATAATATTTTCACTTTCATCAACTTTTAGATTAGTATTTCATTACAACATTTTCTCTTTCTGTTCTTCCCTCTAAGCCCTCCCACATACTCCCCTGCTCTTCTTCAAATTTATAGCCTTTTATTCACTAGTTGCTATTGCATATATGTATATCCACTTATATTTCTAAATATAACCTGTTCAGATCATATAATGGACTGTAAGTATATATTTAGGCTTGACCATTTGGCACTTGATAATCAATGCTGTGCTTTGCTTGGTAGAAGGCCACCTCTTCCATTTCTATATTTTCTCACTTGTCTATAGTTCTCTGTGTATGGTTGAGGCCTCATGGGTTCCACTCATCTAATTTGACACGTCTCTTGTTCTTGTCTTGTTCTTATGACATATGAATGGTAATGTTGGTGAGAATTTAATTGGTGTATCTTCTGATAATAATAATAGATGCAAATAGTTGATTTTTTAAATCTTTCCATTCCATCTTCCACAGTGTTCCACAACTGCATTTTGATTGGTTGCAGTGATCTTCTGTTTCAAGGAGAAGTTTCCTTGATGAGAAGAAAGATTATACATTTCTGTGGTTATAAGGACAAATGTTTATGGGTTATTGTTGGACAATATGATTGTTTAGTAAATTAGTAACTGTAGATTCTCTTCCAATAACCATTATTTCACTATCACCGAGTAGTTTGCTAAATTTCCAATACCAGGAATGATTTTCTTGTTTTTAATCAGGTCTTAAGTCTAATTAGAGAGCTGTTGGTTACCAGCAAGGTATGTGATCCTGGAGTAATTATACCACACTATCTTTGATGTGATTCATGGGTGTCATACCTGTGTAGGATTGTTGGTCCTCCCTTAGAAGGTTGCATGGTCCCTTCTGCTACTGTAAAAGCTAGCTTTCAGAGAAGTGTGTCCACATCAATTACAGTTATGGGGTCTTTGGGACATGAGCAAACCTGAAATGGATGGTGTCTTCACTATTAGGGAATGATCTTCCACTTCTGAAAACCAAAGGCAATAGCAAGAGGCTATATGTTTTTAGAGTCTCTTGGACAGCCATGGCCAACAACTCAGAAGAGTGCTTCTCTCTTCTAGTATTCTGGATTTTACTTTATGAGGACTAGGGATGTTCGAGTAACCACTCTCTCCCAGATGAGAAGTTCATTTAAACTATGTGAGTTTATTTTTTTAATGCATAGAATTAAGCACACTACATGGCTTTTGGGTAATGATATTTGTGGACTTTTCAGACATCATTGTTATTACTTTCTTTATGTTTTCTCCTTCTGTTTGAAAACTGAGATTCTAAACTTAGAAGGATTCTAGCATTTATACAACTTGCTTAATCCTAATGTTCGTGTATATAATTTTAGTTTGCATTAATTTTCTCACAAAATTTAAATTATTCACCAAGACTGTTATATCTCAGGGCAAGAATGTTACGATTGTTCTAATGCCACAAGGAATAATTTGAGAATGGCTGGCAAACCTGTTCTTATTGGTCCTGTCCATGCACATGTCCTCTTCTTGTCCAGTGTTAGGCCTTGACCTTGGGTGGGTGGTGCTGTTGTCACAGATGATTCATAGATATCTCTAGGTGAGTCCCACTCATAGATGGATCGTCCCAAAATGGTTCTTTGTATCTAAATGCATAGTTTACATTAGGGACTCCACTTTGCATTGAACACAATATGGGCTCTAACAAGTGTATAGGTGCCCATTACAATGGTGTCATTCTGGATAGTATCCTTGCCCCAAGAGTCCTGAAAGGTTCACCTGTCGCTCCCAGAAGTTTACACTATAATAGAAACTTACCTATTCTTACTGTTATTTTCTAATATATAGGCATCCTGACAAAAACAAACATAAAAACAAACAAACAAAAAGAAAGAAACCGAATATTTAGTGTATTAAAGACTAGCAGAAAATGGTAGCCATGAGGAAAAAAAAAACTATTCTGGGATTTATCCAGTATGTCTATCACACATAAAAATGTGTGTATCATTGAATATTCAGAGCAGGAATTATTTGTAATGGCACAGGGAGAAAGAATTATAGCAATAAAAATAAAGCAGGTTAGGTTTTACAACAGAATGACCACCTATACTATGTTCTACAGTGTCCGGTTAAGGTAACTGCTTGGTAAATGTTTACTGAATAAATGTGGGTTTGGAACTGGAGACAATTGGACCTCAGTATAAAAGATTATTTAAAGACTTCCATATATAAAACTGTATCCGATTATTCAGAGAAAAATTAACTCATTGTTTTTGTGTGGACATAATGGTGATCACTTTCTCCTTTGTCTATTTTTCCTTGTATGCATATCATTTCCTTTCCATATGTATGTGTCTCTCTTTATATGAACACAATTAAAACTGAGATTTCTCTATTTACATAGCCCTAGTTTGTGACAAACACATATGCCTGATGAAATAAATGGAAGACAGTTTTTAGTGGTTTAAGTATGGAACATTAGGAAGGCAATGGTAGGAAAGAATTGTACCATGGAGGTAACTCATGAAAACAAAAATGTGCAGGAAGTGGATCAATTTAAGTAATTTTGACTAACAGTAAACTCATTGTACTGGTCTCAGGGACAGTGAGGGAATGCTTAGCAGGCAGAGGAGAATTGGTTTTAATTCTAAGTATGCCTAAGTTTCAGGACAGTTATTTATTTTAGCTAATTCACTAGAAAGTCAGCCATTCATATTCATTACATAAATGATGGAAATGCCCAGCTACAGAAGCACAATTAATTGGAGCTATTTATTTATTTATTTATTTATTTATTTATTTATTTATTTATTTATTTTTGTGGTGTGCACATGTGCCATGAGGCCCATAAGGAGGTTTTGTCTTTCTCCCATTTGGGTCCAATGCATCAAACAATGACAGTCAGATCTGGCAGGAAGCACTTTTCCCTACTGAGCCTTCTTGTAATCCCAGTACCAACAACCGAGCAGGACAGTTATATAAGCAAACTTAGTATCCAGAATCTAGACTTATCTCTTTAAGTAATCAGTTTTACAAATAAAGAATTAAAATACAAATACAATTGATTATGAAAACTCTATAAGATGATAAAACATGTGCTGATTTACAAGTGTGACAATGATCACCCATGAAATGTCTCCATGCATGAGGAGAGACACTCAACTGTACAATGGTAATATGTTTAATAGTATGTCATTTGACCAAGAAATGCAAAAGACACAAACAAAAAGAGCACAGATAATCAATTGGTATAAACATTTAAACATTTGTGTATATCAGGGAAATATCTATACTATTTTTAAAGCTCTTCCCTTATCCAAGTGGTAACAGAGGGGAGAGGACTTAGACATCTTTGTAAGATAAAATCACTAGGAACTGCCAAATGAATGAATGGTTAAGAAGAATGGGGATGAAATGGAGGAACAAGATATGTGGGACCTTGTATATAGAAATATATATATTGCTGAGCAATGCTTACAGAATGATTAAACCCTGCTTCCTAGTGCATGTACCATCTCATCTCAATCAGTGCTTGGCTTCTGTTCTCACCCATCTCTCAGTGCCTCCGATGAGCCTCATCAGTCAAAGCCACCTTTCTGAATTCTAGGTTTCTTCCTGACTGCACAATTAGATTGCTCTTAGAAATCCCAAACTGTCAGAAGCTCCCACATCTTTATACCTCTTACCTATATGTACTGCCATTAAATGACTTGATAATTTCATACTTGTTTGTAGTAGAAATCCAGGCTGAGGGTGCTCTGTGTTCTCACTTCTGTAATCAGCCAGATATTTTGTCTCTCAACTGAGAACAGTCTTTGTCACTAGATAGAAAAGACTTCCCAAATATGATTCCTGACTTTCATTTTCCGTACAACTGTAAGAATTATCCAATACCTACCACAGAGAGTTAAATAACACATGAACAGAGTCCAGCATGCATATCCAACTACTTCTACCTAAATTGACAGGATAATCTCTGTTCCTGTGTTCTCTTTTACTTAGCTACCCCCAGGAGGAAGTGCATGCATTTTAATTTTCTCTGTCTTTTCTCCAGCCTAGCCTTTGTTGTATTTGTTGCTTTTCATTTGCAATCATCCTTCAGGCTCTTAGTGAATGTTTAGTATTACTACTTGTAATTGCAGTCAGAGGCACAATTCACAGAAGTCCACTCTCCTCTATTACAAAGGGTCTCTGAAGAAGCAACAATTACACCCTCACTCAACTCTAGTCAGCTAAGCATATGTCTCTGCCTTTCTGACAAATTGGGGGTGTCAAGCCTGCCTTATCTCTTTTTATTGTTCCATCATTCAATAACAGACATATATTAGATGCTTGATAGATACTTTTGTATTGTCAGAACCTACATTATCTTTTCTCTATAGGCATGACCATGATGCTTGCTGTGTGTTATAATGAAATGTTGCATTAAACTCTTGGTGTTTCCTTACTAGTATTTCTATATTGAGGATGTACAGAGCATCATCAGGCTTGGGAAAACCATACTATTAAAATGTCAAAACTTTTGCAAGACAAATCAGTTATGTCTCAGCACATCTACTGAAATAGCATTGCCAATGTATCCTTGAAGGATTTAAAAGTCTTAAATTGTAAAGCAAAATACAAAAACTGAAGTTGTTGCTGGTAACATTGATTTTTTTCACACTAAATGTGATTTTTGTGAACTTGCTTTTCAAATACTAAAAAAAATTTCATGTAAATATTACACTACTTATAATTTTTAACATTTTCTAATTTTAAATATTTATTTCCCTTAGCCCTAATGTAAAATCTGACAAAAATATAAGATATACTCTTCAGAAGTAGCAGGATAATTGTGTGTGTCTGTGTGTTTTATACTGTATCACCTTAGTAAGTAATCATCCAGTATCTAAAAATAGAAGCCCTCAAAATTAAGTGAATAAAAGATTATCAAAATATCATACATAAAGTATAACCTCCAGAATTCAGACCCGCTCCCATTGAGGCGGGGCTTCCAGGCCACTTCCAGCTAGCTGGCTCCTTTTGTTATGCAACTACCGGGGCCTGCCTCCTATGCTGCTGCTGCCCTGCCCAGAACTGCCCAGATGTCCCAGGAAAAGACTCCTCCTGCACCAGCTCCAGGCAGATCCACATGCTCGCCAAGATGGAGCCAGGGGCCCTGGGAATGGGATGGTGGGGTCTACCCTTTTCCACTCTCTTTTAACCAAGAAAGATTTTTAAGAAAAGAAGCAGACATATTTTTGACTGGAGAACTGACTCAGTGTTTTATTTTTCTCTCCCAGCTAGTCCTAACGATCCCCAGTCCATCTCCCAGGGAACACAGGTTTGTGGGGGACCACTGGTCGAACCCCAACAATAAAGAAAAGTTGTTGCCCAAAATAAATATTTGAAATATTTAAAGTATGAAAGAATTAGCCTTTGTGAGCCTTTGTAAATAATACTGTGGAGAATTCACTAAAATCTACCTTTGCTTGTTTGTTTGTTTATTTGTTTGTTGTTTTTTGTTTGTTTGTTTTGTTTTTGAAACAGAGTTTCTCTGTGTAGCCCTGGCTGTCCTGGAACTCACTCTCTAGACCAGGCTGGCCTCAAAATCAGAAATCTGCCTGCCTCTGCCTCCCAAGTGCTGGGATTAATGGTATCTGCCACCACTGCCTGGAGAAATATACCTTTTTACTGGAAAAGTTCACACTCACATACAGTGAACCTGCTCCACAGAATTCTGAACCATAAATTATCCTACTACATAAAGCAAAGTTGTTTTTTTGTTTTGTTTTGTTTTGTTTTTAAAAAACAGTTCTATAGAGGAGCTTTTTCTGGTCTTTCACAGAAGTAAACATTGGTATAATTTTTAAGTTGCAGCTGTTTCTACAGACTCAAATTGTAAACACACATGTGCATCACTCTCATTGATTCATAATCTTCCATGATTCCTTCTAAGCCAGGAAATTTTGCTGGAATGTGAAACAGGAACAAGAAGAATTTAAAAGCATTTATGTATCTTCAAAGGTACTGCAAAATCCAAAAACTACTAGTTAACTTTTATCATGAGCTATCAGAATAAAGATTTTTAAACTTTATGCGTTTGGCATTATGGTAGTTAAAAATCATAAAAGTTATAAAACCAACCTTGCCATTGATAAAGACAGAGTAGCAATAATATTGTTTATTGGATACTTATTATGTACTACACAGTAGTGCAAGAAGTTTATTTGTAATATATTTTGTTAAAAGTTTGGGGTTGGAGATACTGAAGTTAAATGAAATTCCCTTAACTGTGGTAGGACTTAAGTGGATGTGGTTCATCTAAGGTTTTCATTGAAAACTAAAAGTAGACCAAGTACAGGGAGTAGAAATCAAATGCTTGTTTGAAATCATGGAGTGGAAAAACCTAAATAGCACAGAAGCTATGAAAGTGTCTCCGTTCAAATTCTAACTCTATCTTTCAACAGCAAACATCTTGTTAGTTTCTGTATCATTTCATATATTCTGTATATTTAAGAATTTATGAGAGCTCATTCCTTTTACAAAAGTACAAAGTGAGGAACATAAATTGTTTAAAATAGTATAATGCTGTATACACAACTTTTTTGCAGATTGTCACAACCAATATCTACTTTCATTTATTTTAGTGAGTATGTAATATTCTTGATGTCAGTGAAGCACTATTTAGCCAACCAGTGTCTTGCCAATTTTTGGATTGTAGGGTTTTGATGTTATAAATGATGCTTTGATGGTTGTCCATATAAATATCACTTATTTATTTTGGGGGTGGAGTTATGAAGCTGAGATATGTGTACAATTTACATATTTACAGCTATTGAACATGTTAATTCTTAGAATTCTTCTCAAATTGACTTTATTATGAGGAATCTTGTCTCAGTAAACTTGTAAAGAACACCACCATATTGTAAATTTACACCCAACATAAAAAACAGGATCTAGAAGAATGCAAATTGATCCATTCTTATCTACTTGTACAAAGCTCAAGTTCAAGTCTATCAAGGACCTCCACATAAAACCTGAAATACTAAACTAATAGAAGAGAAAGTGAGGAAGAGCATTGAACACTTGACAGAGGGGGAAATTTCCTGAACACAACACCAAAGGTGTATGCTCTAAGATAAAAATCAGACAAATGGAACCTCATAGAATCATAAGGTTCTGAAAAGCAAAGGAAACTATCAATAGGAAAAAATGGCAACCAACAGATTGGGAAAAGATTGTTACCGATCCTACATCCAATAGAGGACTAATATCCAAAATATTCAAAAAACTTGAGAAGTTAGACTGCAGAGAACCAAATAACCCTATGAAAAATGGGGTGCAGAGCTAAACAAAGAATTCTCAACTGAGGAATAAAAAATGGCTGAGAAGCACCTAAAGAAATGTTCAACGTCCTTAGTTATCAGGGAAATGCAAATCAAAACAACTCTGAGATCTCACACCAGTCAGAATCACTAAGATCAAAAACTCAGATGTCAACAGATCCTGGTGAGGATGTGGAGAAAGAGGAACACTCCTCCATTGCTGGTAGGATTGCAAGCTGGTACAACCAACCACTCTAGAAACCAGTCTGTAGGTTCCTCAGAAAATGTGACATAGTACTACCTGGTGAACCAGCTATACCACCTCTGGGCATATACCCAAAAGATTCTCCAACATATAATAAGGACACATGCTCCACTATGTTCATAGCAGCCTTATTTATAATAGCCAGAAGCTGGAAAGAATGCAGATGTCCTTCAACAGAGGACTGGATTCAGAAAATGTGGTACATTTACACAATGGAGTTCTACTCAGCTATTTTTTTATTACTGCACATTCTGTTTTATTAGATTTTTTTATTTACATTTTAAATGCTATCTCAAAAGTCCCCTATACCCTCCCCACACACACACACCCGCCCAGCTTCGAACACACCCACTCCCACTTCCTGGCCCTGGCATTCACCTGTATTGGGGCATATAATCTTTGCAAGCTATTAGAAACAACGAATTCATGAAATTCTTAGGCAAATGGATGGAACTTGAAAATATCATCCTGAGTGAGGTAACATAACCCCAAAAGAACACTCATGGTATGCACTCACTGATAAGTGGATATTAGCCCAAAAGCTAGGAATACCCAAGATACAAGTCACAGACCACATGAAATTCAAGAAGAAAGACCAAAGTATGTATGCTTCTGTCCTTCTTAGAAGGTGAGACAAAATATTCACAGGAGGAAATATGTATACAAAGTGTGGAGCAGAGATAGAAGGAAAGGTCATCCAGAGACTGCCCTACCTGGGGATCCATACCATATACAATCACCAAACCCAGACATTATTGTGGATGCCAAGAAGTGCTTGCAGACAGAAGCATGATATAGATGTCTCCTGAGAGGCTTTGCCAGAGCCTGACAAATACAGAGGTGGATGCTTGCAACCAACCATTGGACTGAGCACGGGGTCCCCAGTAGAGGACTGAAGGTCCCCAGTTAGGACTGAAGGAGCTGAAAGGGTTTGTAACACCAATAGAAAAAAACAACACTATCAACCAACCATACCCCTCAGAAATCCCAGGGACTAAACCATCAACCATGAAAGGACCCATGACTCCACCCGTATATTTAGCAGATGGTGTCATTTTTCAGTATCAATGGGCGGAGAGGCCCTTGGTCCAATGAAGAAGGCCCAATGCCCCACTATAGGGAAATGCCAGGGCAGGGAGGCAGGCATTGGTGTGTTGAGTTAAAGGTCTTATTCTCTTTGTTGAAAATGTGGGTACTGTGATACAGTTGCCTGAATTCCAATGACTCTCAATTTGTTGCAGCTGTTTTTACATTAGCTTCCAATTAATGTTTGGCTTTTTTTCTTTTCTTTCCTGGGACAGTGTCACATTGTGTGGCCCAGGGTGTTCTCCAATATGCATTAGTCCTTCTGCCTCAGCTTCCCAATTGCTGGGATCACAGGTGTGAATCATCACACCTTGCTTCTGTAGAGTTCTCCATAGCTTTCTGTTTGAGATCAGTTTAATAATGAGAATTTGATTGTCAGATTATTTTTCTTTTGTTAACCTAGCCAGCATTATTGTCCCCAATATAGCTCTTTTTTTTTCCTTAATAGAAGGAAGCACAAGATAATGCTTTATGGTATCTGCCTTTAACCCTAATTTTTTCAAAGTCATTCTTAATTTAAGTTCTTGAGTCTTCTTACTTTTTGTCTGTGAATTTCTGTTTTTCTTTTCCTGTGTGGACTTACGTACAATGTCTGATTCCAGCTGAAGAATGCAGCTGTAAACTGCATTTCTTCCCTAATATACACACACACACACACACACACACACACACACACACATATATATATTTACTTACCAGTGCAATGTGTCTGTTAGCCCCAAGCACGCGTGATAGAAATACTCTCCTTTCAGGATCATGCCACATTCATACTATCTTAGAATTCCACTTCAGTTTTCCTTTTCAGTTTTGGGTAAGAATAAATCTAGTACAAAGATCTCTCTGACACTTTCAGCTCTAAATTTTATAATCCTGATATGTTCCATCAAAATATCGAATTTTAAACCCTTTAACCACGAGACATGGGAATTTCTAATTGTTTCTGTGCCATATAAATTGATACTGCTATCAGCATGAATCTATCTGTGGATCTGATGAATATTTACTTATATTTTAGGAAAGAAAGTCACTTCGCTCTGAGCCACATATGACTGCAAAATATGAGTCTCCACACTCCTGGACTCAGGTAGGTGGACAACTTCCATTTTTCCTCCTCTCCAGCATTGTAACTCCCTGGCTCATTCCTTCACAGCCATAGAGCAAGCTGCCTGCAGTCATGTTTTCCCACCCTACCACCATTCATTGAAACTCTGCTGAACCAAGTAGTGGTCCAAGCATTCCTCATTCCTCTTGTCCCTTTGTTTCAGCTGCAACACTCTCTACCTGGGAACCCAGTGGTCACACCAGGCAGAAAATAAGATGTGAAATCTTCCCCCATTGTCCACCACTACATTACTCCAGCCTCTCATCCCTACCCCTGAAATAGACTGCTTTAAGGGGCCTGCCCTCCACCCCCAACTCTAGCTGCTAATCTGGTGGACTCCAAGAAACTTCACAGAGGATCCAGTCATGCTCCTTTCTCCAAGCCCTTCGTGTCAGCCACAGATACCCACAAACTCTATCTGGGATCCCTAATGGCCATGCAGAGATGGGACTCAGGTAGGAGATTTTCACTCTCATTCTTCTTCCCCCATTACAATTGCTTCAGTCTCATTAGCATCCCTGTAGCAGTCTGCTTTTACCTCTCTGTTCATCCTATCTTCATTCCTTGAGGAATCTACTAAACCCTCATTCTGACCCAGGATCCCATGAGCCCTTTCATCACTGTTTCTACAGATTATTCTTTTTCTTACTGCAACTGACGTGTGGAACCCCCCCTCCCCCTTCCCAACAAACCTCTGACTCCCTTATAGCCTGGTCACTTAGTGTGCATAGGACTCCCCTTATCTCTTATGTCTATTCTTCTGCTACACTACCTTCTGAATTAGAGGTGAGAAGAGAGCACTGTCTATTGACTCCATTTCCCTGTTCTTGGTTCTTTGTCTTCATTGGTATAAGCAAAGTTCTTATCTTCATCAAACTATTTTCAAATTCTATAATCACTGCTCCCCAATCTTCCATGGGCCACCATTGTAATACATGTATAAATATATTGTCTCTAAAGTCTTTACAAAATGGTTAGGACTTATTTGGATAAAAGCATCTTTAAAGTATAGCATTAAGACTAAATTAAACAATATATTCAATTTATTACCTCCCCCACTCGCAGCTGTGTTTTGAAGGTCTATTTTCCTGTCCTTGCTTACCCATCTTATTAGTAAGACACCCACATAAACTTAATTGAAAACAATCACAAAATCTATGTGATCAGTGCTCTTGTTCTTGGTCCCCTGTAAACTGAAAATTTCTCAATGCCTCATAAAAGACAAAAATTGTATATATGAGGTAAAATGTTATTAAATGTAAAATTTACCTCTGCAAAAGACAATCTACTATTCCAGAATTTGTGCTCAAACATTAGGAAAGTATATATTATATTGTACAAAATCAATTTACTATTTTGGGGACAAATAAAATCTATGATGGTGTCTATTGATGTGCAGACGTATATAAAGGAATACCCAAGAGTCTTTTACAATGAATAATCAGGAGTGAATTTTAAGAATCATGCTAGACTAATATGTACAACCTATAAAATTTTATTAAAGGACATAAACAGTGACCAGAATAAATTGAGTAATAACCTGATTCTGGAAGATAGGAGTGAGTGCTTTCATGGTGTCAATTTCCATTAAATTTTGTATCACTGTACATAGACACAAATGCCAGAAAAGTATTTGTGTAATTTAGTACAACAATAGTTAACTTATTTTAAATATAAAATAATCTGATAACTTATGCTACAAAAATTAGAGTAGGCACATACATGTTTTTGAAACCTGAGAGAAATAGTTTACACAATGCTTGCTATCAAGAAGTGAAATGCTTCTATGCTTTTAAAAAGAGATAAGTTCTAACCTGATTCAAATGGAGGGATCCATTAATAGTTATATTATGCAATTTGACATAGCAGACAAAATAAAATTTTAATATTAATTTTAAGCATAAATTATGTGATAATATGTAAAGGCAATAATTTAAAGATAAAGAAATTGAATGATAGCACATTGGTGAAAAAATATAGAAAATACTATCAAATTCAATTGATATCTTAGAAGTCTGTAAAAACACAGAGAGAAACATTGAAATATATGCAAGAATTTAGTACGGTACTTTATAAATGGCTGTTATTTATATACATAGAAAAGAAAGAATCATAGAAAACAAGAGTCCCTAAAATATTTTATTCATTTTATTTGCTATCTAGTTACTAGATGTTCCTAGTAATTTTTAAAATCAATCTCTCTCTGTCCCCCTCCCTGTGTTTTCATGTGTGTGTTTGTATCTCTTAGATTTCATAGAATAAGTTATAAACTATTAGTTATTTGATAGTGTTAGAAATTTCAGAAGCAACGATACAAATGACAAAAAATGTTCAATACCACTAATCATCAAGGAAATATACATGTATAAACCACTATGGAAGTAAGTTATAGGCACACTCTCAAATCTGACCAAAAAAAAAAAAAAAAAGCTGAAAAAAGGAAGAACCGGAATAAAAGAGAACTTGTTTACAATGTTGATAGAGACATTTATTTGTTTAGTCAGTATGGAAAACCTCAACACATTATAAATAGAACTGGCAGATGATCGGCACTTGCCTTAGTGAGCTCATATCCAAAGAAAACCAATCCATATGTCATACACATCTGCTCTTCAGTGTTTATTGTATATCTACCTACAGTAGTCATAATGTAGGGTCAACCTAGGAATGCACCAACAAATAAATAAATAAAGCATAGTAAATATATGCAAAAGAATATAATTAAGCCACAATTGTTTGGATAAACAGATGTATCCAGAGGCCATGATATGTTGATTAAAATTAATTAAACACAGAAGAAAAATGTTGAATATTGTTATTTATAAATAAAACAAAGAAAAGCTGTTGTCATAAACTAAAGCATAGAATGGTTGATTGAGAGTACAGAAGAGATGTTGGGCCAGGGTGCAAAATTCCCATTACATAGGAAAAAAAAGCACATTTAAGAAATCAATTGTAAAATATGACTATAATCTCTACTAATTGATTTAAATGTCACTATAAAGAATTATATGTAGTAAACATGTTAACTACTGATCATAGATGTGCATATACATATACACACATAGGGAGAGCTGAACAGCATTGTTTATGATGTGGAAAAAAGTGAAAATAAGATTAAGAATTTCTGTGATGTGGTCTACCAAAAATCTTTTCTTCCTTAGATGAAGTAACAACACACTATTATACAGCCTGGAATTTTACAGTATGAAAATATAATAAGGCTATGCACATATTTCAAAAAAGATTTCAAAAATGCAGATGGGACACATTGTGTGCACATGTATGTATCAGCATGTGTTCTTAAACATGTATAAAAATTTCTAGCAGGAAAATCACTCTATTTGATAGTAAACTGTCAATGGAAAGGTGAGACTAAGTGGTAGAGACAAGAATTTTCTATTCTATCCTTGTGATTCTTTTCAAACTGAAACAATTATTACATTTAATTATACTATTAAAGATATTTAGCTAGTGGTGGCTGCTTAGCATTATTGAAATCTAAATATATCAAAGACTAGAAGACTAAACAGATGTTTTGGACATTGCATAAGTCAAATAAGATCACTCTTCTTGAAGACAATGGTTTATTTTTGAGTAGAGAGGTCAGATGTAAGGCACAGATCTCTAATGGGAATTTTAGTTATTTGTTTAACCTGACTATCCAGAGCCACAGAAAAGCAGCTGGATTGCTTCTCAGAGGCATAGAGAAAGATCAGTGACACTCCTTCCCCAAATGCCCAAAGCAGAGGACACAGGAGGATACCCCAGGGCATCCAGTGTCTGGAAGCTTTTGTGTTCAGCTTCAGGAATGCATGCCATGACTTCATTATGTTTGGTCTGAAAGAATAGAGAGAGTCATCAAAATGCCTGAGTAGAGGGAACATTTTATTGAACCATCTCCTGAGCTAAATTAATTGAGCAATGAAACATGACAGTTCAATAGGTGAGATTATCAAAGGAAAACTGCCCCCTCCTGCCCCAGGCAGAGGCCACAGATGGGTGCCTGAGCATTTCTGAAAAAAAGTGATTGCTTCATGATAAAAATATAATTGACCCCTATTGTTACCATTGCCACTTAATGAGTCCTATCCAGCACCTCAATATGATAAATAGGAAGGGACAGTGTCAGAGAAGCTTGACAGTAACATCTGATGCTAAACAACATAAAGTTACATGGCTTTGAAGAGAAACTGTTTTTTGTATGACTACATCAAAGAAACCTTTCAATTGATTCTTTCATTGGAACTTTTATCTAACACAGAACTTGAAGATTGTTGTACTTGATTTCAAAAAAACTCAAATAAATTAATTTAATTTCAGAAAAAAATAAAATAAAAGGTTATTTTGTGAGAAGACTATAAACTATTAAATGTCTAGTGATTTATTCAATCATTTCTTTATAAATCAAGCAAAGGCATTTAATGCATGTTAAGAATTCTGATAAAGTGATAGGAACCATTACATAAAGAAATCAGTTCTTATTTTGTACACATCTTAAATTTGAATGTTTAACAATTAAACTATCGAATTAAACAATTAACTAGGATGCTTTAGATGGAAAAAAATAAAAAATGAGCTCAAACTAGGTTAAACGAGTACTTATTTGCTGGAAAGCCTGGAAATCCAATGGCTGATTAGTTATCAGGGTTGATTTAATCCCATTCTTCCAATGCTGTTTCTGTGAGTCTGTCTACCTATATTGTACAGTCTAACCTTTGGTAATAAATTTGTTGTTGCTGTTGTTGTTGTTTTATGCAGCACTATATAACACACAGTCACTTGAAAAAATAACTTCTTTGTGATGTTGCATTGGATTAGAATAAATCACAATGCCATTATTGAATGATTATTCATAGGAACAATAAATAATTCTTAGAATTCATGGATCTCTTATGATAACAGGAATAGGATTTGTTTCTTCTGGGTTCTATAAGATTGGATAAAGGTGGGGAACAAATATAAATATTCATACTAAAGGAGAAAGGAGTGATCATATCACTTCTCAATTAATAAACTGCAATTTGTAACATTTAATTAATCATAAATTATTTTGAATTTATACTTATACATGCATATATAAAGATCTTCAACTTGTTGTGCTTTAGTAGGCAATAAATTTCCAAAATTCATTATTTTCTAAATCAAAAATATGTTTATAATGTAGTTCCAAGATTTTGGTACACTAATATGAGCAAAACATTCTGATTTAGAGATTTGTGAGTTCTTAACCATGATGGAGCTGTAAGATTTTTTTTTCCACTTTTATTAGATATTTTCATCATTTGCATTTCAAATGCTATCCCGAAAGTTCCCCAAACCTCTCCCCGCCCTGCTCCCCTACCAACTCACTCCCACTTCTTGGCCCTGATGCTCCCCTATATTGGAGCATATAAAGTTTGCAATACCAAGGGGCCTCTCTTCACAATGATGGCGGACTAGGCCATCTTCTGCTACATATGCAGCTAGAGACACAAGCTCTGGGGGTTCTGGTTAGTTCATATTCTTGGTCCACCTATAGGGTTGCAGAACCTTTCAGCTCATGTGGTACTTTCTCTAGCTTCTACATTGGGAGCCCTGTGTGCCATCATATAGATGACTGTGAGCATCCACTTCTGTATTTCCCAGGCACTGGCATAGCCTCATAAGAGACAGGGTCCCTTCAGCAAACTCTTGCTAGCATATACAATAGCGACTGGGTTGGGTGGCTGATTATGGGATGGACTCCCGGGTAGGGTAGTCTCTGGATGATCCATCCTTTCGTCTTAGCTCCAAACTTTGTCTCTGTAACTACTTTCATGGGTATTTTGTTCCTCATTCTAAGGAGGAATGAAGTATCCACACATTGGTCTTCATTCTTGATTTTCTTGTGTTTTGCAAATTGTATCTTGGGCAATCTAAGATTCTATGCAAATATCCACTTATCAGTGAGTGCATATCAGTGACTTCTTTTGTGATTGGGTTACCTCACTAAGGATGATATCCTACAGATACATCCATTTGCCAAAGAATTTCATAAATTACTTGTTTTTAATAGCAGAGTAATACTACATTGTGTAAATGTACCACATTTTCTGAATCCATTCCTCTGTTGAGAGACATCTGGGTTCTTTCCAGCTTGTGGCTATTATAAATAAGGCTGCTATGAACATAGTGGAGCATGTGTTCTTATTACCAGATGGAACATCTTCTGGGCATATGCTTTTCCACACTATCTCCACTATAAATTTTAGTGTCTCTGGTTTTATGTGAAGGTCCTTGATCCACATAGACTTGAGCTTTGTATAGGAGATGAAAATGGATCAATTTGCATTCTTCTACATGATAACTACCAGTTGTGCCAGCACCATTTGTTGAAAATGCTGTCTTTTTTCCACTGGATGGTTTTAGCTCCCGTGTCAAAGATCAAGTGACCATAGGTGTGTGGGTTCATTTCTGGGTCTTCAATTCTATTCCATTGATCTACATGTTTGTCGCTGTACCAGTACCATGCAGTTTTTATCACTATTGCTCTGCAGTACAGCTTGAGGTCAGGCATAGTAATTTCCCCAGAGTTTCTTTTATTGTTGAGAATACTTTTTGCTGTCCTAGGTTTTTTGTTATTCCAGATGAATTTGCAAATTGCCCTTTCTAACTCAGTGAAGAATTGAGTTGGAATTATGTTGGGGATTTCATTGAATCTGTATACTGCTTTCTGGAGGATAGCCATTTTTTACTATATTAATCCTGCCAATCCATGAACATGGGAGATCTTTCCATCTTCTGAGATCTTATTCAATTTCTTTCTTCAGAGACTTAAAGTTCTTGTCATACAGAACTTTAACTTCCTTAGTTAGAGTCACACCAAGGGATTTTTATATTATTTGTGACTATTGTAAATGGTGTTGTTTCCATAATTTCTTTCTCAGCCTGTTTATCCTTTGTGTAGAGAAAGGACATTGATTTGTTTGAGATAATTCTATATCTAGCTACAGCACTGAAGCTGTTTATCAGGTTTAGAAATTCTCTGGTGGAATTTTTGGGGACTCTTAAATATAGTATCATATCATCTGCAAATAGTGAGATTTTGACTTCTTCCTTTCCAATTTGTATCCCCTTGATCTCCTTTTCTTGTCTAAACACTCTGGCTAGGACTTCAAGTACTACATTGAATAGGCAGGGAGAAAGTCGCCAGGCTTGTCTAGTCCCTGATTTTAGTAGGATTGCTTTGAGTTTCTCTCCATTTAGTTTGATATTGGCTACTGGTTTGCTGTAGATTGCTTTTATTATGTTTAGGTACTGGCCTTGAATTCCTAATCTTTCCAAGACTTTTATCATGAAAGGGTGTTGGATTTTGTCAAATGCTTTCTCAGCATCCAATGAGATGATCATGTGGTTTTTGTCTTTGAGTTTGTTTATATAGTGATTATGTTGATGGATTTCTGTATATTAAACCATCCCTGCATTCCTGGGATGAAGCCTACTTGGACATGATGGATGATCATTTTGATGTGTTCTTGGATTCAGTTTGGGAGGATTTTATTGAGTATTTTTGCATCGATATTAATAAGAACAATTGGTCTGAAGTTCTCTTTCTTTGTGGGATAATTGTGTGCTTTAGGTATCAGAGTAACTGGTTTCATAGAATGAATTGGGTAGAGTACCCTCTGTTTCTATTTTGTGGAATAGTTTGAGGAGAGTTGGAATTAGGACTTCTTTGAAAGTCTGATAGAACTCTGCACTAAATCCATCTGGTCTTGTGGTTTTTTTGTTTTGTTTGGGAGACTGATCTGTGCCCCGTCCCGTCCCGCAGGAAGAAGACACAGACCAATCGGGTTCCTCGACTTAAGTTTGTTTACTCAGTCTTATGCATGCAGTTACAGCTTAAGCATAATAGTAAATTCAGTTTCTCCCTCTCTTCTCTGCTGCTATCCCCACCGGGAGCAACCAATTAAACCCTATCCTGGCCACACACAGAATGCCACGTAGCTCCTGCTCATACGCCAGGAATTCTCGGGCTTCAACTTCACATTCTCGGGCTTAGAATCATGTCACTGCCAACACAGCCTAATGCCATATTAGGAGTTATATATGCCAGCAAAACTGATAAGGCCGAGGCAGGCAGCGCCATCTTCAAGGCGCGGCTGCTAGGCTCCCTACAGGAGACTATTGATGACTGTTTCTATTTCTTTAGGGGAAATGGGACTGTTTAGATTGTTAATCTGATCCTGGTTTAACTTTGGTACCTGGTATCTGTCTAGAAATCTGTCCATTTCATCCAGGTTTTCTAGTTTTGTTGAGTATTACCTTTTGTAGTAGGATCTGATGATATATTGGATTTCCTCAGGATCTGTTGTTATGCCTCCTTTTTCATTTCTAATTTTTGTAATTAGAATACTGTCCCTGTGCCCTCTAGTTAGTCTGGTTAAGTGTTTATCTATCTTGTTGATTTTCTCAAAGAACCAGCTCCTGGTTTGGTTGATTCTTTGAATAGTTCTTTTTGTTTTCATTTGGTTGATTTCAGCCCTGAGTTTGATTATTTCCTGCTGTCTACTCCTCTTGGGTGAATTTGCTTCCTTTAGTTCTAGAGCTTCTAGGTGTGCTGTCAGGCTGCTTGTGTATGCTCTCTCTAGTTTCTTTTTTGAGGCACTCAGAGCTATGAGTTTTCCTCATAGGACTGCCTTCATTATGTCCCATAAGTTTGGGTATGTTGTGGCTTCATTGTCATTAAACTCTAGAAAGTTTTAATTTCTTTCTTTATTTCATCCTTGACTAAGGAATCATTCAGTAGAGTGCTGTTTAGTTTTCATGTGAATGTTGGCTTTCTATTATGTATATTGTTATTGAAAATCAGCCTTAGTCCATGGTAGTCAGATAGGGTGCATGGGATAATTTCAATATTTTTGTATCTGTGGAGGCATGTTCTGTGACCAATTATATGGTCAATTTTGGAGGAGGTACCGTGTGATGCTGAGAAGGTATATTCTTTTGTTTTAGGATAAAATGTTCTGTAGATATCTATTAAATCCATTTGTTTCATAACTTCTGTCAGTGTCCATGTTTCTCTGTTTAGTTTCTGTTTGCAGGATCTGTCCATTGGTGAGATTGGATATTGAAGTCTCCCACTATTATTGTGTGAGGTGCAATATGTGCTTTGAGCTTTACTAAAGTTTCTTTAATGAATGTGGCTGCCCTTATATGCGGAGCATAGATATTCAGAATTGAGAATCCATCTTGGTAGATTTTACCTTGATGAGTATGAAGTGCCCCTCCTTGTCTTTTTTGATAAGTTTGGGTTGGAATTCAATTTTATTCGATATTGCAATGGTTACTCCAGCTTGTTTCTTCAGATCATTTGCTTGGAAAATTGTTTTCCAGCCTTTCAGTGTAAGGTAGTGTCTATCTTATTCCCTGAGGTGGGTTTCCTGTAAGCAGCAAAATTTTGGTTTCTGTTTGTGTAACCTGTCTATTATTCTGTCTTTTTATTGGGGAATTGAGTCCATTGATGTTAAGAGAAATTAAAGAAAAGTAATTGTTGCTTCTTGCTATTTTTGTTGTTAAAGTCAGGATTCTGTTCTTGTGGCTGTCTTCTTTTAGATTTTTTGAAGGATTGCTTTATTGCTTTTTCTAGCGTGTAGTTTCTGTCCTTGTGTTGGTGTTTTCCCATTATTATCCTTTGAAGTGCTGGATTCATGGAAAGATATTGTGTCAATTTGGTTTTGTCATGGAATACTTTGGTTTCTCCATCTATGGTAATAGAGAGTTTTGCTGGGTATAGCAGCCTGGGCTGGAATTTGTGATCTCTTAGGGTTTGTATAACATCTGTCCAGGATTTTCTGGCTTTCATAGTCTCTGGTGAGAAGTCTGGTATTATTCTAACAGGCCTGCCTTTCTTTATATTTTACTTGACCTTTTTCCCTTACTGCTTTCAAATTCTGTCTTTATTTAGTGTGTTTGTTGTTCTGATTATTATGTGTCTGGTGGAGTTTCTTTTCTGGTCCAATCTATTTAGAGTAGGCTTCTTGTATGTTCATGGGCATCTCTTTATTTAGGTATGGGAAGTTTTCTTCTATAATTTTGTTGAAGATATTTGCTGGCCCTTTAAGTTGAAAATCTTCATTCTCATCTACCCCTATTATCCGTAGTTTTAGTCTTCCCATTGTGTCCTGGATTTCCTGGATGTTCTGAGTTAAGATCTTTTTGCATTTTGCATTTTCTTTGATTGTTGTGCCCATTCTATGGAATCTTCTGCACCTAAGATTCTCTCTTCCATCTCTTGTATTCTGTTGTTGATGCTCACATCTATGGTTCCTGATTTCTTTCCTAGGGTTTCTATCTCCAAAGTTGTCTCACTTTGGGTTTTCTTCATTGTTTCTACTTCCCTTTTTAGGTCCTGCATGGTTTTGTTCAATTCCATTGCCTGTTTGGTTGAGTTTTCCTGTAGTTCTTTAAGGGATTTTTGGGTTTCCTCTTTAAGGATTTCTACCTGTTTAGCAGTGTTCTCCTGTATTTCTTTAAGTGAGTTATTAATGCCCTTTTTATGGTCCTCTACCATCATCATGAGATATGATTTTGCATCTGAATCTTGCTTTTTGGGTGTGTTGGGAGTGCTGGGTTCTGTTGATGGTGAGCTGTCTTGGTTTCTTTTGGTAAGATTCTTACATTTGCCTTTCACCATCAGGTAATCTCTGGTATTAGTTGTTATAGTTGTTTCTGGCTGGAGCCAGTTCCTCCTGTAATTCTGTTAGACTTTGTCAGCTGTCCTGGGAGTCCAGCTCTCTTCTGAATCTCACTAGTCAGAGTACTCTCTTCAGGCAAGCTCTCCTCTTGCTGGGAGGGTGTAAAGAGGTCTGGCCTTCATACTTGCCTCCTGGCTAAAGATGAAGGCCTGAAACAGTGCCTGTCCCAGAAGATGATTGCCTCTGCAGTCTGTATTCTCATCTGCATCCACTGGTCTCCAAGAGACCCAAGACACAAGATGGCTCTCTCACTTGCTCTGGCTGTCAGAGCCTGTCCTAGAAGCTGTGTTGCTTCTGCAGTCTGCTCATTCACCCTTCAGAGTCTGTGAGCTGACCTGCGCAGGCTGGTCTCTAAGGGATCCGGGACCCAAGATCAAGATTTCAATTTCAACACTTATGTGCTTAGACTAACATTTGACACAGTAGAAATATATAGTTCTGTATAGCTCATCTCCCATGCAGACACCTCTCCTTTGGCGGAGAAGTTGCCCAGATATCTGGAGCCAGAAATGGTGGTCCGTATCAGAAGCTGTGTTGCTTCTGCAGTTCACACTCTCACCTGTGCAGACTGGTCTCTGAGGGACCTGGGACCCAAGATGACTCCCTTGCGAGCATTAGCAGGCAAAATCCTCTCAGGGGGACACCTCTCCTCTGGCGGGGAAGTTGCCCAGATTTCTAGAGCCTGAAACAGCGTCTGTCCCAGAAGCTGCATTGCTTCTGCCTGTCGCGGAGGCTGTGTTGCTTCTGCAGTCTGCTGGCTCACCCTCTGTAGTCTCTGAGCTGATCTGTGAAGACTGGTTTCTGAGGGATATGGGACCCAATATGGCTTCCTCACCTGCTTCTGCAGGCAGAGCCCTCCTGGGCAGCCACCTCTACTTAGGCAGAGGAGGTGCCCCCCATGTCTGGAGCCCGAAATGGGGTCTGTCCCAGTAGCTGTGTTGCTTCTGCCTGTCCCAGAAGCTGTGTTGCTTCTGCAGTCTACTCACTCACCCTTCACAGTCTGCGAGCTGACCTGCGCAGACTGGTCTCTGAGGAATCCAGGACCCAAGATCAAGATTTCATTTTCAACACTTATGTGCTCAGACTAACATTTCCCTTTCGACCTACATTGCTGGATGATTTCTCTCCTGTAGCTCTTAATTCTAATCCTTCTTCCTCAGAGTCATGGTGATTCCTCTTCCCCCTCCCTCTCAGTCTCTGGCCCATGCATTGCCCTGTCTCCCTACTCAGTCAATGGCTGTATGGCAATTCAATATCAACAAAAGCGAGCTGGGGGAAGGGAAGTGCAGCTTATGGGGAGGCAAAATAAGACAAGGGATTAGAACTAATTCCTAACAATTAGGAGCTACAATTGGTTTAGACCATTCTTAAAGAGGAGAATTAAAGCCATTATTTGATATCTTGAATGGAGAGTCTCATCTTTTATCTCCATGGTCTATAACTGAGGAAGGATATCAAGCATTACTGATAGCCAAAAAGGCTAAAGAACAACAAATAATTCATTATGTTGATTATGCTAGGCCATGGGGAGCTTATATTTATATCCACTTCACATTTACCTCCTGTGGTATTGTGGCAGAATGGATCCTTACTCTGGGTACATCAACAAGTCTCTCCTGCTAAAGTAATCACTCCTTACTGTGAAGCAGTCACCATGTTAGTGCAACTATCCAGGAAATAATCACTCTAATATTTTGAAAAGGATGCCAATGAAATCCTTGTACCTTCTACTAAATTACAAATTGATTAGCTCAATTAAATTACAAATGTTTGTGCTATAGTATTTGCCAGGTTTTCAGGAAAAAAATGATAATCATTATAAGGATAACTTGCCATAAGTTGTTACAATTTGTTAGTATTTATGAGTTTGTATTTGCCCATAACTTATGTATTACTCCTATAAAACAAGATGCTTTAGTCTTTATTAATGGATCCTCTAATGGAAAAGCTGCCTATATATTTGGATTCAAAAAAGGGTAACGTTGCATTTTGAACCTACATGTGCTCAGGTCATTGAATAAAAAGCTGTTGCAGTTGTGTTCAAACTTTTATAACACTGTCCTCTTAATTTATATACTTAATACACTGCTGGACCTTTACCAATGTTGGAGACTGTCTCTTATTCTCAGAAAACTCAAATTTTACAATTTTTTCAGCAAATTCAATCTAGCATTAGGAACTGAAAACATCCATATTATTTGGGGCACATCAGGACCCATACTGACCTCCCTGGCCCCTGTCTGTGGGAAATTCTGTAGCAGACTCATTAATTCATATTGCTGTCACTTCTCTAACAATGTTTGAACTTGCTCAATGATCACATGGTCTTCATCATCAAAATAGCAACAGTTTAAGAAGGAAATTTCAAATTCCTCAAGAAGCTGCTGGAGTCATTGCTAAACAATGTTCTCAATGCCCACAAGACCTTTCTCCATTATGGTGTGAATCCACAAGGACTAATACCTGGTCAACTTTGGCCAATGGATGTTACTCACATTCCTACATTTGGGAAGCTAACGTATATTCATTTCACAATAGATACATATTTGGGATTCACATGCACATCTGCCTTGACAGGAGATGCTACTAAACATGTTATATAACTTATTGCTTAAAATGCTTCACATTTTAGGCTTCCCTAACATCATAAAAACTGACAATGGCACTGGATATACTAGTAAGGCCTTTCAAATCTTTTTTGTCAGCAATTCAATATTTTTTGTCCACAAAACAGGAATTCTATATAGTCCACAAGGGCAAGGAAAAGTGGAAAGGTCTCATGGAGCACTGAAACAACAGTTGCTAAATATTAAAAAAAAGGAGAAGTACACCCCCATATATCACGTAAATATCTTCAGCATGTTCCATTTATTTTAAATATTCAGATGCTGGATGAAACAGGTAAATCAGCTGCTGACTGTTTCTGTCATCCAAAACCCAACATGATTTTGCTCAAATTAGATGGAAAGATCCTTTGACAGGATTATGGCATGGGCTTGACACCCTGTATTGATATGGAGATGAAGCCACATATGTGTTTTTTCACAGGATGCTGAAGGAGCAAGGGGTGTCTTCCAGAGTGATTGGTGAAACATGCTGATGTTGGGACTAAGAATGATGCTGTAATCTTGCTAAGTGCTCTGGCAATGGCCGCAGGGAAGGTGCATTGGGTATATGTTCCTGACTCACCTTTGCTACAACCTTCTGTGTGGATTTCTAATAACACTCAACTGTTAGGTTTCCTTGGTCTGAGAGTAAAAAGTATTTCAAACTAGTGAATTACACTGTTATGGGTCAGAGCCTACCCTATTTTTATTAAAAATAGTACCAATTCTGGATATGGTTCTATGCACCCTCAGATTAGGAAGAAGAATATCTCTAAGACTGTAGTGCAAACCAGTAAGATGGAAATGCCTAAATATCAGATGGGCAAACTGCCTTGCCTGAGGCTTAAAGACCTTGTAGGACAAAGAACATAGAGACTGTGGTACCTGCCTTTGAAAAATCAGTCAAGCCAGGCATGGTGGCACATGCCTCTAATCTCAGCACTTGGGAGGCAAAGTCATGCAGATTTCTGAGTTCGAGTCCAGCCTGGTCTACAGAGTGAGTTCCAGGACAGCCAGGGCTCTACAGAAAAACCCTGTCTCGAAAAATCAAAAGAAAAAAAAAAAGAAAAAGAAAAAGAAAAATTAGTCAAATGGAGAAGTTGTTATAATGACCCTCCTCTTTCCTTTAATGTGACCAGTTATCCCTACTCAATCATGGACTGGTCTGGAAATCAATCCAATATTGTACAAAAGGAAAAAGTAGTGGGCATTTGAAGGGCTAGTTCTGGACATTTTCAGAGACATATTTGGAAACTGGCAGCTGCATATGATGTTATGTTTGCTGTGTATAAAAATGGAACAAGTTCTGGGGTTAAGATAAATGTGACATCCTGCATTACCCCACCTAATCCTTCACTAATTGAGAATGCTACCATTGTTATTAGCTCTAATAATGAGTTCAACGATTTTTTTTAATTGTCTTTTGTCTAATTATGTTTCTACACTGCATGATGGCCAATATGTAATGGTAGTACATTGACCAGCTTTTATTATGATTCTTGTAAATTTATCTGAACACTGACATTCTGAAAAAGACTTACAAATATTGGAAGAATTAGATCATTCTCTGGCAAGGAGCAAATATATAATTAGGCTGATCATAGCTGGTGGTGTTGCTCTTATAACACTTATAGCCAGTGCAACTACTTCTGTATTAGCTTTACCACAAGAGACATGAACAGCTAGTTTTGTTAATTATCTGCAGAAAATGTAACCAATGTCTTGAACATACAGGAAAATTTGGAAAACTGCTAGAATTAAGAATTGATGCATTTTATGATATAGTGCAGATCATTAGAGATGAGGTACAATGACTGAAAGTCAGAAGCCATTTGGAATGTCATGCTCAGTATCTATGGATTCGTATCACTCCAAAAAATATATAATGAATGTGAGCATAATTGGGCCAGAGTGAAAAAGTACCTTCAAGGTATATGGCATAATACTAATATTTCTTTAAATTTATTAGCCCTCCATAAGGAGGGTTGTAAGTTTAAGAAATGCAAAGCAAATGATATTCTGAAAAACATTACAAGCCGCTTCTACTTCATGGTCTTAATTTACATCTCTCTTATTGGGTATAGCAGAACTTGGCTTTATGATCCTTTTTATAGCATGTCTACTACCTGTTCTTTTGAATGGAATCATCAGAGCTTTTACAGATGTCAAAGCAGAGTTTCATAAATTTAAGCTCCCATGTCTTCCCTAGCAGAAGTTGGTAGTCAATGACAGGTAAGATTGTCTTTAAAACCATCTCAACCTAAAACAGGCCACAAATACAAGATCATTTGCATGCCAGTGATGGGTAAGAGCTGTGTTTTCAGATGGCAACCTAAGACAGACACAACTTTCTGCTCTATGGCTGATAAGATGTGCAGCTCTTATAGATTCTCTCAGAAGTGGATCAACCTAAGACAGGGCATGAATGCTAGGATTTATGTACCATTTACAGGTAAGATCCACACTTCTTGGTGGGGGGGAATGCCTAAGACAGGCACAGCCTATCAGTGCCAATAGCTAAGACAGCTTTGGCTTGTAGAGATAAAAAAAATGGGGACATATGGGGATCACATCTGGAGTTAACTTTGTCTGACTTCTTTGTAATTAATCATGAATGAGTCTGCCAACATCTGTCTTTGTTTTTAGTTAAGACATGCATTTTATCCTGCCAAGTTACTCTGCTTACGCATACATCCTTGAGAGACTGTCCAAGGCTAAAGGAAATGGGCTTAGTCAAACATAGATACTGTGCTCCATAAACTCACCACATAAGCATTTTTGGTCATAATTTAACTTCCTGGAATTGGTTTTGCTTGCCTTTAAAAGACACTGAGAAAATATATTTGCTGCTGGCATGACCGCAGTCCTCCCATATCTCTTTATTTCATCTTTTTTATTTCCTGTAATCATTCTCCTTCCCCAAGTCATGGATTTCATGTTGACTGACCAGCTGGTTCCTGCACAACCTATTGGGGAAAAAAAAACCTTCAAGGCATATCTACTATATTTAGAAGGAAGACAGGGTTGCTTATTCTCTCTATACCTGTTTATGATAGTACCTGAAGTCTTAGCCAAAACAAAGTGGCTACTGACATAGATCAAAGGGATAAAATAGGAATGAAAGAATTTAAAGTATCTTTTCTAACATGATAGTATACATAAGTGACTCTAAAAATTCACTAGGAAATCTCTACATCTAATAGACACATTTAGCAAACTAGCAGCATACAAGATTATCTCACAAAATTAGTAGCCTTAGTGTTTTGTGGTAAATTCTGAAGAAAGAGATTGAAGAAAAAATTCAGAAGATGAAAACATATCCCATGCTCATAGATCACAAGGATTACTATAGTTAAAAGAGCCATCTTACAAAAAAATAATTTGTAGATTCAGTGCTCATATTTTCAACACAATTATTCACAGAATATTAAAGGGAAATTTTCAACTTCATAATTAAACATGCACAAAAAATACGGAATACCTAGAACAATCCTGAATAATGCAAGAACTGCTGGAGGTATTTCCTCTTCCAATTTCAAGTAATAAGGGCACAAAAACAAACACACTGAGAAATGAAATTGAAGTTTCAGACATATATCCACCAACCTATGGGTCCTCAAATTTTGAAATAAAGAATCTATAAATACAAACTAGAAAAAAAAGACACCATCTTCAACAAATTGTTCTAAACAAATTATTTTGTTGCATGTAGAAAAATACAAACAGATCTACATTGACTATCCTTCACCAAAGATATATACAAATGGATCAAGATATATACAAATGGATCAAGTTTTTTTTTTAACATGAAACTTTATTCACTGAATGTGGTAAAAGAAAAAGTGGGGAATAGCTTTGTACTCACTGTCACAAGGAAATACTTTCTGAACAGAACACCAATAACATGGTCACTACAAGAAATATAATAATTGGAATATCAAAACCAGAAAATTTTCTGTATGCAAAAGGACACGATCATTGAGACGAAGCAGCAGGCTATATAATAGGGAAAAGGTTTTTTTTCCAACTCTATACCCACTAGAAAGCTAATATCTAAAGTATAAAGAACTCAAAAATACCTGAAAATCAAGAAAATAAATAGCCCACATGTTTTTTTTTATCATGGTCACAGGTTTTGAATAATTCATTATGACCATCTCACACTTTTGAGACAATTAAAACTACCCCAGAAAAGAAAGAAAATGACCTGCAATGAAGAGCTCCAGTACAGAGACTGCACTTTCATGGGCTGCCTGCTGCTTGCTGCCTGGCCTGATAAACATCACTGTCAGAATCCTTCATATCTACCATAAGTCATTTTAGTTTCACTTCAAGAATAAATTTCTATGTGCTGTGTATGCACAGATGCAAAAGAATTCATAACTAGGCTCTGCAAAGATCCCTGCAATCTTGAAAAGGAGCTTCATGTGCTGGAACCCATTAGTCCAGTAGGGTCACAGCTCAGGCCTTCCAAATAACCATAGTTAGTGACTCTGTACATCTCCTTCCCAATTCCACACTGAATAAAGTCAGTGACCCACATGGCAGAGTCTCAGAAAGAACAAAGTCCTCACATTTTGCAAATTAGGAAAAACAGGTGTTTCTATGATGACCTGTGACTGTTAAGCTTTAACATATTGTCACCTTCACAGGACACTTGCTCAAACATTTGGAAATCGTTCTTTAATCATTATAACCTCTTACACAAAACCCAAGTTTTCCTTCTGTTAGCTTTCCTGTGGGTTAAGATCTAGAAATATAGCAATTACTGTGATCTCTCAGGTATACAAATTATAATACATTTCTACTTAATAAAGCACTTTGCTTTCTTTTATTAAGATAATGATAGCATTAATTGACTGGCATAATGAAATTTTAGCAACTATTTAGTACAACCAAAGTGTAAAGCACTTTTATGTTTGCTTTTAAAAGTTAATATTCTCTTATCTGGTATCAATGGTGGGAGGGGAGGCCTGGGTCCTGTGAAAGCTTGATGCCCCAGCATAGGGGAATGCTAGAGCAGTGCAGTGGGAATGGGTGGGTGGGGGAGCTCCCTCACAGAAGCAGGGGGAGGGAGGATGGGATAGGAGGTTTGTAGATGAGAAACTGGGAAGGAGGATAACATTTGAAATGTAAATAAATAAAATAACCAATAAAATATGAAAAGGGGAAAAATAAAGTATTTTTAAAATGCTAAAAATATTTTTGATTTTCAAGTTTAAATACTTATTGCATGGATTATATCTTTTAAACTACGTATTGTCTGATCCCACCAGGAATTAGAACCATTTCTTTTATTTTAAAATAATTTTACATGAAATTATAATCTCTCATATACTGTGAATTTTGATCTCTGACCATATAGTACTTCAATACACTTTGTTATTTGCAAGAAGAAAGTGCACACCATTTAAGGGACTCTTAGTGGATAGTGGAGGAGTTATTTTATCTATTGGGATTTAATGTCAAGAAAACTTTTAATAGCATCCCTTGAGAACACTCTGCATTCTGCACCATGGTGTATAAGTAATGGATGCAGTGTTGTTGCCATGCCTCAAAGTCATCTAACTAGTTCCAAGATGTTTTTTATGCAAATAAGATATACAGGAATCTATGCTGAGTTAAAGCACTCTCAATGTCTGACAGGCTAGTGGGAACAAAACAACAGCTTTAAGTACTAAGGGTGTTACAAAAGAGGGGAGGCTGATGGTATTTTGACTGATCTAGATACTGTTCAATGTGGAACCTTCCTGCAAATTTAATTCTAGCTGTTGTACTTCATGGGAATATAGTTATTTATCTTTTGCTATCAAGATTGAAGTCACACATAATATAATTGCTTTTTATAAACTATTCATCATGATTAATGATGCAAAGATGAACTGAATAGCCCAAAGTCTGATGCACTTATCATTTTAAAACCAAAAATAACCTCTTTATAACGGTATATAATGTCTCTAATAGCTTTACATGTTTTTAATTCTTAAAATAGTTAAGTTATATTCACTATATATTCTCTACATCTTTACAAATAAAGTAATCTCCTACAGTAATTACCAACTTAGAACATATTTTTCTACATTAGAATATTAATAGTAGTGGTTGATTATTCACTCCAGCCTGGAGAAGCTGGGATTTTTTTGTGCTCATATATTATTGAACAACTTTCTGTGTGCCAGATAATATTTTGTGTTGCTTGGATACAGGCTGAACAGCAGGGATAAATTTTGACCAACATAGAGCAAAGACTGAACAAACAGTACACAAATAACATTGCTACAGATGCTGCGAAGAAAACAGAATGCACCCAACTCTAGATTCTCTCCGATTCTGAACAGACATTGACAGAACTTGAGGCTTAAGATTTTCATTAATTTTAATTACTGAAGTGAGAGAAAAAAATTAATCCACATAAAGCCTCATTGAACCTGCATGAGAGCTCTGAATTAGGGGTCGCTTGCTCATCAGAGTGTGCCTAGGATTAACCCACACCTTTACTATAGAGAGAAAATGTGCAACACTGCAGAATCTCTAAGTCCTCAAGTGGCTCTTCTCTCCAAAAGAAACAAGCCTGAAAGAGCTGGCAGACAAGACAGTGCTGATTGTAACTCTCCACTCAGCAGCATACTCCTCCTCACAGAAGGGTTTGCGTGACACGTCCTCACCTCTACCACATAGAAAAAAACTAAAGCAAGGCTTTTCAGTATAGAAGCCTAAAGAAATACAAAACTCAAGTTTGTAAATATGTGAAAATGTGTACTATATGTAGAGGGAAACTCAATTGTGCAACCTCTGAGATATTACCGTGTATAATGGCAGTGTTTAAACTCCTCCCACCACGTTTAATTATTACTGTAGATACAACTCTGTCACCATCTCTAATGCTATTTCTTAGGTAACGCTTCAGCTTCCTCAGCACTGGAGATGGTGACAGAATTGTATCTACAGTAATAACTAAATGCGTGAGGAGTTTAAACAAGGGAATGCTCAGGCAAAAGTAAAAGGTAATTTTGGGACTTAACCACAAGTAAAGCATAAAGAGTAGTAAGCTTAAAATAATCTAAAGTAATAGTTATAATAATCCACCGTAAGATAGTAAAAGTCCAGAGTAAAGTGGATGCTGTGGCTAAAAATTGGCTAGTGTTAATTTACTTAGAATGTCAAGACAACAAAAGCTGACAGCAAAATGGTAAAAATATGTGAGAATCAGGAAAAGATGTTGATTTTTAAAAATAGTTAAATATTTATAGAGAAAAATTAGAACTATGATAGAGAAAATAGTAAAGAATGAAGTTATGGTTGATTTCATTCTGGTTGAAGTCTATGATACAAATTTTTTTAGCAATTAAAATCCATCATTAATGTACTTTTCTTAAATAAAATTGAATATTTGTAAATATAAAAGCAATTATTTAGGAGACAGCATATTTCTTTAATGCATACATTAGATTATAAAACCTAGTATGCTTTACCAAAATCATTGGCTGGATATAGGGAAAATATCTTGATGATGCTTTAAGCAAGGTATTATTGATTCAACAATAAAACTTGTGTAGTAAAACTTTTACAAATTTAACAAAAACCAACGTAACAAAAATGAATATATGATAGAAGCAAGAGAAATGATGATGGAAAGGTTCAGGAAAGGCTTGATGGGGATTAGAAGTGGGAAGCAAGTGACTAGATGGATGCCAGACAAAGCAATTGAAATGCTCTTGGTGACAATATTTTCCAGAAGTGCCTTATGGTGGCTCTGCTTCCGCCTCAGCTACCCCATATCCATACACCTCTTCACAACCTTTGCAGCAGAAGTAAGCACCTCCACAAAGGAAAAAAGATGGGTGACATTTATGAAATGGCATGCTACAGGACAATGGCTGAACAGTTCAATTATTTATCTATAACATTCATGATTGCTTATATGTATGTTTTCAGGGCTAACCAATTGATATTGGATAACCACTAGGGGAGTTCACTAGAGGAAGATTGATTTTCATTGTCTTAGCATTCAATAATTAACTATTTGTCTTTCTCTTGGGTTGTAGCCAGTGAGGTTTTCTTACCCACATTCGTATGTCAACTTGTGTTGTCATTGTTAAGATATTGTTTGGGCAGCTATTGTGTTGAGATTTTATGAGTGCAACTTCCATGACACACATAGAAGATGCAATCAACCCCCAAGCAAAAGTCTTGGTACACTGGTTCATACAATCTTTCTTCTCTCTTCCATGATTTTCTCTGAACTTTAGGTATAGGTGTAGCATGACAGATGTATTTGTTGACATGGATTCCACAGTCAGTTGTTTTCTGCAGTTTGACCATTTGTTTCTTTCTATAATCTTATCCCTAATTGAGGCAAAGAGAAGCTTCTTTGTTGTGAAATGAGAACTACATTAATTGGTAGGTATAAGGATAGATGTCTTAGTTTGGGTTACTATTGCTATGATGAAACACCATGACCAAAAGCAAGTTGGGAAGGAAAGGGTTTCTTTGACTTATGATTCCAAATCCATAGTTGATCACTGAAGAAAGTAAGGACAGGAACTCAGAGCAAGAACCTAGAGACTGGTGCAGAGGCTGGTGCAGAGGCTGGAGCAGAGGCTGGTGCAGAGGCTATGAAAGGTCATCTACCAACTTGCTCCCTGTGGCTTACTCAACAAATGGATTCTTTTTTCTTTCTTTTTAATTTTTTTTAAATTAGATATTTTCTTGATTTACATTTCAAATGCTATCCCAAAACTTCCCAATACCCTCCCTTTTCCTGCTCCACTACCCACTCACTCCCATTTCTTGGCCCTGGTGTTCCCCTATATTGGGGCATATAAAGTTTGCTAGATCAAGGAGCTTCTCTTCCCAATGATGGCCAACTAGGCCTTCTTCTGCTACATATGCAGCTAGAGACACGAGCTCTGGGGGTACTGGTTAGTTTATATTGTTGTTCCACCTATAGGGTTGCAGACCCCTTCAGCTCCTTGGGTACTTTCTCTATCTCCTACATTGGGGGCTGTGTTCCATCCTATACCTGACTGTGAGCATCCACTTCTGTATTTGCCAGGCACTGGCAAAGCCTCACAGGAAACATATATATCAGGGTCCCTTCAGCAAAATCTTGCTGGCATATGCAATAGTGTCTGTGTTTGGTGGCTGATTGTGGGATGGACCCCTGGGTGGGGCAGTTTCTGAATGGTACATTCTTTCATCTTAGCTCCAAACTTTGTCTCTGCAACTCCTTCCATGGATATTTTATTCCCTATTCTAAGGAGGATTGAAGTATCCACGCATTGGTCTTCCTTCTTGATTTTCTTCTGTTTTGGAAGTTGTATCTTGGGTATTCTAGGTTTCAGCAGATGCTGATAAGGATGTAGAGAAAGAGGAACACTCCTCCATTGCTGGTGGGATTGCAAGCTTGTACAACCACTCTGGAAATTAGTCTGGCTGTTACTCAGAAAACTGGACATATACCCAGAAGATGTTCCAACTGGTAATAAGTACACATGCTCCATTACGTTCATAACATCCCTATTTATAATAGCCAGGAACTGGAAAGTACCCAGATTTCACTCAACAGAGGAATGGATACAGAAGATGTAGTACATTTACACAATGGAGTTCTACTCAGCTATTAAAAACAATGAATTTATGAAGTTCTTGGGCAAATGTATGTATCTGAAGGATATCATCCTGAGTGAGGTAACACAATCACAAAAGAAGTCACTTGATATGCACTCACAGATAAGTGGATATTAACAAATGAATTCTCATAGGGACCACAAGCCCAGAAAACACACAACCCATATAACTCCCTTATCAATCACCAATTAAGAAAATGTCCTACTGGTTTGCATATAGCCTGATGTTATGGAGGAATTTTCTTAGTTGAGGTTCTCCTCTCTGAGGACTATACCTTGTGTCGAGCAGACATAAAACTAACCAGTTCAAAAGAGAGGTATTTAAAGTACAATTAGGCAACTGGCAGTAGTAGGATCCCCATTAGGTTCCATTCTCACCTATCATGGATAATTGGCTTGGTTCACAGTACCAGACATGAATACCTCCTTGTTGAATGAGACTTAAGTCCAATTCGATAGCTATTGCTTGCTCCAAAGCATAGCAATATTGTATCAAATATGAATGCCACTATTGCATGTTTAATTATTTCTTTCCATACTAATCATTGCTATGGTTCATAAACATCACATCTGGGTAGGACTATTAATTGCTTTTCTCCTTAGCACCATTACCTTCCGGTACTAGGAAATCAGACTCCAAAGCTTCGCCAGACCAGGTTATATTCTTTCTAGTTCTCTGTCTGAAATTTGTGGTATCCTTAGTAATAGGGACTTTATATTTGAATTCTATGAATTAGACAAAGGCAAAATCAATAACCTATAATTGTTTTGGAGTTACTGGGCACAAGATAATCAACAATTTGAAAAGATATTTCTTATGCCCAGTACCAAGATTTTTTTTTTTTCATTTGTTTTTTGTTTTTATTTTTTTCAATGAGGACAGGCAGAAAAGACCTAGTGTTTTGTCACCTTATATTATTAAATGGCTGAAACTTTCTTTTTCATTATCTTTTTACTATATATTTTATTTATTTACATTTCAAATACTATTCTGAAAATTCCCTATAGCCTCACCCCGCCATGCTCCCCTACCCCCTCACTCCCACTTCTTGGCCCTGGCGTTCCCCTGTACTGGGGCATATAAAGTTTGCAAGACTAAGAGGCCTCTCTTCCCAATGATGGCCAACTAGGCCATCTTCTGCTACATATGCAGCTAGAGAGACAAGCTCTGGGGGTACTGGTTCGTTCATATTGTTGTTACACCTATAGGATTGCGGACCCCTTCAGCTCCTTGAGTACTTCCTTTAGCTCCTCCATTGGGAACCCTGTGTTCCATCCAATAGATGACTGTGGGTATCCACTACTGTATTTGCCAGACACTGTAATAGCCTCTGACATATCAAGAGACAGCTATATCAGGGTCCTTTCAGCAAAATCTTGCTGGCATATGCAATAGAGCCTGGGTTTTGCTGGATGACTTTAGGATGGATCCCTGGGTGGGGTAGTCTCTAGATGTTCCAACCTTTCATCTTAGCTCCAAACTTAAGTCTGTACTCCTTCCATGGGTGTTTTGATCCTATTCTAAGGAGGAATGAAGTATCCACACTTTGGTCTTCATTCTTCTTGATTTTCTTGTGTTTTGCAAATTTTATCTTGGGTATTCTAAGATTCTGGACTAATATCCACTTATCAGTGAATGCATATCAAGTGTCTTCTTTTGTGATTGGGTTACCACATTAAGGATGGTATCCTCCAGATACATCCATTTGCCTAAGAATTTCATAAATTCATTGTTTTTAATAGCTGAGTAGTACTCCATTGTGTAAATGTACCATATTTTCTGAATCCATTCCTCTGTTGAGGGACACCTGGGTTCTTCCCAGCTTCTGGCTGTTATAAATAAGGCTGCCATGAACATAGTAGAGCATGTGTCCTTATTACCAGTTGGAATATATTCTGGGTACATGCCCAGGAGAGGTATGGCTGGATCTAGCAGTAGTACTATGTCCAATTTTCTGAGGAACCGCCAAACTGATTTCCAGAGTGGTTGGACAAGCTTGCAATCCCACCAACAATGGAGGAGTGTTTGTCTTTCTCAACATCCTCGCCAAGATTTGCTGTCACCTGAACTTTTGATGTTAGCCATTCTAACTGGAGTGATGTGTAATCTCAAGGTTGTTTTGATTTGCATTTCCCTAATGATTAAGGATGGTGAACATTTTTTTCAATAGCTTCTCAACCCTTCGGTATTCCTCACTTGAGAATTCTTTATTTAGCTCTGTACCCAATTTTTTAATGGGGCTATTTGAATTTTTGGAGTCCAAAATCTGATATATCAGATTTAAGATTGGTAAAAATCCTTTCCCAATCTGTTGGTGGCCTTTTTGTCTTATTGACAGTGTATTTTGCCTTACAGAAGTTTTGCAATTTCATGAGGTTCCATTTGTCAATTCTTGATCTTACAACACAGGCTATTGCTGTTCTGTTTAGGAATATTTCCCCAGTGCCCATATCTTGGAGGCCTTTCCCCACTTTATCCTCTATAAATTTCAGTGTCTCTGGTTTGATGTGCAGTTCCGTGATCCATTTAGACTTGAGCTTAGTACAAGGAAACAAGAATGGATCAGTTTGCATTCTTCTACATGATAACTACCAGTAGTGCCAACACCATTTGTTGAAAATGCTGTCTTTTTTCCACTGGATGGTTTTAGCTCCCTTGTCAAAGATCAAGTGACCATAGGTGTGTGGATTGATTTCTGGGTCTTCAAATCTATTCCATTGATCTACTTGTCTGTCACTGTACCAGTACCATGCAATTTTTATCACAATTACAGCTTGAGGTCAGGGACGGTGATTCCCCCAGAGGTTCTTTTATGTTTGAGAAGAGTTTTTGCTATCCTAGGTTTTTTATTATTCCAGATGAATTTGCAAATTGCCCTTTCTAATTTATTGAAGAATTAAGTTGGAATTTTGATGGAGATTGCATTGAATCTGTAGATTGCTTTGGGCAGGATAGCCATTTTGACTATATTAATCCTGCCAATTCATGAAAATGGAAGATCTTTCTATCTTCTGAGATCTTCTATTTCTTTCTTCAGGGACTTGAAGTTCTCATCATACAGATCTTTCACTTCCTTAGTTAAAGTCACACCGAGGTACTTTATATTATTTGTGACTATTGTGAAGGTTGTTGTTTCCCTAATTTCTTTCTCAGGCTGTTTATCCTTTAAGTAGAGAAAGGCCATTGATTTGTTTGAGTTAATTTTCTATTTAGCTACAGCACTGAAGCTCTTCATCAGGTTTAGGAGTTCTCTGGTGGACTTTTTGGGGTCACTTATATATACTATCATATCATCTGCAAATAGTGATATTTTGACTTCTTCCTTTCCAATTTGTATCCCCTTGATCTCCCCTTTTGTTGTCTAATTGCTCTGGCTAGGACTTCAAGTACTATATTGAATAGGTAGGGAGAAAGTCGCCAGCCTTGTCTAGTCCCTGATTTTAGCGGGATTGCTTTGAGTTTCTCTCCATTTAGTTTGATGTTGGCTACTGGTTTGCTGTGGATTGCTTCTATTATGTTTAGGTATGGGCCTTGAATTCCTGATCTTTCCAAGACTTTTATCATGAATGGGTGTTGAATTTTGTCAAATGCTTTCTCAGCATCTAAGAAGATGATTATGTGGGTTTTGTCTTTGAGTTTGTTTGATGGATTTTCATACATTAAACCATCCCTGCATCCCTGGAATGAAGTCTACTTGATCATGATGGATGATTGATTTCATGTGTTCTTGGATTCCGTTAGCGAGAATTATAGTGAGTATTTTTGTATAAATATTCATAAAGGAAATTGGTCTGAAGTTCTCTATCTTTGTTTGGTCTTTATGTGGTTTAGGTATCAGAGTAATTTTGGCTTCATAAAATGAGTTGGGTAGAGTACCTTCTGTTTCTATTTTCTGGAATGTTTGAGAAGAACTGGGATTAGGTCTTGTTTGAATTTCTGATAGAACTTTGCACTAAACCCATCTGGTCCTAGGCTTTTTTGGTTGGGAGACTATTAATGAATGCTTCTATTTCTTTCGGGTATATAGGACTGTTTAGGTCATTAATCTGATCCTGATTTAACTTTGGTACCTGGTATCTGTCTAGAAATTTGTCCATTTTATCCACGTTTTCAGTTTTGTTGAGTATAGCCTTTTGTGGAAGGATCTGATGGTGTTTTGGATTTCCTCAGGATCTGTTGTTATGTCTCCCTTTTCAATTCTGATTTTGTTAATTAGGATGCTGTCCCTGTGCCCTCTAGTGTGTCTGGTTAAGAGTTTATCTATCTTGTTGATTTTCTCAAAGAAGCAGCTCCTGGTTTGGTTGATTCTTTGAATAGTTCTTTTTGTTTCTACTTGGTTGATTTTAACTCTGAGTTTGAATATTTTCTGCTGTCTACTCCTCTTGGGTGAATTTGCTTCCTTTTGTTCTGGAGCCTTTAGGTGTGCTGTTAAGGTGCTAGTGTGTGATCTCTCTATTTTCTTTTTGGTGGCACTCAGAGCTATGAGTTTTCCTCTTAAGACTGCTTTCATTGTGTCCCATAAGTTTGGGTATGTTGTGGCTTCATTTTCATTAAACTCTAATAAGTCTTCAATTTCTTTATTTCTTCCTTGACCGAGGTATCATTGAGTAGAGTATTGTTCAGCTTCCACCTGTATGTGTACTTTGTATCATTTGTGTTGTTATTGAACATCAGCCTTAGTCTGTGGTGATCTGATAGGATGCATGGGATAATTTCAATACTTTTTATCTCTTGAGGCCTGTTTTGTGACCAATTATATGGTCAGTTTTGGAGAAGGTACCATGAGGTCCTGAGAAGAAGGTATATGCCTTTGTTTTAGGGAAAAATATTCTGTTGATATCTGTTAAATCCATTTGTTTCATAACTTCTGTCAGCTTCATTGTCTCTTTGTTTAGTTTCTTTTTCCAGGATTTCTCCACTGATGAGAGTGGGGTGTTGAAGTCTCCCACTATTACTGTCTGCAATGCAATGTGTGCTTTGAGCTTTACTAAAGTTTCTTTAATGAATGTGGATGCCCTTGCATTTGGAGCATTGATATTCTGAATTGAGAGTTCATCTTGGAAGTTTTTTTTTTTTTTTAACCTTTGATGAGTATGTCTTTTTTGATAACTTTGGGTTGGAAATAGATTTTATTCAATGGTTACTCCAGCTTGTTTCTTTTTCTTTTCTTTCTTTCTTTTTTTTTTTTTGAGACAGGGTTTTTCTGTATAGTCGCGGCTGTCCTGGAACTCACTTTGTAAACCAGGCTGGCCTCGAACTCAGAAATCTGCCTGCCTCTGCCTCCCAAGTGCTGGGATTAAAGGCGTGCACCACCACGCCCGGCTTTTTTTTTTTTTTTTCCAGCTTGTTTCTTTAGCCCATTTGCTTAGTAAATTCTTTTCCAACCTTTTACTCTGAGGTAGTGTCTGTCTTTGTCCCTGAGGTGGGCTTCCTGTATGCAACAAAATGTTGGGGTCCTGTTTATGTAGCAAATCTGTTATTCTTTATCTGTTTATTGGGGAATTGAGCCCATTGATATTAAGAGATATGAAGGAAAAATAATTGTTACTTCATGTTGTTTTTGTTATTAGAGTTGGGATTCTGTTCTTGAGGCTGTCTTCTTTTAGGTTTGTTGAAGGCTTACTTTCTTGCTTTTTCTAGGGTATCATTTCCCTCCTTGTGTTAGAGTTTTCCCTTTATTATCCTTTGAAGCGCTGGACTTGTGGAAAGATATTGTGTGAATTGGGTTTTGTCATGGAATACCTTGGTTTCTCCATTTATGTTAATGGAGAGTTTTGCTGGGTATAGTAGCCTGGGCTGGCATTTGTGTTCTCTTAGGGTCCTTATAACATCTGTCCAGGATCTTCTGGCTTTCATAGTCTCTGTTGAGAAATCTGGTATAATTTTGAAAGGTCTGCCTTTATATGTTACTTGATCTTTTTCCTTTAGTGGTTTTAATATTCTATCTTTATTTAGTGCATTTGTTGTTCTGATTATTATGTGTCGGGAGGAATTCTTTTCTGGTCTAGTCTATTTGGAGTTCTGTAGGCTTCTTGTATGTTCATGGGTATCTCTTCCTTTAGGTTAGGGAAGTTTTCTTCTATAATTTTGTTGAAGATATTTACTGGCCCTTTAAGTTGAAAAAAAGTCTTCATTCTCATCTATACCTATTATCCTTAGGTTTGGACTTCTCATTGTGTCCTATATTTCCTGGATGTTTTGAGTTAGTATCTTTTGCATTTTGCATATTCTTTGATTGTTGTGTCCATGTTTTCTATGGAATCTTCTGCACCTGATATTCTCTCTTCCATCTCTTGGATTCTGTTATTGATGCTCGAATCTATGTTTCCTGATTTTTTTCCCTATGGTTTCTATCTCCAGAGTTGTCTAACTTTGTGATTTCTTTATTGTTTCTACTTCCATTTTTAGATTCTGGATGGTTTTGTTCATTTCTTTTATCTGTTTGGTAGTGTTTTCCTGTAACTCTTTAAGGTATTTTTGTGTTTCCTCTTTAAGGGGTTCTAACTGTTTACCGTGTTTTCCTGTATTTCCTTCTTAAAATCCTCCATCATCATCATGAGAAGTGACTTTAGATCCATGTCTTGCTTTTCTGGTGTGATGGTGTATCCAGGACTTGCTTTGGTGGGAGAGTTTGGTTCTGATGATGCCAAGAAACCCTGGTTTCTGTTGCTTCTGTTCTTATGCTCACCTCCTGCCATCTGATTATCTCAAGTGCTTGCTGCCCTCAATATATCTGATTGGAGCCTGTCCTTCCTATAATCCTGGTTGATTCAGGACTCCTTAGAATCCCTCTTTCTCTGTGATCCTGTTATTCAGGGCTCCTGTGAACCTGAGATTCTGAGTGTATCAGAGTTCTTGGCAATCAAGCTTCCTCTGAGACCCTGAAATCCTGGAATCCTAAGATCCTGGGTGTGTTACAGCACCTGGAAGTGTTATCTCCACTGAGGACTGTGGGGCTATCTGGTGTGTTCAAATCCAAGGTATACCAGTACTGATCAGAAGGAACTTGAGCTGCTGGTTAGGCAGGGCTCCTGTGTCCTTGCTCCTGCTGTCACAATTGGTGTGGAACAGATGTTGTCTTCCACTCACCAGTGATTCTAAGATCTTGTGGAGAATCCTCTGGGGACCATGGGACTGTCCACAGAGCTCATGCCATAGGTCCCAAGATTTTTGTTACATAGTCTATCACTCTTTCAGAGAACATTATCACCCCAAGTGGCATAACTTCCTTTAAACTATGCATGTGTGTATATGTGTATGTGTATGTATTTGAATGTATGTATATGAACATATACATATCTGTGCATCTGTAATTTTAGGTAAATATAAAATAAAATGATTCCCTATAGTCTGTTCAAATACCCTTATTGTTATTTATTTTTCTATCAACTCCCATACTGCCCCCTCCCCAGGAAAGTCCCTCCCTGCTGTTTTTGCCCACCTTCCTCTTTATAGCATGTATATCCAACTACCCTCCTCACTAAAGGTCCATCTGGCCCATCCTCCCATTGTCCCTTTTTACTTTCCTGGTTGGTGTGGTTGTACCAAGTTGCACTCTCACATATGAAGATTTCGAGCCAAGAGCCACAAATGAGAAAAAACCTGAGGGAGGGAGGTTTGGGATATATATATATATATATATATATATATATATATATATATATATATATATATATCACTCAGAATAATATTTTACCTTCAATCCATTTACCTACAAATTTTGTGATTTCAGTTTTCTTTACAGATGAATAGTATTCGATTATGTATATGTACTAGATTTTTTTTTTTATCCATTTCTCAGTTGAAGAACATTTAGGTTGTTTCCATTTCCTAACTGTTGTGAATAGAGCAGCCAGAAATTATTGCTAAGCAAGTGTTTGTGGAGGAGGATGTTAAGTCCTATGGGCATATATGAAGGAACAGTGTGTGAGTCCTACAATTGATCTTATTTTTTAGAATAATCCACACTAATTTCCATAGTAGTTGCACCAGTTTGCAAAACCAACAATGTATCAGGGTTCTCCTTTCCTTACTTCCTTGCCAGAATTCGTTCTAGGTGGTTTTGTTGGTATTATCCAGTATGCCAGGGGAAAAAAATGAAATCTCAAAGTTGTTTTTAATTTGCATTCCCTAACTGCTAAAGACCATGAACTATTTTTAAATGATATTTTAGCCAGTTTTACTTCATCTTTTGGGAATTTCAGATCCATAATCGTCTGAGTTACACAAATACATAATAGAAAAGTCAAAAAAGGAAAGTTTCCAGTTGGTAAAGAGAAAAAATAATCTGTGGAAATTCACCAAGGTCAGCTGACTAGAAATAGTGGCAAAGCCAGTGTGAAGGTCACGGGGCTCCCCTCACATAGCTATGGTGTGAAGAGCAGCTGTGTGACATCTGTTGTTTTTCATTTTGCAAGGTTTTGGTTTCCATGGCCTTTACTATTCTGAGAAAACTAATGTAATATTCCCCAAATAAATTAAGATCATCTTGGCTTCTTAAATGTAAGCTTCTATTAAAACTGAAGACTAGGAAAAAGAATAGTGAAAATCTTCCGCTGGGATTCTGGGGTCACTGTAAAAAGGCATGAGCACTAGGATTTATTCAGCTGTTGTTTTCTATGCCTGCTGACAATTGATTGTCTTCATCTTTGTACTGTGACTGCTAAGTTCATGTGAAACCTCAAAGATCGCATCTGATCATCTTTATTTTATGCTTTGTTTGGGGGCAAGTAGGCCTCCCATTACTGCCACCCTTAAGCTTTATTCTCCACTACTCCTGTTCCCAGGGAGTCTGAATCCAAGTCTGTTTCTGATTACTTTGCTCATTCCTCTCTGTTTGTCTAAATAATCAGATAATTAATATCTCTTATCTGTTTTCATTTCTTTTATTGGATATTTTCTTTATTTACCTTTCAAATGTTATCGCCTTTCCTGGTTTCCCCTCCAGAAACTCCCTATCCCATTTCTCCTTCTCCTGCTTCTATGAGGGTGTTCCCCTACCCACCCACTCACTCCCCTCTCCCTGTCTTGGCATTTCCCTACACTGGGGCATCGAGCGTTCACAGAACCAAAGGGTGCGCCTATCTTTCAGAAAGATTTTTAGAATTAATAACTGCAACACGGCTTTCAATAGGTATTTTATTTTTGAAGCTATTGAGTTATGGACAGCCCTGGGGCTAATTATATTTGATTGTAATTCCTTTCTCCTGTGAGGGGCTGTGAACAAGGAATGAGTCAGCACTAAGGTGATTTCTTGCAAACCTGCTTCCCACTTTAATTTGTAAAATAAAGGAGGGCTGATGATTGGGCAGATAAAGGGAAAGTGGAGCAGAAGGTGGGGAGAGAGAAAAAGGTGAAAGAGAGAGAGAGAGAGAGAGAGAGAGAGAGGACACAGAGGAGGAGGAAGAAGAAAAGTGGAGCAGAAGCACATGGTCTGGAGAAACAGCAAGTTCTAAGGGGTCTCATAGATGTGGAAGATGGTAGTATAGCAGTAGATCTGCCCAATCTAGGTGCACAGCATGTATTCATATTAACTGAGTCATGTTTTCACTGCTGGGGCATATTTGGGTTGGAGATTTACTGCAACACTATTGGTATTAACTTTAAAACATTCATTTTTTATTCATTGTCTCTAAACGTGAAAGAAGGAACGAGGTGGAGAAGGGTAGGTGACTTACTGTGTTTCCACAGATAAAAATCAACCAAAGGAGGTGTTAGGGAAGAAAAAAAATCTTGTACGTCTCCAGGAATTGTTATGTAAAGAGAAATTCTTGTCATTCAGACACTAAATATGAAGCATTTATTATAGAATATCTTCTCTATATAGTTCATCTTAGAAATCTGCAGCCAAACTTTTTATAGATGACCCTTTTGCTCAAGAGTTAAATAATATTCCAAATTATTAAGAATACAAACACCAACTTTTAGCTATTGTCTATATTATTAGAGAGAATACATAAGGCAAAAGTTAATCTATTTTTTTACTTCCTCTTGAAGAGCTAGACATAACTGATTGAGGAATCCAGAAAATTTTCAAATATTTTAGACATTGTATTTTAAAGATTATAAATGAAAATAATTTATGTAAAGCCATATACTTATCAAGTGGCACAGAATATTACTTAAGGAATGTATTTAACTATTCTAAATATATGTTCAAGATTTGTTCTAAATATATATTCAAAATTTGAAGTTCAGTATACATGTGTAAATTGTACTTTTACATATGAACTTTAACTACAGTGTCAGATGATCCCAAAAATACAAATCATTTTATTCATAGTGGCATTTGAATTAAGCACATTTCACCTAACCTCAGACTTGGCAACACATCTGGCCATAAGTCTAAGTCACCTGAAAGGACACTGGTATCATGATTGGGGACTGCTCATGATATAATCACTTTTACTTCTCTCTATCCTGAATCAGAAACCAGGTATGAATTCTGGTTATAGTTCCTAGAGTGAACAATTATTCAGACAAGATTTATAGGACTCTTAAAAGGCAAATTCTAAAAATTTAATTCTTTGAACATACTTGAAACACTAATTTTGTCAAGTTCCAGGGAAAATCCCAAAGAAAACAAATTAAAAGCCTATGGTTTTTAATCTTTGGTTTTACTTCTTATGCATATCCCAAGAATGTGATACAATTTAGCTGAACAATTAATAAATCTAATTGCACAGCATTCACTATATTTAAATATTTCAAAGTAATGTACTGTAGAGCAGGGAAATTATTTCACCCTGCATAAAAGTGAAGAGGTAAGAAATGGAATATTAAGAGTGAGGAACAATACTTGGGTATGAAGGCATCTATGCAGGTCTACTGTATAGCTTTGTAGCTTTTGAATGTGTAACATATCATCATCGTGGTATACATTACAAACTGTATAAACAGAGAAAGATAATTATCTAGATCCTGGTATAAAGGAATACTGAAAAACAACAAAAGAAAATTTACTGTTAATATGTATTTAATAATCCAAAGTTTTGGCAGCACTGAATTACCATTTTTCTTAATTATGCTCACAACTTACAAGAGTATATTTATTTGCAACCTACCATGCCTCTGGGGAAGCCATAAAGCTAAAAAGAAGCCTACCAGAAACAGTTACCTGACCAGAACTCAACCAGAAGCAGTTGTCTACCCAGAACTCAAAGACGACAGAATTACAAATGATGCTGGGGTTCGTTAATGTCTAGTATTTAGTATACAAAAAAATTACTATTCCTTCTTTATATTAAAATATATTAATATTACCAGAGGAAAGTGGTGTTGTTAATTTGCTCTAGCCAAAGATCTATTTTCCGACTAATTAGCCTGTTATGAAGAGCTAATTAAAGCACAAAGTGATAGTGTTGAATTTTTATTCATGTGGTTTTTCTTTTGTTCCACAATAAAAAGAAAACAGTTTGATTTTACCCAAAGATTGTTCTGTTTGAAATACTAAGGAAACTCTTATTAGATAGCATTCATATTAGAGCTACACTAAATGAAGAATTCAAAACATAACATCCCCCACACACACACACATACACCATATCAGGAAATAAATAGAAGGTACAGCTCAGAGACATTTTCAAAGGTGTGCTGGTCTTATTTAGCTACTGAAGAAAAACATGTAGTAAAATACTGTTCCATACTTATTTCATATGGCTGGAGAATATGCTCAAAGTATCACTTGCCTTACTTTCTAGACAAAGCTTACATTTTCAGTAGAGTAAAAAAATATGGGAAGACTTTGATAGAGACTGTAAACATGGGTGAGACTCTTCTGAATTTAAATATAAGTCTAGATAATTTCTAAATTCTGGCTGCCTTGCAAATCTCATAGGGCCTTCTTCCTCCACGTTTTAATGGACTTCTTAAGCTTACTCTTTTATTTTTTTCATTTTTACCTTCCTCCAGAATTGAAAGGAGCACAAAGAAAAAAAGTAATAGGAGTTTAATTTGACAATGTTATACGGTCCAAAATGAGAAAAAAAAAAATTGCCATTGCAAGTGAGAATTAGTAGGATTTGGCAGTATTTGTGAGTAGAGATTAGATGCACAGTTGGATTTCAATAAATTGTAATCCATTGTTCATAGAGAAGGGAGTTGCTCCTGAAAAACACTGCCAGATTTGTCTTGGATAGGACTATGTGAGAAGGTCCTGTCACTTTATATAAGCTAATTTAAAATTTTACAGAAGAGTATGAAAAGAATTCATCTTCAAAGATGGACAGTGTTGCTTATAGAAGACATGGTTTATTAGCAAAAATCAGATTGTAATGTATATGATACCTCCCTTGGAGTTATTGTTCACAAAGGCTTCAAAGGTCACCAAAACAACACAGGCTATTTTCATTTCTCTTGCTTACCCACCAAAACTACCTAGCAAGATTTCTTAACAAGTGTGCTGAAGACATCACACATTTTGGGTGCAGGACATAGAAAAGTCGACATCAAACAGAACGCAATGCAGGTTGCTAGGAAGAAAAGACATCAATGGTCTCCTTTTGCTTCAATACGCAATCACTCTTTAGAATACTGAACAAGCTATCCTTCTGCTCTATTCTAGATTTTCCTCTTTAGCCTTGATCATTAGCCATTAAAAATTGTGTTCAAGATCACTGGTTCTTGACCTTAATAAACTGTGTCTATATCCAAAGTAAGGTGTTTTAAGTAGTCTCTCAGCTTCTGGAAGACTATTTACACTTCCCACCCAACCTCTCTTCCCACATTTTGATGTGGGTCCCTTTTGAAAGTGGGTTAGCACATGTTCTGTTTCTTGGCTTTCTAATTCTTAGCAGAAAGTGTAACTTAATGTTCTAACAACTAACATGTGATGGTTTGTGTAATTCCTGATTCAGTTCCTCCCTTTCATTCAGAGCAGTATATCCTTTCCATATGGATTCTGAATTTTCATAATCTAAGAAAGATTTACTACCTGAAACAATCATTTCCTTCATATTTTTCCAGAATAAAAAAAAATGTGTGACATGTATAATTAAAATTCTATTGGATTGCCATCAATAATAATTTTGAGTATTCTTATTTAGAGTTAATATTTTTAGCATCATGCACTGCGGTGTATCAGATGAGCATTGCAGCAATCATAAATCTCAATTCACAGTGTATCACACCCTAAAAAGAGAAAGTAGGGAACTGTGGGAAGAATACAACCAACCAATCAAGATAAGGCAGTGAGGGTTTCCCAGCTCTTATTTGTTTCTGCTTTGAAAAAAACAATACAGTACTGTTTTATATACGCAGTGTTGATTGTTTTAATGGCTATATTTCTAAAATACTGTCTTAATATTTTGCTTTGCCTCTTACTTTTTAAAAGAGCACTTAAGTTTGTGTATAGTAATATGCATTTAATCTAACTTGGTGCTTGTAATTACTGTATAGTACATCATGAAGAACAGTCACTATTTTGTCCTTGGCCTTTATCTTAGGATGGAATTACAAAATGCTTTTAACACTCCAGTACTATCTACTCAGAGTGTGTGGACATTACAATCATTAATCTTTTTTTTTTTTTTTTTTTTTTTTTTTTACAATCATTAATCTTAACTTCAATTATTTTTTTAAAAAATATGTTTTTATGTCAAAAACATTCATTGAGTTCACTGTTTCTATATAGGCACTCTTAATACCTGGAAGTGGGTAAATATTTCCTGTGAGGCTTCTCGATGTATTATGGAATATCTGTCAGCATACCAGAGACCAGCAACAACTCTAGTAGCAATAATAATTTGACAATCAAAAATATATGTAAATATTGTCCAGAATTTGCTATGTTTGCAAGAATGAACACCTGATGTAAGTTCTCTAAACCTTTATTTCATGTGTTACTTCTAGTGAATGTAATATTTTTAATGTTCAGCTACAGCTTGGGATATACTAGCATTACATTGTCTTCTGTTCCTACTTGACCATTGTCATTGTTCACAATGCCAGTTCCACTTATTCCTTGACAAATGTCCTACTATTCCTATTTATTTTATCCAGCTCTTACAAAACTAAAGACATTTTTTTTGGCTTTTTGCCAAGACATTTGATGGTGATTAGATGTTTATATAACTTTTATGTATAATAATGTTCTATTTCAAAAACAGCCCATCAGGCCCAAAGTACATCTTTACTGTTTTCATTCTAAGTTAAAAATGGCAAGGTAACATCCCATAATATGATCTATTTTAAATGCCAAGCTTTCCATGGGTTAGGTCTCTGCTGCCTTTGTTGGTGTTAAAAATAAAGCCTCGTTGAGAAAGTCCAAGATTCAAACACATAGTAAGAAGTAGGCGTTTTAGGAAAACAACCCAGCTGTTAACTGCTGCCGCCTCTCTCTAATTACCATCAAATATAAACTAGAAAGTTGCCTATCTAAGGTACAAATTAACTTTTTATCTCAGTATCTCCTAAATTACGTACAAATGATTATATGTTAAATATGATTTTGGATGGTCTAAAATCATGCAACAGTAACATTCAGAATAATCTATTAGTAAAACCTTTTCTGAATTGACAGGTAAAATGCTAAGGTCTAATAACAGATTAACCTTGTAATGCTTTTGGCCCAAACTCAAAATTTATTTTCTAACCTGTGACACAGAACTTATCTTATTTTGTTTTTATTTTGTTGTTGTTATTGCTCAATTGTTTGTTTGTTTGTTTGAAACGGGCTTTCAGTGTGTATTCCAAGCTGACCTCTTATAAAGGATATCCCACTGCAGATCTTAATAGATTCTCACATCTGGCTAAAATGGCTTTTTTTTTTTAAAGGACAGAAACAAAGCTGACCAAACTTGAAAATAGTGAAGATATTTAATGACTTAGCAGAATTCTTGGAACATTTTGGATTCCTTTTATTTGCAAGAAAGTGCTAACAGTGATAGACAATGATGTAGAGAAATCCATTTGGACAAGTAACTGACAGTGTTGCTGACTACAGGTCATTCTCTGAGACCCAATAATATACATTTCCCATAAGGATGCAGGTCATAGATGAAAGATAACGTCAGCTTGTAAGACTCAACAATGTGTACTGATATAAAGACACAAGTCATAGATGAAGGACATTCATGAGAAAAAGTAGCAGCAGGTCCATGTCAAATTAGACTGGATTAGGCACTGTATGGAGGACCACCCTCTAGGCTCCTCCTAACCACAGTGTTAGGCACTGTATGGAGGACCACCCTCTGGGCTCCTCCTCACCACAGTGAGGATACTGAGCCTCCTCGGAAGGCTGTTCTGTCTGGTTTCATTTCCATCCTCACGGCAAACACACTTTGCTCTAGCAACACTGATCTCATCGCTCACCTTTGAGTAATCCACAGTAGATTTTCATTTTCTTCTTCTGAGGACAAACTACTTCTTTACTAAGTGACAAATAAATATTTGTTCAATAATTTATATATTTTCTATATTTGCTCACCCTTCTCTTATCTCTGTTAACATTTTTGTGGGATAACAATGAAGTCTAATCCTATTTTACATGACTTATAACACTGACAAATATTCAAATTGTTCCTTGTTGGTAATTATCCCTCAGTTCTCTCTAAAATAAATAAATAACTGAATATCAAGTGGATATCTGTGTAAGATTAAGAAGAGGTCAGCATACAATGACATAGCTTACGGTATTAAATATTTCATGAGAACCTAAAATGCAGGCAGCTTTGCTTGTCCTTGGATTCTTCATGTGCAGATTCAACAAAATAGAAAAGAAAAATAGTGTCTGTATTGAACAAAAACAGGCCATGCTCTTGTTATTCTCTAAACAATACAATCCAAAGATGAAGATGTTCACCAAAGTACATGGAGTAAGATAACAAAAGTTAAAAGAGCATCCATATTGTCAAAGGCATTGTAAGTAACTTAAAGATCATTTAAAATTATGAGAAGATTTACATAAACATTCAAACACTACAACATATTTCATTAAACACATGAAAATCTATGAATTACGAAAAGAAACATAAAAGAACAAAAAAAACAACCTTTCAGGCTTTGAAGGGAGTTTTTCATTCATTATGTTTTTGTCTACTCTATTTTTAGGGATTTAGGTATGAAAAGCAAATAAACCATTGAATTAATGATACTAAAAATGTTAAAGCAATATAGTTTTGCTTAGCTCTATGCGTGCTTTCTTAATTAATTTCAAAGAACAGTTTTTTAGGAAGAATGAGTGCAATGAGAAGAAATGGAAACTTAACAGTCAAAAATCAAATCTGTTACAGGATTGTGACTTATTTTTCCTTTTTTTTCTAGAATATTAGTAGATTGCTGAGAGGCAAGACACATTATTACTTGGATTTATTAACTTCAGTCATGTTTCACTTTTCTAATATTAACATGTGACATGTAGGAACCCAGTCCAAGAACAGAGTCATGTGAGGTGAATTCTAACTGCTTGTGAGAAAGCTCCAAGAAACAAGACAGTAATCTTTTTATCCCAGTTTCTTCAAACTATGCAATTGCTTCTGGAATGCGCTTCCGTGTTCCTCCCAGGTGTAGCATATCAGACTGAGTTTACTTCTGATTATTCATTATTGCTTGTTGTTGTTGTTCAATGAAATGTTTAAAATATCCTTTCTATGCCACTATGGCAAAAGATGTTTTTGTCCTTGTGATGATATACAGATTGAACTTGTGAGAACTTTACTCCTGTGACCTTTTTAAAAGCTTTTTAGTATAAATTGTCTGAGGCTCTTGATGAAGGTGGCTATTGTATGAGACTTTAGTTCACCTTCTTTATCAGCTCACTTCTCCCAGATCCCACCAACTCTATAACTGTGACAATGAAGAAGCTGTGATCATGGAATAGAATGGAAGACCCAGAAATGAACCCACACACCTATGGTCACTTGGTCTTTGATGAAGGAGCTAAAACCATCCAGTGGAAAAAAGACAGCATTTTCAATAAATGGTGCTTGCTCAACTGGTGGTTAGCATATAGAAGAGTGCGAATTGATCCATTCTTATTTCCTTGTACAAGTCTAAGTGGATCAAGGACTTCCACATAAAACCAGAAATACTGAAACTTATGGAGAAGAAAGTGGGGAAGAGCCTTGAACATATGGGCACAGGGGAAAATTTCCTGAACACAACACCAATGGCTTGTGCTGTAAGATCAATAATTAATAAATGGGACCTTATAAAATTGCAAACCTTCTGTAAGGCAAGGGACACTGTCAATAAGACAAAAATGCAACCAACAGATTGGGAAAAGATTTTTACCAATCCTAAATATGATAGAGGGCTAATATCCAATATATACAAAGAACTCAACAAGTTAGACTACAGAAAATCAAATAACCCTATTAAAAAATGGAGTTCAGAGCTAAACAAAGAATTCTCAACTGAGGAATACTGAATTGCTGAGAAGTACCTAAAAAATGTTCGACATCCTTAGTCATCAGGGAAATGAAACTCAAAACAACCCTGAGATTCCACCTCACACCAGTCAGAATAGCTAAGATCAAAAACTCAGGTGACAGCAGATGCTGGTGAGGATGTGGAGGAAGAGGAACACTCCTCCATTCTTTGTGGGGTTGCAAGCTGGTACAAACACTCTGTAAATCAATATGGTTGTTCCTCAGAAAATTGGACATAGTACTTCTGGAGGATCCAGCAATACCTCTCCTGGGCATATACCCAGAAGATGCTCCAGCATGTAATAAGGACACATGCTCCACTATGTTTATAGCAGCCTTATGTATAATAGCCAGAAGCTGGAAAGAATCTAGATGTCCCTCAACAGGGGAATGGATACAGAAAATGTGGTACATTTACGCAATAGAGTACGACACGGCTATTAAAAATAATGAATTCATGAAGAAGCTGTGATCTTCATCTTCACTATAATCAGAAATTAAATACTAATAATATAATGCAGGTTTCCACAGTGATGTGTCATGTTTACAGGTAGCTGTTGGTTCTCTCCTTTCCCCACCTCTGACCTCTCCCTCTCCCTCTTTGCTCCTTTCTCCTCCTCTTGATTCCTCCCTCTCAAATGTGCAGACATATTTGTGAAATGGAAATATATATTATCTTCCAAATAAGTGTCCATACAATTAGAACATGTTCTTTACAGAGAAATATACAATTTTCATGATCATTTCTCATCATTCCATTTTATATAAATAAATTCTAAAGCAAAAGAGATAGGAAAAAATTGATAACCATAAGATTAAGCATATTAGTTGCATATTTTGCTAGAATGAAAGGCTGATAGCTTCATTTTTGTTGGAATACGTCCCAGTAACAGATTTGCCATTTAAAAGAGATTTGAAACAAGCTTAGTTATTGTTAGAATTCTGGTTCTTTGACTGTCAGTGGAGGCAGATGATATTTAACCTGCTTATTGGGAGGACTACCAATGGGAAACACTGTTAACTTCCTAACAGAGTCATTGGCACATACTGAAAACTAGACTAGGAAAGATTGCACCACCTGCTGCTGTACATATAATGACAGATTCCAAGCCAGATGGGCAGCACTCCACTGAGGAAATTATATATATATTCAGTCTCCCTAGGAACCAGGTCTTTATTGACTCTGTGTGATTGGGTTCGGGTCCCATGCCTGACTTTTAACTGGTGCTCATTAATTACTGATTACTACTGAATACTACTTAGCTGTCCAAAATTAATATCTCAGTGCGGTAGAAGAAGCTGAGTCATTTAACTTTCTCTGTGTATCAGATGGTTTGTTGTCTCTCTTTTTTCTTTATATATTTATTTTAATGATTGGAGCAATAATTGTATGCTCCAGAGGTGTTGACTTAGTATGTAATATTCATTACAGAAAATAATTTTTGGTATATGATATATTCTGATCATTGTTTCCCCTCTGCCAGTGCCACCCTACACATCCAACGCCACACCTTCTTTTCCTCCTGATGATTTGTATGTTTTCCCATCAAGAATTCCTGCATTCTCATCAGTTCTGACATCAAAAATCTGAAAACTACCCTGATTTGTCACCCTAGGTTGTCTTGGGGCTATTCCCAGGGTGCTTGGTTCCTTAGGATATTAATGTTCTAATATCTTAGGATATTAAAGCCAAAACAGAGCCCCTTAGACCTTTCAATTGAAAGGGAGATTGTTCTGTAATCATTTGCTTAAAACACAGTTCTATAGTTATGTTTCTTCCACATAAAAAGGAAATAGATAAATTTTATTTGGAAAATCTGGTGAGGTAGAAGGTGCACAGAACACATGGAGTCAATTTCACACACACACAAAATGATTGATCTACAGTGATATTTCATCTGCTCTCCAACCTCTGTTATTTCCCATAAGAGAGGGATGAGAATCTAAAAGGTACAGTTGCACTAAGCACAAAGTAATTATGCTTCAAAGAGATATTTTTGAACTCATATGCTGCTGTGTTTGGTGAAATATGCCTGTAGTCCTGACTACTTAGAGGATGAAACCAAAGGATTGCTTGTGCCAGAGTTTAAGGATATCATGGCAACATAGCAATATTTTTACATGTTAGATGAATGAATGGATAGTTGATAGTAGGGATGGGGATAGATAGATAGATAGATAGATAGATAGATAGATTGATTGATTGTAGAAGAGAAGTTAATAATTAATAAATCCCGGTGTGAAGTTCCTTCCCATCTTTGACTAATTATATTCTTGGACGTATATAGCTTTGTATTTTAAAATGTCTTAAGTAGCATAATAGCTAGGCAACTGCCTACACTCCATGCTGTTAGAATCCACTTTCCTATTGATAACTCCAAGTTAATACTTACTTCTTTTTTTTTTCTTTTATTGGATATTTTCTTTTTTTACATTTCAAATGTTATTCCCCTTTCCAGGTCTCCCATCCAGAAACCCCCTATCCCATCCACCTTCCCCTGCCTCTATGAGGGTACTCACCCATCCACCCATCCACTCCTGCCTTCCTGCCCTGCCATTCCTCTACACTGGGGCATTGAACCCCCTCAGGCCCGAGGGCCCCTCCTCCCACTGATGTCCAAGGCCACCCTCTGCCACATTATTTTAATGTTTCATCTTGGCTGCTCTTGACCCAATTGAGCAGTGCTCTGGGCCACGTTTTCTTGGTTCTTTTCACATGGTGGCTCTTCTTGCTTTTCTTCTGCATGTTCTTATCTGTCCCATGGCCACTCCTTCCTTATGGTCATTACCCTGGGAAACATAAACCCTGCCTATGACTCTCATCCCAGCTATTATCTGCTATCATCTTTATTTACCAATCAGAATTAGCTGGGGGCTGAGTTCCAAAGGCTAGACTCTGACTGCAAATCCTAGATGCCAGCACTTAGCATTAGAATACAAGCAGTGTTAGGCCAATAGATAGATAGATAGATAGAGAATGGTAGGAGAACTCACATGTGAAACAGTTAAAATGCCAATGCCCATAAGGTGTTGTTGCCATATAGCAGTAATTCTATCCTTGGCCATGTTATCATACTGACATAGTTTCAGTTTAAGCAAGATGATAAATGAGCCCTAGTGACCTGTTATACCATGTTACACCAAGAGTATATTTTACTTTAAATATTTCCATTTTTTTTAGGATGAGTAAATAAGATAGTTAACTACATATGCTTTGCACATTTCATAATGAAAGACAAAAACAAGTGAAAAAGTACTATCTCTTTCAATATATTTTTGGAATCAGATTGCCAACATACCTCTGGGATGTAGCAGAGACATTGAAGAACACAGAGAACACAAGGTCCTTTCGCAGAAAGAAACTAAGCACATGTTATCTTTTTTGTTTGTTTTTGTTTTTTGTTTTTCGAGACAGGGTTTCTCTGTATTGCCCTGGCTGTCCTGGAACTCACTTTGTAGACCAGGCTGGCCTCAAACTCAGAAATCTGCCTGCTTCTGCCTCCTGAGTGCTGGGATTAAAGGCGTGCGCCACCATGCCTGGCAGCACATGACATTACATCCAGTGTTTTGATGAAATAAGAGAATGTTTTTTAGGAAAGCAGAAGATCCCTAGGAGTGTTAATTTACACTACACATACCAGAAGCATTTATGACTGGAAAACCTATGCCCTCATACATTGTGGTTTAGTGTGAAAAGAGGCCAGGTATGGTAGGTGTGAAGTTATAAGGATAATGTGAAGAGACCATGCTACTGCCCTGCATTTCTATGAAAAGCTCAGCTCCTCTTGTGTCCTCTCCCATTGAGGGTTCTGTCTCAGGCCAGTGAGACCCTGAGTGGTTACCTGTAGAGGCCCCCAGGAAAGCACTAGACAGTTTAACCAACTGTGCATAAGAACCAATCAGACAGACAAACCTACATAATCTTAGCCCCAAAAGCAGCAGGTTAGCCAAACACACGTAATTTTTAAAGCCTTTATGTGTTTGTTGAGTATGTAAGTGTGTTCTGAGAGGTGGTGCACACAGACATCACAGTGCTTGTCTGGAAATCAAAGGACAACCTTTGGCAATTGGTTCTTTCCTTCAACAATGTGGGTCTTGGTAGCAAGTATCTTTTGCTCTTTAGACCATCTTGGCTGCTAAGTTCCAACTGGCTTGATAGGCTGAGGCTTCCATCCTCAAGAAGCAGTCAGACATCTGTCTGTCTACTCTTGGCCTTGGGAAGATGACAAACAATTGTCCTGAGGAAATTGACCAACAGAGGCCCTGGAAAGCACTTATTAACTCTATTTGTATACCTTAAGATTTGGAATACATTCAGACAGCCCATCCTAAATGGTTCAGGCCACAGAGTCACCCAAAACAGAGAGGTAATCTGGCCTGGCCTGTAGGTCCCAGGGAATAGTTCAGATTCTATGACTAGAGTGGCACCTAAAGGCTCCCAAATATTAACCATGACATCTAAGGATGCTGACAGGAATTCTCTTTTGGCCTGGCTTTTATATGGTTCTCAGACTGTCAATCACCTGTTACCCTTTTCAGCACTGTGACCTGTAACTTACAGTGCAGTAACTCATACACACATACACAAACACACACAACACACTGAAAACAGTAAGCCCACAGCCATGACAAGCAACAGAGCTTCCAGCAGGAAACCTCAACAGATATCTACGCATACCCTACAAAGTTAAGAGAAGCAATTGGCATGCCAGGCATATAAACACCAATGCAAAAGAATCAAGAAACATGGAGAAAGAAGTGTTGTGATTCCTCAAAAGAAGCATAACTGTGCAGCAGGACTAGATCCCAAAGAAAAGGAAATCAGATAATAGTTTTAAGAGAATAATGGAATGTAATAAAATAAAACGCAAATAGGCAATTCAGTAAGAGTATAAAGACAACTCATAATACAAATGAGAAATGTATCAAAGATGCAGATTATAAAATACTCAAATATAAATCGTATATAAAATATTCAACATATGAAATAAAAAAAAGCATAGTACAGTGGCTGGGAGATGACTCAGCACAAGCAGAAAGAACAGAATTCCAGTCTCTAGCATTTAATACCAGATATGAGTACCCAGCTATAACTCCATCCTCTAAAGTCAGAGACATGAGAAACCCAGGCAATACTGGCCAGAGGAGCTAACCTATGATCTCTGGATTTGAATGAGAGAATCTGCCAAAAAATAAGTATGGTGATAAAGAAGAAAAGTTACTAAGGAAGATTCTCAGGGTCACACCACACATTTATACCTTTGAAAATAAGAAAAAGAAAGAATGAAGTGTAACACCACAAAGCACTGTTGCTAGAACTTCCAACCCAGTAAGCTCATATGAAAAACATACAACTCAGTTATTATAATTATAAGTTATATGCTTAGATTGGGCAGATGTAGCACTATACTAACTTATTCCCCAGCTATAAGACCTCTTGTTACTTGTGGTTTCCCCTAGGTGGTAGTTCAGATCTATCACACCTTCCTCCTCTCCCTCCATCCTCTCTCCTTCCCTCTCTCCTCTTCTCCTCTCTCCACCTGCCTGACTTTCAAACCTCCAGTCGCACCTTTCCTCTCCACTGCCCAACCACAGGATCTAGCCTTTATTGACCTGTTAAAATTGGGAGATGGTTCACATGAGATCACCTGAATACTTGATGGTGGGCTGCTTCTGTTGGGGAGGGCAACCCCTCTTGAAGAAGTAGAATTAACATCAAAATACAAATAGCATTGGGTGAACCCATAACACAGTACCACAGAATCCCTTGGAAATGACTATTCTAATTGTATATAAACTCAGATGGTATATAGCCATTGGGCACAGTTACTTCTGATATGTGATATATTAAGGTTAGGGATTTTTATAAGAAAGTTTATACATTTTAAAATAAAAAATAATAAAACAGAATTGATCAGCCACAATAAATAATTCCTGAGATTGAAGCCTGATCTTTTGAAATAATCCAGGCAGACCAAAGAATTGTGATGACAAAAGAGAATTTGTTGGGGAGGAAAGGAAAGGGCAGGAGGGAACAAAAGAGGAGGGAAACAAGGAGAGGGGAGGGAAGAGGAGGAGATGGGAGAGACGAATCACTAAGAGTGCATAATACCTTTGTGGCTTCTTCTATACCATCCAAATGTGATTAATGCTGTTTCTGCTGGGAAAGAGGAATATGACCGCCACAGGCACAGTCCATGTTTGTTACTTTGGCATTACTCTTACAAACTAAACAACTGACAAAAAGAATGTTTACTTTTCCCCACAGTTTTAGAGATATTTCAGTTCATTCTGGTGGAGGACATTTGTCAAACCTGATGGCTCTTGGTGGTGGGAGTATATGGTAGAGTTTTCTCACATCAGTAACCTAGGAAGCAGAAAATATCACTAAAACCAGTGGTACTTCTACCAGCCAAGATCCTTCAAAGTGACCAAATAGTGGCGCTTCATATATGTGCTTTAGAATAGTGCCAAAAGCTAGGAGTAAGGAAGTCAAAACATGGAAACATTTCAGAGTCAATCCATAGCACAAGACTAAGAGAAATCATATGGCAACAAGAGAAGAGTCCAGTTACCTACACAAAAATAAAGCCACTCCTAGATTATTAGTAGAAATTTTTAGAGGGTGTGAAAGAACATGACAACATTTGCTCTCCTGACACAGAGTTGCCAACACAAAGCACTAAATTCAAGTAGGTTATCATTCAGAAATATCAAAAACTAAATATGTTCGTTCCAATTCAAGCCAAAACTGAAGCCTTCCAAGAAACACAGGAGAGAGTCTCACAGCAGAAACAAATTTGCTAACTATCATTTGAATGCACAGAAAGATAAAAATATACGCCATATATAGAAAATAACAGGAGAAGGATATCAGGAACTACTAATATTGGAGTCAGTTTTTTACATATGAGGAATAGCCTTGAAAGAAAATGGATTAAATGTCTTCATTAAAAGGTATAGACTGGGCAAATGGAATTTTAAAATACACAATTATATGCTACCTAGAGAATGAGGGAAAAAACCCTATAAACTGTCAAGCAAGGCTATAACTTCCAGAATATAAAGTCTCAAACAGAAAAAAGAATATATAAATAGCTAACATATATCTGAAAATTTGTTTAGTAGCACAAATGGTCAAAACAGAAATAACCCAAAAAGACAAATCATCTAATCCCAAATACAGCTGTTATTAAAATTTGAAGTCATAAAAGCTGGTGAGGATGTTGCCTCATCAACATCTGGATACAGATGGAGAGACAGAGAGAAAAGCTCCAATACATTGTTTATCAGAAGGAATGCATATCCTTAAGAGTTATAACACAACACATGCTCCACTATGTTCATAGCAGCCTTATTTATAATAGCCAGAAGCTGTAAAGAACCCAGATGTCCCTCAACAGAGGAATGGATACAGAAAATGTGGTACATTTACATAATGGAGTACTACTCAGCTATTAAAAACAATGAATTTATGGAATTCTTGGGCAAATGGATGTATCTGGAGGAAATCATCCTTAGTGAGGTAACCCAATCACAAAAGAAGTCACTCACTGATAAGTGGATATTAGCCCAGAAACCTAGAATACCCAAGATACAAGTTCCAAAACAGAATAAAATCAAGAAGGAAGACCAATGCGTGGATACTTCATTCCTCCATAGAATAGGGAATAAAATATCCATGGAAGGAGTTGCAGAGACAAAGTTTGGAGCTAAGAAGAAAGGATGGACCATCCACAGACTGCCCCACCGGGGGTTCCATCCCATAATCAGCCACCAAACGCAGACACTACTGCATATGCCAGCAAGATTTTGCTGAAAGGACCCTGATATAGCTGTCTCCTGTGAGGCTTTGTCAGTGTCTGGCAAGTACAGAAGGGGATGCTCATAGTCATCTATAGGATGGAACCTATATGCTAGAGAAATTACCCAAGGAGCTGAAGGGACCTGCAACCCTATAGATGGAACAACAATATGAACTAATCAGAACCCCAAGAACTCATGTCTCTAGCTGCATATGTAGCAGAAGATGGCCTAGTCAGCCATCATTGGGAAGAGAGACCCCTTGGTCTAGCAAACTTTATATGCCACAGTACAGGAGAATGCCAGGGCTAAGAAGTGGGAGTGGGTGGGTAGGGGAGCAAGGCGGAGGGAGGGTATAAGGGACTCATGGGATAGCACTTGAAATGTAAATGAAGAAAATATCTAATATAAAAAAAAAAAGAGTTATAACACAGGCTCCTCAGTTACCAACATTTGAACCTGCCTTAAATTACTGGGTGTGTGTCCTAAGGAACTGAAATCAGTGTGCTGAAGAGATGTTTGGATATTCGTGTTTATTAAACAATAACCAAATTCAGAATCAACTTAAAATCTTTCATAATTTCAGATTAATGAATAAAGAACATGCATTTAAATACACAATGGAATGTTATGTGGTATAGAAAGGAGGAAATTCTGTAATCTGTGGCAACATGAAAGGAACTGAGGGTATTGTATTAATTAAAATAAATCATTCACAAATATGACAGACACTGCCCATTCTCACCTGTGTGGACACCAAAATTTACTAGAAATAATGACTAGCCTTCTGGAAGACGGTAGAGGAATGGGGACAATGGCTAATGGCCTAGACTATATGTGGATTGGAGAAAAATCTCCAAGTGTTCTCCTTCAAAGGACAACTATGGGGGACAATGCTAATTGCTTATTTTAAGCAGATAACAGAGTGTTCACTACTCTAAAGGTGGTAGGACCTAGTGGAATGGGAGGAAAAATGAGGTGAGCTAAGGTCTCATGCAATAGCCATCATTATTCAGAGGATCATACAAGTTATACTCTTAGGATTATGAAGAGTCACATGAGTAAAGTATACAATCACAAGGGCAAGCTGCATGTGGTAAAAATGTGTTTTTCTATAGAGGCATATAAACAAATACAAATAGCCAGTTTTAATCTGAAGTGAACTCACTCCTACCCATGACTCCTAGGAGTAGCAAAAACAGCACGATCCAAGGACAATTTGAGGTTTTTCGAGGAGATGGAGGTCATAGACTCTTTCTTGTCTTGTTTTCTTAGAGCCTTCTTACAAGTACTCAGAATTCTCCTCACGTGACCCCACCCTTAGGTCATTTCTGATTTGATCCAAGGCGATTTGAAATAAACCAACAGAAAAAAAAAAGATAACTATTTGATTTGATAGGTTTTCCAGATATTCTCAGTCGTCCGTATACATTGCATGATGCACGGAAATGTTATACTGTATTCCACAAACACCAAGAATGGCTGTATGAATTAAAATAAAAGTGTATTAAAGAGTACAATTTAACAGGGTAGATTTTTTTGTTACACATTCATACATCAGTATGATAAAAATTTAAAAATAAATAAAATATATGTGGTCTCTTAATAAAGATATTTTTCAATAATTTCTCAGTTCTGACCAAGCCTTGAATGTAGAAAAGAGAGAAGAGTAGAGTCTGTGACAAAAATAGTAGATAAAAGTCACACATGATTGGTTAATGTCTAAGTACAAATTTTATTTTATTTTATTTTATTTTATTTTATTTTATTTTATTTATTTTACTTCTGGTCAGGGAGGGGACCCTTTAAAGAAAAAGGAAATGATATACTGTTACCTGTCACTCTGGGGCTGAAACTGGTTTCAGCAATTCGCTTGTTATTGCTCTGTACTGTGAAGCCTTTATTCAGCTTCTCATTTGGGGATTTAAAACCTTCTTTCATTTAAAACTGACAGGAAAAGAATATTAGTTCATGAAAGAATAATACCCTCCATATCATCTCTCAAGGACTTTTTCTCCGTGTGTTCCAGAAACAGGGCCGGAGCACTTTTTTCTTTCTATTTATGAACAAACAGAGAGCTCCAAGACAGCTTTGCTTCTATGATCACAGCTAATTTTTCCTCCATTCTGAACAGGCATTCATGGTTCCACATTGGGATTCAGTGTGAGCCCGTTTTATAATGTGTCTAAAACTGCCTGTAGACTCAAAGGCTAGTTGAATTAAAGAGGGAAAATCTTATTGTATGATTTACACAGCTGTTTCTGAGCCCAGATTCTTATAAAAGGTACCTTGGTGGCATTTTCTTTCCACAAGATTGACAGACTGGAGAAAGCTAAACATTTTCTTTTCTAAAGAGCTGCTGGAGAGCAGACCTGTTTTCAAGACGGGTTTGTCCTTCGTTAAAATTTGAAACCGCTGAGTTGCATCACGGCCATAAACCAAAGAAATCCTTCCAATGTCTTAATTCAGAGCGGATGTTTAAGCAGCTGTAACAGAAAAGAATATCTTCTGCCTTCCAAGTCATTCCCCCAAACTATTTTTTTTTAACCTCAGAAATTTCACAATGGACATTTCCTCTTTGAATCCAAACAAATGCTTAGCTTGAGACATTTTCTCAACATGTCATATGTTCTTATGGGATGATTTAGCCGCAGACAGTCTGCCTTGGTAATATCTTTTGTTCGAAACAATGTGGAAAAAAATTATCAGGCCATCGTATGACAGGGGCTTTAGCTAAGATTTCTTGGGTGAAAACATATATGTGTGTGCTTTCCTGGCTGCTGACATCACTGAGATTCAGCAGTTGGTGTGTTGTGTAAGTAACCTTCACTGTTTTCATGATTTTTCCTATGTTTCTCAGCAGGTTTCATTACCCATGTGACAGCTAGATTTCCAAGGGATGACGCATTACCTGCTCTCCACAGAGAGAAGGGAGATAGTGTATCAGAGTCTGGGATATAAGCAAGACTGGGAACATGAGCTCCCTGTGGATTGTGGAAAATTAGAAAACATTTACTTTGATTTTATTCAAACTCTAAATCCGAAGAGAAACACCATAAAACTTCACATTACCATCTAAGCAAATAAATGTCTATTCAGCACACACACACACACACACACACACACACACACACACACATACACACACACACACACACACGGGGGGGGGGGAGATTGGAGAGGGGAGAGCCTAAAGTATGGGTAGACTATGTGATGGGTCTGGTATTACACTTATAATTCTTACTAAATATTTATAGATTATTGTATTTTTTTTGGTCTGAGAACACTATAATTTCTGTAGCTACCCAATTGAATAATTTTCTGGCAAAAATATAAAAACGTATTTCTTAAAATAGTTTAAGTACAGGTCAGTTTCCTTTTCTAGCTTCCTTAAAGGTAAACCAGTTAGTGGTTTAGATCATCTTACTTTCCTTAAGAGTAGTAAAAGGGCAGGAAGTGACTATAATATAATGAAAAGAACTTCTTAAAAACCAGACAAAACTCAATTTTATTATTCTACAGTCATGGGTATATGAACAGTAAAATTCGTGTAATATGTTCTTTGAGAGGAAATAGGTACCATATTGTCTAGGGTAACTTCTTTCTCATAATTGATTATCCTCTCCTTGAATTCCTAGACCCAAGACCTGTAAAGTGGTGACTCAATTATGTAAATCATCATCTTTTCTCTTAAGACATAGAACCAATGGGATCTGACCTCCCCCCTTTTCAGTAGGATGATCACCAAACAAGGTGAAATGACTAACTTCTGTGTTCCTCTTTCCTCAGCAACCTCTCCTGTGACTCCTTTGAAAGTAACATTAATCTCTCATTGATTTTAAAGGAAAACAAAAACAAAAACAAAAAACCAAAAACAAAAAATCCCTGTGTATTTTTTCTGTGTGTGTATGACTTCTTGGATTTAAAAAAGAATCTAAAGAACTCCAAAGAAAAACCACACTTGTTCACAATATATTTAAATACTGAAATATACCCCTTCCCTTTTCTGTACTTGACCTTTTAAATGCTAGTTAAAACTCCAGTCAATAAGAGAGTACTCTGAGCATCCACTTCTGTATTTGCCAGGCACTGGCATAGTCTCACAAGAGTCAGCTATAGCAGGTAAAATCTTGCTGGCATATGCAATTGTGTCTGTGTTTGGTGGTTAATTATAGTATGGATCCCCAGATGGGGCAGTCTCTGCATGGCTGTTCCTTCCATCTCATCTCCAAACTTTGTTTCTGTAACTCCTTACATTGGTATTTTGTACACATGTGCCCCAATGGAGGAGCTAGAGAAAGTACCCAAGGAGCTGAAGGGGTCTGTAACCCTATAGGAGGAACAGCAATATGAACTAACCAGTACCCCCTGAGCTCGTGTCTCTAGCTGCATATGTAGCAGAAGATGGCCTAATCGGCCATCATTGGGAGGAAAGGCCCTTGGTCTTGCAAAGATTAAATGCCCAAATACAGGGGAATACCTGGGTTAGGAAGCAGGAGTGGGTGGGTTAGAGAGCAGGGTGGGTGGAGGGTATAAGGGACTTTTGGGATAGCATTTGAATTGTAAATGAAGAAAATATCTAATAAAAAATTCAAAAGAAAGAAAGAGAGAGAGAAAGAAAGAAAGACAGACAGACAGACAGAAAGAAAGAAAGAAAGAAAGAAAGAAAGAAAGAAAGAAAGAAAGAACCAAGTGCTAACACTTCACTTAGTTCATTTTCTTCAGGGCTTCTCTTTCTGGTTGCTTGGCGATTATAAAATGGCCACTATTCCAAACAAGCACGATACCTTCATTTGTGAAGCAATTGTTCATCACCAAATTTTGGACCAGACACTGGGACTGCAGACATGATTGAAACACAGCTGACATGTCTCAAGAGTGTGATGTGCTCATCCAGGAGACTCTACACTGCTTTCTTTTACCCAGATATTTAGGTAATAGTCCCATGAGGTGTCTGTCCCAACACATGACTTGAGAGCTTTATTTCCTCGGTACAGCTCTCATATTCAAGCTGTCTGAAGCAGAAGCTCTGCATGTGAGATCTGTGTTATGGCAATAGAAGGTGCAGGGAGTCAGTTATTCTGAAAGGTCAAGAATGATAAATTACCTCTTTCTAGAATTTTTTTCAAACCATGACTTCCTACCTATATTTTGGTCTACTGAGTCAAGTCCTCCATACATGAGACCTGAGAAGTTCTGATTCAAGTGACAGTCTAAACCTATCAGGTTGTCCTTATAAATATTTAGGTTTGACAAAAACCAACTAGGATTGATTCAATTTGCATGCAGTTTTGTTTATTGGTTTGTTCTATATTTGATGATGTGGATAGAATGCAGGGTTTCCTCATAGATGCCTCAAACATTCTAACATCAAGTTATATCCCATGTTCTTATATTTATATTTTACTCTATATAGGAATTAAATGCATATTATTGTACATAGATATTTTTACATAGTCACAATCCCTACTATGTACAATACATTATGAAAAATTTCTTCTATCAACATATTGCCGTAGATATTGATGGAAGGTATATTCATACAGACACAAATGTGTTACTGCATAAGCATGTATAATAATATCACACATCTTACAGGTTCAGTTTAGTCAGAGAACACCAGCAACATTCTCCATAATACTCGAAAACCTTTATTTCATTAAAAGAAACTGCCATTGGATCCCATTAACATACTCCAATAGAAACCATATCTAATAAATATATGTCTACTTCTTTTTGAATCCTTATAGTCCTTGTGGCTTCCAAAATCTGAAAGATTTAGACTTTTTTTTAAAAGGCACTGCAGATGCAGTGTTAGTTCCTCAGATCGCCCTGCTTCTTTGCTCTCTTCTTCTCCCACCTCCATACTAGCTTGATCCAGGCAGCCAGAGCCTATACTTGGTGTTATATGCACTCTAAGCCTGGAGCCTTAACTACAGAGGCTCTGTTCACCTCTGTTACACAAGTGTCTGTGATTTGAACCATTAGCATGGTCGTGTGTGTGTGTGTGTGTGTGTGTGTGTGTGTGTGTGTGTGTGTGTGTGAAAGTATATGTAAAAATGTGTGTAAAGGTGTCTATATGTGCACTGAAGGTAGCCTCACATTATCACAAGTCTCTCAATAATAATTTAAAAAAAACCAGTGTCTTCTGCTTGCTAGTAGCTATCTTTCTATCTCATTGTGGATCTCTGTCTTCTGATGTATTCTGTTTTTAAATAGTGTAGAATATCAGACTACCAGAGTCTAGGGTGTTTGTAACACATTTCTGTGAGTCACTGTGCACAGGGAGATTTTTCTAGTGAGTAACATAATCATGTCATTCTGAGTTCACTTCAGCTCACATCCATAGTGACCTTGCAAAAAGTCTCATTTGGAGTGTTTTGTTTTGTTTTGGTTGGGATCTTGTGTTTTCTGTGCTTTTTTTTTTTTTAATTTTTTTTATTTTATCATTCAAGTGAGAAAGTAGAACCAGATCACTTAAAAGTTCTTATTTTATAACTAGATGGCTCCTCCTGGGAAACCTGACTTCTCTGCAGCAGCCATTTGTTTTACTCAGTCATCCTATCTTCCCTGTGTCTGTATTTATCTGAATAAGTAAGTCATCTTTCCTCAAGGCTGCAAGACTTTTCATTCAAATCTCTAAAGACTGACTATAGTATCCCAAAGTGAGCACAAGCATTGGCCAGCATTTATAACTCCCTGGCAACGCAAAACTGATGGTTAAGGAAATCAGATGCATTATCTCATAGACTTAGCTAATCTCAAAATTATGGGTCCTTTTGGATGTGAGAGTTGAATATGGAGGTATCTGTAGAGTGACACATTAAAGCTGATACGATTGCTTTTTGCTTCATCCTCCAAAGACTCATAAATCTTGAGCTGAGCTTCACAGGAAGTAGGGGTCATTGGGTCATTAGGAAGATGGACTGTAGCTTGTGTTTACTATTCAAAGGAATGTGAAACATTGGAGCTACTCAACCATTTCTACACAGTCACCATTTTCCAAATGTAAATTATGTAGAAAAACTAAGTTTTTAAAAACACTGATTTTAAGTTTAAGACTCATGAGGAAATATTGTAAGTAAAATTAATCAAACAGAAAAAAATGTATTTTCAAATAATCTACAAGTATTATCAGCTCATTAAAAGAAAAATCCTCAGGGTTTTCATGATTCAACATATTATCAGTATCATTGTCGAAACTTCATGGGGTTCATTATTCTTAGCATACTCTGAGAAGAATGCTGTATCAAGAGAGTTCCAAGGTAGTGAATTCTGGATCTATAGTAACATAAATTACACAAGGCAGACTCCTGCAAACAAAACCAAACTTAAGTCTGGTTATTCTTTTTCCAGTTATTTAATGCATGCACACATGTATGTTAATAACTTCTCCAATATAGCAAGAGCTTAAATTATAATTTCCAAGAATAAAGTATTTAACAACAGTTTTTATTTACAAGCTGAGTGACAAAGCATGCATATTGTTTTCATTAATTATTATAGTTATTGTCTGAAAGTGAGGTTAAATAGAGATTGAATTATTCTTTTTTTACTTTGAATATGTGAACAATTTTTCTCATGCTAAAGAAAAGTTTCTGGAAAAGAAGTTACATATCTGTCAAGGTCTGGGTAAGAGTTGGAGAAAAGTCACACATAAGAAAGCTCAGAGTCTGCTGTGGCACAGACTCAAGAGAAAGTCACCCTTCTGCCACAGGACATCTGGGGACAGTGTGCGAAGGGCGAGCACTGAGACTTTCTGAGGAATCATTTACATACTCTGTTTACACCAGTCACCCTGCATTCTTAATTTTTGAACTTGGCTAGGTAGAGTCCTTTCATGATTCTATAGCAATATGAGTGGGAAAAGAGATGATGGGCAGGTCTACACTGCCCGATTGCTTGGTCTTTCAAATTTTTCTAGAGAGCACTGGGCACAGATCGCTCATGGATGATTTACATACTGAATGATGATCTCTCAAAAATAATTTGAAAATATTGAAGACTGAGACATATTTCTATTTTGTTTTTAGAACTTAAATCTACTGCATCATATGTATTTGCTATTTGTATGTATGTAAAAACAAAGGCAGTGATACCATTTTTAATCAGGGCTCACTTCTTGTTGTAAATTTCAAAACAGTCTCCATCTCCTGCTCTTCAGATAAGTAGTGGTTCATTTACGTGGTATTTCTGGAAATTCCAAATCTAAGTGACCAGGACCACATGAGATTATTGAAAATATGTCACTTCCTAGATGAAATTTCTGAAGTTGAAAGGTTGTATGGCCCTCCCTGGTAAAAACTGCCATCTACAAACTACAAAAGACCACAGAGAGCTAGGAAGCTGATCTAGTCTCAGTGGTGAAGGACAGCCACAACTGGAACATGAACCTCAGACAAGAACTTGAACCAGAACCATGTATCTCCAGCACTTCAAATTTTCAGAAACATAGAAACTTTTGATATCATAAATACTTGTATTATACTATTAATTCTTTAATGATTGGATTTGACCAATACATAACTAATGTAGACATTTTGCTCTTGAGCCCTGTCCTTTTTATCCTATAACTCTTAGCAAGAATTCATCTGAACATATCATTAATCTGGTGAGTTACAAAAATACTTTCTTTCTTTCTGTGTCTGTCTGTCTGTCTCTCATATATATATATATATATATATATATATATATATATATCCTTTGCTTTTGATTCCAACACTGACAACACTGAGAAGGAAAAGTATATAGGATATCCCCTCTCCCATTCCTATTCAGGAAGCTATCTCCAATTGACAATTGCTTGAAAATGGAAAATTATCTTTTCCAATAGAGTCTCACTGTATTCAAACAATACTTAAGAGTAGGCCTCATGCCCAGCAGGCTAGCTACTCATTGCATGTCTACTTAGATAACATTATCTCATTTATCTGTAGATTATGAAAATATGCTTTCAAAGAAATTGAGAATAGAGTGATGCTTATTTTTTGCAAAGGGGAAGGAGGGGAGACATTAGTCAATGGGTACTAAGAAATGAGAGTAAGACATCCTGGTACATTATTGCATAGTTAAAAAGTCTACAAATGACAATAACTTACCACACATTTGCCAAAAGCTAGATGCTTGAAGAATTTGAAAAGCTCTAAGAAAGTAGATTATTTAAAGGTACATAAATAAATAAACAGCTCAGTAAGCCAAGTGTGGAAGTATGTGCCTATAATCCTCATGATCTAGAAAGCTGAGGCTGATGGATTGCACTTCAAGGACAGCTAGACAATACAGTGGTAGTCTCATTACACACTTTAAATGAAAAACCAACAAGTTGAAGCAAAATAATGTCAAGAGTTAGTCGCATGCAAAACCCAAATATTTTTTATTGGTAGTCTATATTCCTCTTTTGGTCATCAGAATAATTTGTATTTTCCAAGCTCTCTTGCAATTAAATAGAGGCATAAGAATGGGCTTTAGCCATTGGAATGTAGGATCCATAACACATAGATCACTGCCTTAAAACTTCCTGTGAGGTTCTCCATACACATTAGCCCTCTACCTCATACAGAACTTAAGTGATAGTACAATATTGCCTGCTTTAATCACTACCAAAACCAGAAACACCCCTTTAACACCACTTGTGATAAATATTGTATCAAATTACTGATAAGATTATTGTAGTAACTGTTTACATATTCTAACTAATATAAGCAATTACAGCTAAACCAAAACCTTTTGAAATTTAAAAGGTGATGATTAGCTGATAGCTCTTGGAAATGCATGCTTGAAATAAAAATAGATGCCTTCTTAATTTGTATTTACTTGTATGTCATGACCTAAACATGTGCTAAGGTTTTCCCTCTCTCATGTAGAAAGCTTGTGGATAACTAGATATCATGGAATAGCAGGGCCCGTGCAAGAGTGAGAGAGGCATACATAACACTCTCATATCTTTATAGATATTTGACCTCTGGACAAATACTTACCTTGAGCCTCTTCTTAACATTGTGAAATATTATTTCCCCCACAATGAGACATGATCCAGGACAGGTGCCTGATGCAATAATGTAAGTACTCTCTATAAGAATCCTTACCACCCTAGGCAACTTTTAGAACATTCTCTATTGTCTGAAAATACATCCAGTTTCTTCTTGGAACCTCTTTTCATTCTTGATACATTAACATAAAATAAATGAATAAATGTAGGCTTAGCCACATTTCGTTAACCACTACAATTTCTCCAGCATCTAGGAGATAAAGGACACCACTAAATATATATATTTGCTAAATGAATAAGGAGAACTAGGAAGTTAGGGAGATAGGGAGAGTAGGGATTCTGATTGAATGAGCCTGAGATCCAGAACGGACATTTATATGCTTTAAAGCTCTCAGGTGGCTTACATGTTTAGCTAAGGTGGAGGACCAATTATCTAAAACTCTAATATGCAAAATGCAGCAGCAGCAACTGGAAAAGAAATGGATACTCTTGGGCTCTATGTTAAACTTTCCTTAATCTCTGCACTTAATGGAATGAGTAAAAGATATGTAAGAACATTAAATGTAAAATATTTTTAAAGTTGTGATCAGTTCAGATGATATTCATTTGCTCTTTAAATTTCTGAATGGGGGAGAACACCTCAATATGCTGGAAAGGACAGAAATACCAAGAGATCTGCTCAGAAAAAAAGCCCATGTGTTTGAACATAAACACTTAGAATACTAAGTCCAACGTGGAACTCTCTTGAGACATGGGTTAATTTTAGGTTCCCAGCAACCTCACAAAATAAAATTATCTCCATAGTGCAGATGCTACTAACCACCACTGGAATTATGAAATTTAGCCTTAGTTAAGGAATTATCCTTGACACTAAATAGAGTAGCCTAGATACTGGGCTAATTCAATTTGAAAGTGAGATGTGCTGGTACTTGTGACCTACAAATTTACCAAAATTCCCTCCTGATATCCAGATGTCAGGAGTGTTTGCCAGTGAAAGACATTTGGAGATGAAGATGGGAACTCATTTGTCAAAACTACATCATTCCATGAAGAGGCATACATATAATTGAATTCAATTTGTTTTAAAGGAAATTTATCTGTCTGGGAGAGAGGGAGGGAGGGAGGGAGGGAGGGAGGGAGGGAAATCATGAACAGAACAAGGGATAAAGGATGCCTATGACAACGACAGAGAATCTAGTGTGAGCTAGTCTATGGGAGACATTTGGAAACCCCTAGTAATACAATACCATTGTAGAAAGAAAAGTGCCACTCCCACCTAACTAGAAGAGAAGAAATTGTAAAGCCAGGAGCAATGGCCCATGTTTCACTTGTGAGGTAGAGTCAGGAAGATTAGAAGCTCAAGGTCACCCTTAGCTACATAGCAAGTTTGATGCCAGCCTGGGCTACAGAAGACTCTGTAAGAAATATTGTGTTATTTGCGATGAGCTACCATATAGGAGGAGGCGCTGTAATTTTCTAGATTTGGAAACCTTGTCTTTTCTGAGTTGGGATATGGGGAGATGTGGCAGCCACATGAAATTGCAACTATTTGACATTAATCACGAGTTGCAATGTCAGCTGTCGGCAAGGTGTTTAATTGAGTAATATTTGAATTGAGAAATGATGCTTTGGTCTAGTACAGATATCTATCTGCCTTTAAAAGGTAGTCAAAACTGCAAGAATTGGTTGTCAAATAAAAATAACATCAAAGCACCGCAAGGCCTGAGGAGCTTGAGGGAGTTCACACAGTAATTGACACTTTTTTTTTTCTTGGACTGTCTTGAAATATTGCCCGTGTTCCCAGAAGAAAACAAGCAATATGACATTGGTGGCTTTGGTTATATCTTCACTGGGCACACACCACTGTAAAGGAATGCTCTGCAGATCAGGACTGGATGTAGATAATCAGTGATAATTAGCATAGCTGCCCCTTGGCTTTTCGTACTATCTGCGAGCCCTTAAAAGTTTATATTCAAGACAGCCAAAGGAACCTGGAGGATGACTGTGTGTTAAGCTCTGTCACAGCAGAGCTCTGAACATTATAAATTAAAGATAAAATCATAACCGCATAGTATCCTGGGGATTAGTTCAAGATTATCTTGGCTAGATTGGAAAGTTGTTAAAAATATAAAAATAAAAATTGAATCCCCCAAACTACATTGGCTTCCTCTAAAACATGTCACAGAGCACACAGAAAGATACAAGGAAGATATACTTGTGAAACAACCTCAATTTTTTCTGTGTCCCCAGAAACATATTTGGCTCAAGGGGCATGAGAAATCATCCAGAACTAAAGCGCTGAGGTATCTTTTCCCCAACTGCTTCCTGAAGGGCGCGTTATTATTACCTGGAATTGGTTTGTCTTGTATACTGGCCTCCATAGGAAAAGGTAAAGTGGGTACCTCACACATTTGTAGGACCTGGACTATAAGCTTCCATCAATATACCGATATTAAAGAGAAGTATTACTCTACCAGAGAAATATGACGCAATTGCTTATTCACGAAAACTGTGCCTCTCACATCCCCAGTGCCCTCATCTCCACATCTGTATGCAAGAGTCAAGTATAAAATGTAGCATCGCTGATTTCAGGACTCCCAGCGTTCCTCCTACAAAACTGACCTTCATTTTCATGCAGTGTTCAAACCATAAAGAGGAATTTAATCATATTCTTTATTTGTAATTCTATCAGTTAAAGCATGCTCAGGTGTCTGAGATCATTCTTCAGTTTCTAGAGACTAATTTCCATTAATCTTGCACAATCCCTTCCTAGTTCTGAAATTCTTCCAATGTGCCCTCTGGAATTTTAATTCCATCATTAACTAAGCTCTCTATAGATTCAAATCCTTCTTTGCTACTTCCACTAGCTGCCTATAAATAAGAACTGGATCTGCCCTAAAGACATACTTCCAGCATAGACCCCTCAAGTGGGTCTTATTCTCTTTCTCTGAACCCCCCATTCTTGGTTTAGAAGTGTGTAGTAATGGGTCATCTTTTCCACACTTTCTGAATCAAGACCTTCCCAACTCTCATCGGTACATACCCAGTCCCAGCTTTCAGTCTTATTTGATCTTGCAAAGGACCCCAGAATGTCCCTGTCACCCGCACTTCCCAATCTGTCATCCAGTTCTCCCAACTTAAAATCTTAATGCCACTACTTTCAAGATTGCTATCTTAGTTCTTAGCAGTCTTCATGTCCACAGTGCTGTCTCAACACTGGGATCTCTCAGTTCTTAGAATCTCTCAATTTCTCATTAATGGTCCTTTTTGTCACACCCCCACCCCTAACACACACACACACACACACACACACACACACACACACACACACACACTACATACCATAGCTAATATGTCTTTTTTAATTGGTTGTTCAAAGTTTTCTAGCTTGCTTACCCTAAACAGAATTTCAAGAATGTTTTTTTTTTAATTCTTAATAATGTAGAAACTTATGGCACATAGATACTCCCACTTTTCCCCTCTTTCTCACCTCTTTCATGACCTCAATATACCCTTACCTGGTGTGTTCATCATGATAAAATATTAAAATCTCTCTCTTACATTCTCCCCTATATGTCCTCTGGCCTTTCCATTATCAGAGCAGAGTACTTTCTTTCACAGCAGGGTATGTGTGTAACCACCCAGTCCTCTCCCCAGTGCTAGCTAGTCAGAACTTCTACCTGAATATCTAAGGTGTTTGAACTCCCTGTAGGCTTTCCTTTTCATCTGATCTCAAATATTTGTAATTGTACCAGTCAAATTTAAGCTCTCGAAAGGTTTGCTTTAAATGGAAACAAAATCCATCTCTACACAAGATTATCCCCGTGAGCTCATGCCTGAGAATTCTCCTTGTTTTCTCTGCTTCCACTCCACTGCCCATCTTTCTGTTCTTTAATCATTTTCTTCCATTAATTTATTTATTCATTTTACATCCTGATCACTGTCCTGTCCTGATCACCCCTCATACAATCCCTCCTCCAACCTTCTCCCATCTCCTCTGAGAGGTTGCTCCCCTTCCTGGTAGATATTCCTCAACCCTGGTGCATCCTGTCTCTGCAGGGCTAGGTGCTCCTCTCCCACTAAGGCTAGACAAGGCAGCCCATAATGCTGCTTCAGAGCCTCTGCCCTCAGATATGTCCACTCAGATTGTTTTCCCTTTAATGTCTTCCCATCTTCTATTATATCTTTATGAAAATTATACCTCAACTCTGACGTCTGATGTTCACTGATCAAAATTAGTGTGGTACACTGGGGATAGATAGATGTCTCAGCAGTTAAGAGCACTTGTTCCATTTACAGAGGACTTGAGTTTGGTTCCTTAGCACCCACATGGCAACTCACAACCATCCATAATTAATTCCAGGGAATCCAAGCTGCTTCTGACTACACAGCCACTAGAGATGTATGTGCTGCACATACATGCATTTCGGCATGACTCTCATGCATAAAAAGTAAATAAATCTGAAAATCTGAAACATTTCAAATCAGTGCCACGCACAAGCTCCCCCATGCTTCTTCCTGCTTTATGCATCTCTGTGTTGTATATTATACTGTGTTGTATATTATACTGTGTTGTATATTATACATTTTACTAAGGCTTTACTTAGTGTCTGATTCTCTCCCAGACTGTAATTTGCTTAAGGATGGGGGATTTTTATTTATTATGTTTATTGATAAGTGATCAACATCTATAATAATGCTGAATATATTGTAAGGACTCAATAAATATTTACTGAGAGAATAAATATATCCTAATAACCAAATAAATAGACACAGTATAAATTTGAGCCATATGTTTTCCTGTATAGAAACTGGGAAAATCTGTACTGTGACACTTGTGAAATCCCACAACCTTTCACACCCCATCCCCTCCTCCTTCCTTTTCTCTTGTCCTCCCTTCTCCCCCGACTCTCTTCCCTCCTTACTTTAAGCCCTTCCTTATTTATTGTTCATTTTTGTTATTATTTTTTGCTTTTCAAAGTTCAGAATCTCATAACTATCTACCAAATGTCTTTTTATGAATAAATTTACCCCTTACCACACAAAATAATTAAGCAGCTATGTAGGACCCTAATTATTGAGAGTTATAAATCAAACCCTTAACACAGAAATATTGTTTCACAGCTCGGGAATCTAGAAAATGAGATTATTGTAATAGCTTCCTTTGGATGCTCCTGAAGAATATGTTCCATGCCATTCCCACGAACTGCTGGTTTGCTGGCAGTTTTTGTAATCAGACTGCTATAGGACTTGATATTCACAGAGCAGTTTGTTCTTTATATATCTGCTTCCAGATCATTTCTTTTTATAATGATAGCTTTTATATTGGTACAGAGCCAACGGGAATGATCTCATTTTAATTTGCCACAGCCTTATCTCCCAATAAGGGGACAATCTAAAGTACTCAGGGTTAGGACTTCAAAATCTGAATGTCAGAAAAATGGAATTCAACCCACAAGAGGGCTTATGTCCTTGCTGTGGAAGTGAAAGCCACCAAAGTCTGCTAGGATTTAATGATCCTGAGGGTCTCAGATGAAGCAAGAACCATAGTAGCAAAAGGCTTCTCTGAGTTTAGATTCCCTGCCACCTGAGACCCAAATGCTATTTTCTCTCTTGCAAACACAAACCTCAATAAAGGTAATTAAGATGTATAATAATTAGCAAGGAACTCAGGTCAAGATAGTACACTTTCATGGATTCATTTCAAAATTAATTCTTTATAGTGGAAGCAATTCAGATACAGAAAAATAATTGGAATAGTTCAATCCAATTTAACACAGTTCCCAGAGAAGTCCTGAGAGACAAAGTGACAGATGTTGGCCTGACCAGGCTAATGGAAGTAGAGCGCACAGGCAAGACCCTGGAGTGATAGGTAGTGATCAGCATGCTCATTTTGTCCAAAGGAACTGACTTAAATGTCTCCCAATAAATCCAAATAAAGAAATTACTTCTTTCAAGGCTGAAAGCATGTAACAGCTACCACTGTCTCTAACATCCTGGAAGAGTCAGCTCTTACAGCTAGAAAAGGTTTTTTTTGCAGAAGCTAACTAAACAATGCTGCAATTAAAATGGTGTTCATAATCCTTAGTGAGGTAACCCAATCACAAAAGAAGTCATTGGATATGCGCTCACTGATAAATGGATATTAGCCCAGAAACTTAGAATACCCAAGATACAATTTGCAAAACACAAGAAAATCAAGAAGGAAGACCAGCGAGTGGATACTTCATTCCTCCTTTGAATAGGAAACAAAATACCCATGAAAGGAGTTACAGAGACAAAGTTTAGAGCTAAGATGAAAGGATGGACCATACACAGACTACCCCACCGGGGAATCCATCCCATAATTAGTCACTAAACTCAGACACTATTGCATAGGACAGCAAGTGTTTACTGAAGGGACCCTGATATAGCTGTCTGGTACAGAAGTGGATGCTCACAGTCATCTATAAGATGGAGCACATGGCCCACAATGGAGAAGCTAGAGATAGAACCCCAGGAGCTGAGGGGGTCTGCAACCCTAAAAGAGGAACAACAGTATGAACTAACCAGAACCCCCAGAACTCTTGTCTTTAGCTCTACATGTAGCAGAAGATGGCCTATTCTGCCATCATTGGGAGGAGAGGCCCCTTGGTATTACAATCTTTATATGCCCCAATACAGGGGAACACCAGGGCCAAGAAGTGGGAGTGGGTGGGCAGGGGAGCAGGGTGGTGGGAGGGGGGAGGGAACTTTCAGGATAGCATTTGAAATGTAAATTAAGAAAATATCTAATAAAAAATTGAAAAAAAAACAGTGTTCATATAAACAGAAAAGGTTTATGTATTAGAGATTTATAAATTATCATTCTTTATAGTTAGATGTTAATATATTTGCTATTAGGTTTTCATGTTCTACTTTTTATTTTATCCTTGCATGCAAGTTAGTTTCAGATTAGGGCACAGTTTATGATTTCAATCTTCTCAGAATCTAATATGGGATGCAAAAAAAATTCCATCAGTTAAATGTATTCTTGAAAGTATCAGAAGAAAATACAAGAGAATCTTCATTGTCTTTAGGCTAGAAATACCAAGAAATACATACAAAATGCTCATTTAAAGAAAACCATTGGGGGCCCTGTGTTCCATCATATAGGTGACTGTGAGCATCCACTTCTGTATGGGAAGAGAGGCCCCTTGGTACTGCAAACTTTATATGCCCCAATACAGGGGAATGCCAGGGCTAAGAAGTGGGAGTGGGTGGGTAGGGGGAGGGTAAAGGGAACTTTTGGGATAGCATTTGATATGTAAATTAAGAAAATATCTTAAAAAAAAAAAAAAGATAAGTAGTTCCCAGTGATGAAGATCACTTTAATCTATTGCAGTGGTCCTCAGCCTTCCTAATGCTGTAATCCTTTAATACAGTTCCTCATGTTGTCATGACCCCCCAACCATAAAATTACTTTTGTTGCAAAAAAAAAAAAAAAAAAAAAAAAGAAAGAAAAGAAAAAGAAAACCATGAGCCGGGTGTGGTGGCACATGCCTTTAATCCCAGCACTCAGAGGCAGAGGCAGGCGGATTTCTGAGTTAGAGGCCAGCCTGGTCTACAAAGTAAGTTCCAGGACAGCCAGGGCTATACAGAGAAACCCTGTCAAAGAAGAAGAAGAAGAAGAGGAAGAAGAAGAGGAAGAAGAAGAAGAAGAGGAAGAGGAAGAGGAAGAGGAAGAGGAAGAGGAAGAGGAAGAAGAAGAGGAAGAGGAAGAAGAAGGAGGAGGAGAAGGTAGAAGGAAGAAGAAAGAAGAAGGAGGAGAAAGAGGGGAAGGGGAAGGGGAAGGGGAAAGGGAAGGGGAAGAAGAAGAAGACCATTATGAGATACTTTACAAGAGACAGATATATTGAAAGATAAGGAGATCTTGTCTCCCTAGTCCCTCTGAGACCAGTGTGCACAGATCAGCATACAGTCTGCAGAGGGTGACTGAGCAGACTGCAGAAGCAACACAGCTTCTGGGACAAGCCCTGTTTTGGGGCTGCAGACATCAGGGTACCTTCCCCGCCAGAGGAGAGGTGGCCACCAGGAAAGCTCTGACACCACCACCACCCCACCCCACCCCCAGAGCAGGTAAGGGAGCCATCTTGTCTCCTGGTCCCTCTGAGACTAGTCTGCACAGGAGAAAGAGCAGACTGCAGAAGTAACACAGCATCTGGAAAAGGCAGAAGCAACAAAGCTTCTGGGACAGGCCTTGTTTTGGGGTGCAGACAAATGAGCACATTCCCCGCCAGAGGAGAGGTGATCACTTGGGAGGGCTCTGACCACCAGCGCAGGTGAGGGAACCATCTTGTGTCTTGGGTCCCACAGAGACCAGTCTGTACAGGTGAATGTGCAGACTGCAGAGGCAAACCATTTTCTGGGACAGGCCCTGTTTTGGGCCTTCATCTTTAGCCAGGAGGCAGGTCTGAACACCAGACCTCTGTGCACCTTCCCTGCAAGAGGAGAGCTTTCCTGAAGAGAGTACTCTGACCACTGAGACTCAGAAGAGAGCTGGACTCCCAGGACAGCTGACAGAGGCTAACAGAATCACAGGAGGAACAGGCTCCAGGCAGAGACAACTATAAAAACTAACACCAGAGATTACCAAATGATGAAAGGCAAACATAACAATCTTACCAACAGAAACCAAGACTGCTCACCATCATCAGAACCCAGCATTCCCACCTAAGCCAGTCCTGGTTATCTCAACACACCCGAAAAGCATGATTCCGATTCAAAATCATATCTCATGATGCTGGTAGAGGACCTTAAGAAGGGCATTAATAACTCACTTAAGGAAATACAAGAGAACATTGCTAAACAGGTAAAAGCCCTTAAAGAATCACAGGGAAACACAAAAATCCCTTAAAGAATTACAGGAAAACACAAACAAACAGGTGATGGACTTGAACAAAACCATTCAAGATCTAAAAAGAAAAGTAGAAACAATAAAGAAAAACCAATGTGAGACAACTCTGGAGATAGAAACCCTAGGAAAGAAATCAGGAACCATAGATGTGAGCATCAGCAACAGAATACAAGAGATGGAAGAGAGAATCTCAGGTGCAGAAGATTGCATAGAGAGCATGGGCACAACAATCAAAGAAAATGCAAAATGCAAAAAATCCTAACTCAAAACATCCAGGAAATCCAGGACACAATGAAAAGGCCTAAGGCAGGCCTGTTAGAATAACACCAGACTTTTTACCAGAGACTATGAAAGCCAGAAGATCCTGGAAAGATGTTATACAAACCCTAAGAGAACACGAATGCCAGCCCAGTCTGCTATACACAGCAAAACTCTCTATTACCATAGAGGGAGAAACCAAAGTATTCCAGGACAAAACCAAATTCACACAATATCTTTCCATGAATCCATCACTTCAAAGGATAATAATGGGAAAACACCAACACAAGGATGGAAACTATACCCTAGAAAAAGCAATAAAGTAATCCTTCAACAAACCTAAAAGAAGACATCCGCAAGAACAGAATCCCTACTTTAACAACAAAAATAACAGGAAGCAACAATTACTTTTCTTTAATTTCTCTTAACATCAATGGACTCACTTCCCCAGTAAAAAGACAGAATAATAGACAGGCTACACAACCGGAAACCAAAATTTTGCTGCTTACAGGAAACCCACCACAGGGAAAAAGACAGACACTACCTCAGAGTGAAAGGCTGGAAAACAATTTTAAAGCAAATGGTCCAAAGAAACAAGCTGGAGTAGCCATTCTAATATCGAATAAAATTGACTTTCAACCCAAAGTTATCAAAAAAGACAAGAAGAGGCACTTTTTTTGGAGCGGGGGAGTTCGAGACAGGGTTTCTCTGTATAGCCCTGGCTGTCCTGGAACTCACTTTGTAGACCAGGCTGGCCTCAAACTCAGAAATTCGCCTGCCACTGCCTCCCAAATGCTGGGATTAAAGGCATGTGCCACCACGCCTGGCAACCTTTTATTTGTTTTTCTTCATCCAAACCTCTAGAAACTCTAGAACATTGATTCATTTTCAATAGTTTTTTTTTTTATAAACTGTCACACAACTGAAATCATGCAATGCATAGTCTTTTTAAAAGTGGCCTCTTCAACAATAGAAAGTTACTTGTGTCTTTTATCTTTTAATAGGTTGATGCCTCATTTCTTTCAACACTGAGTAATAAATTCTTACGTAGATTGTCACAGTTTGTATATAAAGTGCTCATAAATACAGTCCTTATGATGAAGACTTGATCCTGAACTAACGACATAATCCATAAGTAATTGGATTATGAGAGTGTAAAATTTACCAATTATTTAAGCTATTGGCAAATTCATGGTGTAATGGGTTATTTTGAAGTGGGGCTTGTTGGTTCTTTGAAGAACAGACTTAGACAAGTAGGCTAAGCTAGCTGCCTAGTGCATCCCAAGAATTCATCTAACTCTGCCTCCACATTGCTTGGGCTACAAGCAACATACCACCATGACTATCTTCTTTGCTGGGCATAGAGCTAAGTTCCTCATACTTGTCAGGCAAGAATTTACCCCATCTGAGCTCTCTGTCTCACCTAATAAATAGTACTTCTATTCACAAAACAACAATATTAACCTTATATGGTATACTGGAAGCATATTTGAATGTTAATGAAAGATTTAAATTTTATTCTTTGCTCCATAAATGTTTCCCTGACAACTTGCTCAGCTGATCCTCTTGCAGCCACAGCTTATTCTTCAGAATATCTTAGTGCGTCCTAAGTGAGGCTACCATGGCATTTTTAATAATTACTAACTAAAAGTGTAGTCTATGCAACAGCTTGCTCATCACATGAGAAATAAAGAAGTTAACTTAAACTTTCCTGAACTGAAAAATCTGTTGCCCATCTTTCAAGATGAATGAGGATTAACGCTACCATAGTGACACAGACACATCTGGTTGTTTTCTCTGGAGCGTATGATGGGGGTAACATACTACATTGCAAGTATTGGACATTTATCAGGTTTCCAACATTATTCATACTCAACAGCTAGTTTCCAGGGATATGGGTACAACTCAGCACAGAACACTTGCTTAGCATGCAGGAGATTAGCTTCCTAGCACTGTCATTTTAAAAAAGTAAAAAAACCCTAGCTGTTAAACAGTTTCTATACATTCTTGGACCCTAAATATCTTAACTGACTTAGCACCAATAGCAGAGTCCTTCCCTTGTGTAAATTAGCCAAAATTATTTCATGAGATATCATTCACCACCAGTGAGAGTAATAAGAAGCTTTTAATTCACCTCCCACTGTCTGTCTGTCTAGTTTAAAGAGATGTCTAGTTTTCACTTTCCTTTATGCTGTCTATTATGAAAAGAATACAGTGAAGTATAGGATTTTTTAAAAAAATATGTATTGGCTCTGATTTATTTAAAAAATTGCTTGGAAATAAGAAAACTAAGAAACTAAAGTAATGGACTATACCAAAGTGATAGATAGATAGATAGGTAGATAGATAGATAGATAGATAGATAGATAGATAGATAGATAGATAGATAGATAGATAGAGATGTTACATAAATAGATTCACAAGTTTGGGTCAGAAAGGGACTGATTAGATAAATGAAAGTAAGCTGATGGATGGGCAAACAGGTCAATGAATAGATGAGTGGAAACATAGATCATAGGTTAAAACGTAGATGCACCTGTGTATTGGCAGTAATTATCACTGTGTAATGCTGAGAATGCTCATTAAGCATTTGCACTTATTTAAAATATATGTTTCTTTAAAAAAAAAAAAGAATAATGTGCCTGCTAGGTAGGGAACCCGTGCTTCCAATTATCCAAGGTGATATTTACCATATTTGCTAAACCTGTATTGGTAACACCCAAGATTGAGAAAAACTGATGAAGTTTACCCTAAAGTGAATTTTAAACCACAAAATAAAGCCACTCTAAACTACAAGTGAAAAAGTGCACTATTACCTTTGCTGTTTTCTTTCAAATCATCCCAGGCTCTAGGACACTACCTCTCTCAAATACTATTCTACTCATGTGGGTGTGAGCTGCACTTTCCTGAATTAACACACCACCTAATTTTTTCCTCACTCATTTGATTTAGAATTTTCAAGGTTCTCAAAGATTGCAAACATGGTCCACTGTCCACTCAATTTCTGTCACATTGTATCACTAATTAAAAACGTTACTTGGGAGCTTCAGGAGACTAGGGTTTATACAATCTTACTTGTGAGATTAATAATTCACTCAACTCAGTACTACATAACTGACAGTGCTTCACACATGCTGCATTTAAAGATAACTGCTTTGACTTCTAGTCTGGTTTTTGTCTACATTACCATAAATAATAATTACCCAACAATTTCCCATTAGTTAAAAATATTAACTAAGAAATTATCAGGGAATTTTTATTCAACCTGGAGCTGTCATGATGCTGGGAACATGAGGAATAGAGGCAAGTGGAACAACTGTTTCAGGGAGGGCCCAGTGCATCCTCCTGGCTCTGCTGGGGCAGGACCCTTTCTTGTCACCCATCCTAGTAGCGTGCACTTATCAATCAAAAATTAAGACAGAACAAAAGTAAGGTTTTTGAATCATAGTACCAAGTGCAGATCTTGGGACATTTGGGGACGGTTTACTTACTTTCTTTTTTTTTTTTTTAATTAGATATTTTCTTAATTTACATTTCAAATGCTATCCTGAAAGTTCCCTCTCCCCTCCCCCCGCCCTGCTCCCCTGCCCACCCACTCCCACTTCTTGGCCCTGGTGTTCCCCTGTATTGGGGCATATAAAGATTGCAATACCAAGGGGCCTCTCCTCCCATTGATGTCTGACTAGGCCATCTTCTGCTACATATGCAGCTAGAAACACGAGCTCTGGGGGTTCTGATTAGTTCATACTGTTATTCCTCTTATAGGGTTGCAGACCCCTTCAGCTCCTGGGGTTCTATCTCTAGCTTCTCCATTGTGGGCTCTGGGTTCCATCATATAGATTACTTTATTTCAATGGTGACTTTTAAAGAAGACTGTCATTAAGTGGCCTGGATTCTACCATGGGGTCAGGAGGTCCATTGCAGACTGATACTAAATAGAAAAGCAACAGACCTATTAGAAACAGGGTAAAATATTTCTCACACCCACTTGTTTTCTCCCATAAATATTGTGATAATTAATAATGGAAACATATTTTCACACAGTGTCCCACAGTGGTCAGGGCCTGCCTCTCAACAATTTCTCCAGCACTACAATCATCAACCTATCCGTCCTGCGACCATGTCAAAAGCCATTTGAATTGTTCAGTCTTGGTCTATCATTTTAAATGTCTCATTTAATGACACCAGGGGTGCAGTGCAGACTGGTTTGAATATCCTTTTGTCAGCTTTCTCTAGAGAGTAGTAACAGAATTTAATTTCCATGTAACACACTAAGGAATAAATTTCATAACAGAAATGATATAGGAAATGGAAATGGAGTAGGTTTGGGTGATGAATAGACTATAGACAGTATGATTTTTTTTTTAAAAAAAATCTCTATTTTCCATGCATCAATACTATGCATTGTGAAATTACCTGGGTGTCCAGGCGTGCTGGCTACTCCTCTGTAAGTGCTTGAGTTAATCCATCTTCTCACTGACATGTGAGCTCACTGTTGGCATGGTTTCAAGAAATCTCATTATATTTTGATGTCCATGATGGATTCAAAATGAGAATATTACTGGTGTAAGGGTCCGTTAGCCTTGCCTGTCATATTTGTCAAGCTACAAAACAGATCTGCCAAAGGGTTAGGCGGGCGTTGGGGACAGTGGGCCATTAAAATGCAGTTCCATTACTTACACTCAGTTAGGCTGAGGAAACAGAGGGTACCAAGTGTGAGACTTGCCTCATTTCGAGTGTTACAAAGCAGAGAAGGAAAATCCAAGATGACAGTAGAAGCAGCAAGAAGCTCTTTTGACATATGATAAGCCAGTCTGGTAATTTCTTACTGTGAGTGAAAAGTGCCTGTTGGGGTAACCTATATGGCAACTTTGGGAGTGTAACTAGGCAACATCCTCCAGGATAAGTCCAGTTCTTATTGAGAGCTGATCTTAAATTGTTCTCTGGCCTCTTGTTGGCAGAAAAAAAAAAAAGCCATGTAAAATCATCTGGAACCTAAGGCAAAGACTAGATTAACTACAAGAATTTGGTTGAAAATAGTAAAAATATTCTTAATAATATTTTAAGTACTTTGTGTATTTACTATTGTAAGCTTTAAGCAGCCATACATCCACAACTTTTCAAAATATCCTATTATGAAAGATAAAGCTACTTATATTTAGTATATGATTTTAAAGGCCATGAAATTAAAAGATAGCAAGAAGGGGTATATATATGAGGGTTTCTAGAGGAAAAGGGGAGTGGAAATGATATAAATTAATGATGTATTATCATATCAAAAATAAAAAATTTAAAATAAAATATATTTTAAAAAGCATTTATTGTAATGTTTTCTTAGTTTTCACTCATTTTTGTGTAGTAAGTACTAAAGTTTCTGAATATTCAGTGTGCAGGTGGTTTGAGAATTTACTCCCTAAAGTCCAATACAGACCATTACTCTACCAAGTATTCTACAATCAAACTAAATATCTAGATACACAAAAATTTAAATGAAAAAAAATTACTCCCTCCTTTTAAGAAGTCTTCAAACTAATATAGTAACAAGAATTCAACAACTCTCTTGCAAATATGTGTATCTGGGCTGAGGGACTGGCTCATTCACTAAAGTACTTTAATGAATAAAAGTATACAAGAATGAAGTCTGAGTTTGGGTCCTCAGTATCCACCTAAAACATAGCTGTGGTGGTGCTTGCCTGTAATTTTTTTGGGTAGGTGGGTAGAGATATAAGGGATCTCTGGAACTTTCCAGCTCACTAATCTTACCAAATTTGTGAGGTCTGAGTTCAGAGAGAGACTGTGCTTCAAACAATAAAGTGAAGATCGATTGGTAATGGCATGGAATTCATCTCTGGCTTCCACACACAGACATACACACATACACATGTTGCAGTCTACCCACACACATACAAGTGAACACACTCAAATACATACACATGTATACAGTACAATGCACACACAATGTATCTTCTCTTTTTTAAATTATCTAAAAATATTTGTATCTATTATGTATAGTATAATGAGTTGGAAGTTCTGGGTGAAACAGATTTGGAAAGAGACATAATTCTTTTGGCTTGGATGGTGTTTACAGTCTTGTAGGAGAGAGAGGAATGGAATATTACATTGTAATACTGTAATATTAATATATCTTCTGAAGCTAGGGTCCATTTTTCTTCCTTACCCACATTTCTTCACAACCTTTTTTGTATTTAATTATTCAAGAAATTGTTATGTTGTTAGTATAGGTCAAGAACTATGTGCTCAGTACATTCAAACTCATATTCATTGGCTACTTATCACATGCTAGGCAAAGTGAAGATTATTTTACATGCATCGATTCAAGTAATTCTCTAAGGATGTTATTATTATCTTTTATCAATAGGAAGTTGAATAATGTATCAATATTGTTGAATAAAAATTCTGGCTTTTTAAGAAAAGCCTATGATTTCACAGTATGTGTTTTAACCTACTGTATCACCATACAGGAAATCTGCATTAAATTGGGACATATTTCAAGGAAAGAATAATTAAGTCTAATCTGAGTGAAGAGGTATTACTAATGATAGGTACCTAGTATGTTCATAATAAGAACATGTACCTAAATAAATATGTTATAAAACTCTTTATTAAATATTATACTTCTATGCTTAATGGGAAGAACTATTGGGTTCAATAATCACATTTAAATAAAAGGCATAGCAAGCAATACCTGAGAATTTGTACTTTGAACAGTGGTGAATACTGGAAGAGTAAGCAGAGACCCTTGTATCCAGAGGCAAGGAGAAGCCAAGCTGATCAGGTTGAGAGTAAGAAGTCCCTTTCTTTAGTGTCTTTGATAGAGTTAACTTGGAAAGGAGCATGGATTTCCACTGCTCTAATGAATGTGGAGACATACAACAGCATATATTAGCTTTCTCCAAGCCAAACTTTCATCTTGTGGTAGTGATGCAACTGTGATCCATGACTTGGAGATCTTTCAGATTTGTTAGAGAGAAACAAAGCTGGACATGTAGTGTATGAGCCACAGAGCCTCTGAGGGGAGTGAACAAAAACCAACCAACCAAATATAAACCACACTCTAGGGCAAGCACCATGCTTAATTGAACATATATTCTATGAACACATTAATGAGGATAGAAATTTTATAAATACCAGGAAGAAGGCTTGAAATGTAAATTTTGATCAAAATTGTTTTGATGGTAGAATGGTCATTTTCCACAAAGTTGATTCTACCAATTCATGAGCATGGGATGTCTTTCTATCTTCTAGTGTCTTTTCTTCTTTGGAGGTTTAAACTTTTCATTATAGAGATCCTTCATTCCTTGGCTAGGTTTATTACCAGATATTTTATTGCCTTTGATAATACTGTAAAAGTGAGTGTGACCATGATCTCCTCCATGTGTTTGTTGTAGGTGTAGGAAAAAGCTATTGATTCAGGCAATTTGATTCTATATCCTGTCACTGTGCTGAATGTATCTTTTCTAGAAGTTTTCTGATAGAAATTAGAGATCTCTATGTAAAAGTCCATAGTTTGCCAAAGAATGATACCCCAGACTCAAAAAGTGTGTAAAAGCAAAATGTGTTTCATGCTGGGATCTACCATCTTTCAAGATGGAGGCACCCAAGTGAGCTTGCAAGCCTGATTTAAAGCATCTGGGGGGAATTGCAGGGATGGGTAGGTAACATCTGTCATTTGCTTTTTCTCTAGGAACATTCCAGAATCATTGTTGGGGAAGACTGGAAACTGCTGAACACCCATTGTCCTTGCCTCAGGCCAGGTGGCAGACTTGCCCAGTTCTTGGAAACAGAGATTTAGGCCTAGTCTCCTAAACTGCCTATTTGAAGCCTGACATCGAGTCAAGTGCTTCTCAGCCCTTCAGTATTCCTCAGTTGAGAATTCTTTTTTTTTAGCTCTGTACCCCATTTTTTAATGTTTTTTTTTTAATTTCTGGAGTTCAGCTTCTTGAGTTCTTTGTATATATTGGATATTAGTCCCCTATCAGATTTAGGATTGGTAAAAATTCTTTCCCAATCTGTTGGTGGCCTTTTTGTGTTATTGTCTGTCAGTATCTTTTTGTGTTATTATCTGTCAGTATCTTTTTGTGTTATTGTCTGTCAGTATCTTTTTGTGTTATTGTCTGTCAGTATCTTTTTGTGTTATTGTCTGTCAGTATCTTTTTGTGTTATTGTCTGTCAGTATCTTTTTGTGTTATTGTCTGTCAGTATCTTTTTGTGTTATTGTCTGTCAGTATCTTTTGCCCTATAGAAGCTTCTTTCCTATTTCTAGTCCTTTGATATTGTTTTTCTTTATAGCTCCAACTAGTGCTTGGCCCATAATATAAACGAATAGAGATAGTGGACTTCTGTAGGATTGCTTCATGTTTTTTTTTTTCTATCTAGAATGATCTCTGTCTATGCTGTGGTTTTCTCATACATAGATTTTATTGTGTTTGGGTATCTTTTCTTTAGCAGTACACTATCTAGGACTTTTATCATGAAAGAATATTGAATTTTGTCAAAGGCTCCTTTTATACCTACTGAGATGATCATGTGATGTTTGACTTAAAGCACGCCCTGTGGTTTACTACATTTACTGAGTTTCATATGTTGAAACACCTGGAGCCATTTATTTTAGGGATAAATCCAGTTTGGTACACTCATATTCTGTTTTCAAGCATTTTTTGAGTATTTTTGAGTCTTTGTTCATTAGAAATATTGGCTGAAGTTTCTTTGTTCTCTCTTTCTCTTTCTTCCTTTCTTCTTTTATTTCTTCCCTTTCTTCCTTCCTTCCTTCCTTCCTTCCTTCCTTTTTTCCTTCCTTTCTTCCTTCCTTCTTTCCTCCCTCTTCCTTCTTCCTTCTTCCTTCCTTCCTCTTTCCTTTCTTTTTTGGAACAGTTTAAGATGTAGTGGTTAAAGATCTACTCTGAATGTCTGGTAAGTTCTGGTGTGAATCCATCTGGTCCTGGGCTTTTCATAGTTAGAAGGTTTTCTAGTACTTTTTAAAATTCCTGTTCATTTGTTGGTCTTTAGGATTTTATCCTTCTTCTTGGTTAATTTTGGTGGTTTGACTGAATCTAGGAATTCATCCATTTCTTTTAGGTATTCCTGCTTAATGGAGTACAGGTTTCTAAAGTATCCCTTATAATGTTCTGAATTTCTATGATGTTCTCATGTTTCCGTTTATTTCTTACTCCGTTAGTGTGGCTCCTCTCTTTTGTTAGTTGGGCCTAGGTCTGTCAATCTTGTTTCTTTTCTCAAAGAACCAGTTCTTAGGTTTGTTGAGTCTATATCATTTTCTTTGTCTCTGTTTCATTGATTTCTGCTCTGCATTTTATTATTTCTTGCCATTGGCTGGGTTGGATTTTGTTTGGCTTTGCTTTTCCCAACTGTTGGAGCCACGCCATTAAGCTAAGTATTTGTGCTCTTTCGTTTTTTTTTTTTTTAATGAATTAATTAATTTTAATTATCTTTAATTATTTTTTACAGTCCAGTCATTATCTCCCTCCCAGTCTGCCCTCCAACAGTTCCTCATCACATTCCTCCTCCCCCATCTCCAAGAGGATGTCCCCACCCTACACCTGTACCCCATCCCACCCCTCAGGGTCTCCGTACTCTCTGGGTCCTCAAGTCTCTCCAGGGTTAGGTTGGTCTTCTCTCACTGAGGCCACACCTCTCGTGGTCCAGGTTAATTGAGATAATATAAGCACGTAGGACTCTAAGTTTCTCTCATGGTACTGCTTTCACTTTTCATTTAGTTTTCAGAAGATTTTTATTTATTGATTGATTGATTTCTTTGACTAATTAATCATTAAATGATGGGTTGTTTAATCTTTGTAAGTTTGCATATTTATTAAAGGGTTTTGGCTATCGATTTTACATTTTATTGCATGTGATCAGATAGGATAAAAGGGGCAATTTTGTTCTTTTCTATTTATAATGATTTATTTTGTGTCCCAGGATATGTTCTGTTTTAGAAAATTGTTCATGTGCTGCTAAGTAGAATGCATGATTTTTGCTTTTTGGTTTTGTTTTGGTGATTAGGTGGAATATTCTGTATATAAACTGTTCAGTCTATTTGATGCATGATGTCAATTAACTCTGATGTTTCTCTGTTTATTTATTCCTTTTCTGGCCTTGTCTATTTGGTATTTTGTGTGCTACTTGTATTTCTAATGGCTATTTTCTTAGTTTCCTTTCTTCTATGATCTTCTCAAACATCCTGACTATGCTATTGATTTAAGATTTTTTTTTTCCTTGCTTATGTCTATAAGTCAAAGCTTTGGGCTTTTGTTTTTCACATTGCCCAATATCTTGTTTATTCTGTTTCAGAATTTTTTAACTTTTTAAATGTTCCTTGCTAATTTGTCCTAGATGCTCTATTTTTAATCTTTGATATTCTGTCTTTTTCCTGATGCATTTTACTGGTGAGGCTTTCCTTGGAATTTTCTAGTTGGACTGTTGGGTTTTTCAATTCACCTTCAGTTCAGTTTGATTATTCTTCCATTTTTTTCTATCTTCTGACTGGATTCTGTTCTCTTATCTTTGTCACAACCATCTGCCTTATGTTTGCATTTTCTTGGATATTATCCAAGCATTAATTCTTCTTAAGTTATTTCTCCTTAATCTTATTGAATGGTTTCTTTGTGCCTTCTTTAAACACTTGAAGGTTTTGACAAAATTTACATTGTTTCTTTAACATTCTTTATCCTGGGTTCTTATAGGCAATTCTTATTGGCAAGTATTGCTTCAGGTCTGATTTTACCTGGAGAGAAGATTCTTGATCTTTCATATTGATGGTATTCTTTTGATGGGATCTGTGCAGCTGGACCTCCTTTGTAAGTTCATGCTAGACCCTAGAGGAGGAAGATTGACATCTGGGCATGGAGCTGAATGATAATAGTGGATCAGAAGATACCTGTATGTGGAAGCAGGTAGAGCAGGGCCCTGTGAAAACCTAGAAGTTGTCCACGGTATAAGCAAGGCTGGTCAGACTAAGCTGGAATACAGGTTCTTATATAATTTTTAAAATAGTTAACTTACATATTTGTAAATTAAAACATGCATTTTAAAAACAATGCATTTTAACATCTATCTAGCTTTTATGCAATATAATGTTCTATTGAATTTGCAAAACACAAATTTAGCTATCGACTGTTCTCTGAGAATGAGAGAACATCTGCTCTGTTGATCACAAGCCGAGTGTCTTAAGCACAGATTGCACACCAGGAGCATGGTTCCTTCAGAGAGCTTAGCAGGTGCTTTTCAATAGAGTGTGGTCATAATATGCTTTAACACCCACAGCAGGGATGTTTCCTTCTTCCATTTTCACTTGCAAAGCTCATAATAAAAGGCTGTCAGCTTCTTTCCTCTTTGTATTTTATTACCATATATTTTTTATTTTTCTCCAGTTGGCAAAAATTGATTCATTCTATATTAATTTCTCATTGAAGAATAAAAATTATTTTTTATAAGTTAAATATTTGGTTTCTGTAGTTATTTTTGTGAAAGTAAAACAAATCTTAATTAGCCAGATAATATAGAAATTAAATATAATGATGAAGACTAGAGTAAACTTACTTATGATGAAGAAATTATACCTACATAAAATAACTATTTCTGGAAAAGTTTTGTGATGATGATTCTTGATTGTCAACTTGACTACATCTGGAATTAACTAATCTCAAAGTTGGCTGAGCACAACTGTGAGTATTTTTTTTTCTTAATTGGATCATTTGAAGTGGAAAAACCCACTTCTAATCCAGATCTTTGGTGGGAAGACACACCTTTAATTCAGATGTTTTGAGATGGGAAAACCCACCTCTAATCTAGGCCATACTTTCTGTCATAGTCATACTACATAAGGACACAGAAAAGGGATGTCTCTCTCTCTCTCTCTCTCTCTCTCTCTCTCTCTCTCTCTCTGCCTCTTTCCTCCTGCCATCTCTAGCAATTTCATTCTTTTACTGACATTTTGGGAGGATTCTACTTCATACTGAAGACATTCAGATTGTGGACTGAATCTTCCATACATAGGCAGTATTTTATTTGATTAACTGGACCACAGCATGTAAGTTATTCTCTCTCTCTCTCATTCTCTCTCTCTCTCTCTCTCTCTCTCTCTCACACCACATATGTATATGTATATGCATATGTATATGTATATGTGTATGTGTATGTGTATGTGTATGTATATGTATATGTATAAGTATGCACTCTCTAGAAATACTGCTAAGTAATGAAAAGCAAGACAAAGAAAAAAAAAAGCCAAAATAAAACATTATACATATGAGAACCCACTTCAATAAAAGGGCAAATTAGGGGCTTGGGAGATAGTTGAGTTGCTACACATGTATAAAGACCTGAGTTCAGATTCTGTACTTGACAGTTTTATGCCAATTTGACACAAGATAGAGTCATCTGAGAAGAAGGAATTTCTCAATTGAAAATATGCCTCATAAGATCCAGCTTTAGGGCACTTTCTTAATTAGTAATTGATGAAGTACAACTCAGCGCATTGTGAGTGGTTCCATCCCTGGGCTGGTGATCAGAGGCTCTATAAGAAAGCAGGCTCAGTAAACCATGATGAGCAAGTCAGTGAGCAGCACTAGCACTCCTCCACGGCCTCTGAATCAGCTCCTGCCTCCAGGTTACTGCCCTGTTTGAGTTCCTGTCCTGACTCTTTTGATGAGGAACCATAGTGTAGATGCATAAATCAAGTAAACACTTTCCTCCCCAACTTGGTTTTGGTCATGGTTACATAATAACAATAGTGATTCTAATTTGAGCAGATCCCTAATACTCATACTCAACAACAAAAACCGAACAAACAAACAAACAAAACAGACTAAGTGACAAACGTTTATAATCTCTGCACTGAGAAATATACTTTGACAGCCAGTCTAGCTGAATCAGAAGCCTGGGTTTAGTGAGACACTGTCTCAAAGTAAAGTAAAAAAAGGATGATATCATTGAAAAAGACTCTGGCCTGAATATAGACCACTATGCCCAACTACATACATACATATATGCATACATGCATATAAACATACAGAGAGAGAGAGAGAGAGAGAGAGAGAGACAGAGAGAGAGAGACCCACTAGCAAAATGATATAGAAATATAAAGGAGACACTGAGAATTTCTGAGAATGTATACTTTTACTGTGAATGTTTATTTTATTAACAAAAGAAAAATGTCATGCTGAAGATGCTGAAGAACTAAAATGCCAGGCCTGCAGGGATGCCTCAGCAGTTAAGAGCACTTGTTGCTCTTGTAGGAGACCCTTGTCCAGATCTCAGTATCCAAGTGGAACTGAACAACAGTAGCAGAAGACTCAATGCCTTCTGGCCTTTGGAAAGCACGGCATGTATATGGTACATAGTGACACATGCAGGCAAAACATCCATACCCATATAATAAAAATAAAATAAATACATCTTTTTAAAAAAATCTCACAAATTGCAATTATCAGAAAAATGTTTCCATTTATATTATGTTTATTTGAAAGAGTAGTAAATGAATATTTAGTGTTTTTACTTGTGAAATGATAATGAATTAGTAAAATCTGTAATTTCTGCTATAATAATCTTATAATTTTATGAATATTTTTTGTATTTTCATGCTGGATATATGAGCATATATAAGGCTTTCTGAAAATATAGTGAGCTAAACTAAGCCTTTAGGCAAAATTGCTATTTCTAAACATGAGATCATTAAACCTAAGCAGTTGATTATTTACTAATTAATAACTGAGGAGGCTGATGAACGAATAAATGGATGAAAAATTCAAAAATTTTCTTCTCATGACTTTTTTCCCACAGATTTCATACATAAATTGTATATACAACACAGCATTTAACCCTTGTGGCTTTGATGTTGGTTTTATCGTTTTTACATCCATAAGCTCTTAACTTAGAGCATCTTCAACATATTTTTAAAACTATATAAATTAATCCACTATTATTTGTATTCTTCTTTAAACTACTTAAGTAAAGCCAGTGGTGACTTATTTGTGAAGATGTATTGGGAAATTGTTTTTCTTTATCTTATTTTATGATTTCAAAGTCTTCATAAATATTCATAAAACTCCAGAATATAAACATTAGTGACTTTCCACTTTCATTATAATTTTTATAGTTAGGTGATAATAATAGACTTACTATTGCTTTATTTTCAAGTTACATAACTATGTATGTAGCAATGGTTAAGGTACTCAAATAACAAATGAAACAGACAAATTAAACAAATGGCAGCAGCTAAATTAATGTTTCTAAGAGAGAAACATTGCAGAAAACCTAAAAGACAAGAAAAATTGAAAAATTAGACTTTATGGATTTTACTTCAAATTCTCTGTATGAAGAATGAAGATAATAAAATTACCGTTAATTTACTCAGTGAGTTTTCATCAATCATTTCTTAAGTTGTCTGGAACTATAAATTACTAGTTCATTCTTGTTAGAAAAATTATCTGAAGGATTAAATCCACAATGATAGTATTTTTAAAATCGATATAATCTTGATTTGCTGAATACAAGAAAAGTAGAACTTATATGTCATGGGTACTGACCTTGGTAACGTTGGGGAGATTGTTTTAAGAGGTGATTAATCCAACACAGCAAGCTTCTATACACAGATAAATCATATACTTGGTGTGTGCAAAATGAACAGGCAAGTCTAGTTAGCGTTAAATCAATCTTTGAGAATGTCAGAAAGATGGAAAAACTATCAGAAGAAAGAAAAAAGACTAACAAGATACAATTTTCTGTGTAATGTAGAATTGGATATCTGACAGTAAGTCTTCCAAAAATATTATAATGGATTTTTTGACAGATGATCTAAAGTCTTATGGAAAAGCCCTCTTGCTTATCACTAGAATTACCTGTAACTGTACTAAAATCAAGTAACCCCAACAGATATTTTCTTTCTGTTGAGTCTGTTTCAAAAGGGAAGGGTGATTAGCAGATTTCATTTGAGTCTGGGCTCAGATTATCAGGCAAAAGAAAACACAATGACCTACAAGCATTTCTCAAGCAAAATCAAGTACTCACTTTTCTCCAATAAAGAGAGATGAGCGCTGACTGAGAAATAGGTGACATCTTGTGTGTACATCACACTTGGCTCTTCAAACAGCTCTGCACTTTCCAAGTGACTGAGGATGTTATTCCATTAGGATGCACATTCTGAAAACTGGGCCATGAAATCCCAGTTCCTGGGAGTTTTTAGACTGTTTTCCTTGGTGAGCATTTGTTTATATAGATAAGTTTAAGACAAACACACACTGAGATATAAAATGAGATTTGATGGGTTTTAAGTCATGTCATTTTCATAAAATGTAGTACTTGTAAATCTTTCAGGAATTTCTCTCTCTCTCTCTCTCTCTCTCTCTCTCTCTCTCTCTCTCTCTCTGTGTGTGTGTGTGTGTGTGTGTGTGTGTGTAAGGAGCGTATTCTCAGTTATAAATTCTCTAAAAGAAAAAGAATAATCCTGCAGGGTTTATATCATAGTTTCTTCTCAGGATGACTATTAGAATAAATAAAGTCCTGAGTTCTCTGTTGTATTACAAATATTGAAAAACATACAAAATAGGTAAGACTAGTTAATGGAAATCATGACAAGATCACAAAGTTTAAAGCAAAAAAAGCACAAAAAAATCATGCAGACAAGCCTTAACTTTATCTGTCTCAGAAACATAGCATTATTCTTTACAGTCCTGTTTGCTTGATTAAATTTCACTAAACAAAATATATGAGCACCAGTAATTTTCTCAGAATATTGTCATTTGAGAATAGAATAATTACATATGATTTAATGAATGCTTTTAAAATCAAACCTAAGTTGATTTTACTTAAAGACATTAAATTCCCCCATGTCTAAAAATGAATAACAAATTCAGTGAATAAAAGCTTACACTCAAACTAAGCTTTAAAAATGAAAAAGAGTTACTCCATTGGCTCAAACTCATTAACCAAATTTAATTTAGCGTTTATATCTCTAGACTTTTTCTAAGATGGAAAGCCAGTCTTCAGTTACTACATGTGCTTAATGCCACTCCTTGTTGCATAAGCCACAAGTTCGGCAAGGGTAGGGAATAGGATTGAGTTAACGTTTTTGATGTTCAAGAACTATAAAAATGTCAGTTGATTAATTCTATGAGTTTGCTTACCAATCGTTCTGACTTTTGTAGGGAAAGACAGGACAGTTCCAGTTTTCTCCCAGTAAAACTAAACACTGAAGGGATTACAGAGCTGAGGAAAGGTTGAGAAGAAACATGTTAACTTTTCTCTGTACAGTGACAAAAAAAAAATTGTAACACTTGATTTAGAGAGATCCAATCCTTTAAGCTATCTTTTTCAAAACCAAGTAATTTAGGTCTAACAGATGGACTGTGAAAAAGGTAGCTTCTGTTGCAAAAGTTGTGCCTATTGTATTATTTTCCTTTTATTAAAAATAGATTTTTTTCTACATAATACATCCTGATCAGTTTCTCTTCTCTCTACTTCTCTCAGTTCCTTCTTCCCTCTCCTCCCATCTGAAACTATACCCTTTCTGTCTTGCGTTAGAAAATAAAGTGTTCTAAAAAATAATAAATATATAACAAAATAAGATATAATAATATAAATAAAAACTATCACATTGAGGTTGGGCATCCGATTTGACTTAATGCCCACTCCACAAAACTGAGCCCATACCTGACACTGTCTAAGTGACTATGACATTCTGTTATACTTGTAGCTCAATGCCTGTAATATTATAAGACATGGGCTGACCAATACATTTCCAAACACTGCAGCCTTCATGCTTCCCAGGAGGTCCACAGTGGCCAAGGACACAGAGCTCCACCTTCCTTCCAGTCCACTTCCCCACCTGGACCAGACCAGTGACCCAAAACCCACCCAAACACTATAGCCTGGAAGATTCCCAGGAGGTTAGCAGTAACCAAGGGTGTATGAGGTCCACAGTAGTAGTTTTGATCTAACTAGAGACGCAGGAGGCCAACTCTAACCACAGATAACACTGTTTGCCTCCAACGAGACCAGCCCTAACTCAGGTCACAGAGCTCTACCTGCCTCCAAGGAGACCTGTTCCAGTCAGAGACACCCAGAGGGAACCAGATGGCCAGAGGCAATCACAAGATCAAAAGCAACAGAACCCAATGCAGTTTGGTTGGCATCATCAGAACCCTGCCCAGGGTACCCCCAGGGTACCCCAACATGCATGAAAAGCAAGATAATGACCTACAATACCAGCTCATAAAGATGATAGAGGCCTTTAAGGAGGATACAAAGAACTCCCTTGAAGAAATACAGGAAAACACAGGCAAACGTGTAGAAGCCCTTAAAGAAAAAACAAATAAATCCCTTAAAGAAATACAGGAAAATACAATCAAGCAGGTGAATGGATTAAGCAAAACAGTTCAAGAAATAAATGGAAATAGAAACAATAAAGAAAACACAAAGGGAGGCAACCCTGGAGATGGAAAACTTACAAAGAAATCCGGAGCTATGGATATAAGCAGTGACTGGAATACAAATAAATAAAATAATTTTAAAAAATGAAGAAGACATGGGCATGAAGGAATAAGAAGAGGAAGAGAAATTATCTGAAGATGAAATTTTATCATAAGCAATAAGTAAATGATCATACGAAAAACTTTATTCTTTTCCTTCTTAATGAAATTATTTTTTTGTTTGTTTCTTTTCTGTCCTTCCTGTTCCATACCTGCCTAAGACATGCCTCTCCTTGGATACTTCCTCTGAAGACCACCCAACAGATCTGTTTTCTCCCAAAGCACCCTAGGACAAGGTATTTCCTCATTTCCACTTTGATAAGGTTCTCCTTTTATCAAATCCAAACAAACTCAAAACCTCCCTCTTAATGCTATACTTTATTGAGTCCTAAGGAAGACATTTCTGGGGATAATTACAATATTACTCTTTTTTTGAGCTTGAAATGCAGGTAGCATCCAGCACTTTGAAGTCCTAGTGACTTACACTTCTGTAGTAACCTCATCTGCCAATCACTGTTATCACAATAGCTGGGCCTTTTATAAACTCCACTCTGAAACCCTACTCTCAGATAACACCCACCCCTCCCCATGTCTACCAGGCAATTGAGTATGTCTACATTTGCACTACTATTTGCACTATTCATCCCTTCATGTACATGTACATTCTCTTCCTTACCTTATCTTTTCTCAGAGAATAAATGTTCATGGCAAAACAGAAATCCTGATCAAGTCACTCCTTCTGTCTACTCTATACTTCTATCTGTGCACCTGAATAAGGTGAAGAATAACCCAGAACTTGATGACCTATTTTTGAGGTTATGAAAACAAACATGTACTAGACCTTTTAAATTTTTTTTCATTATTTCCTTGAGGCTGGAGAGATATTACACTTCTTTGAAAATTTTGTGCAATCGGTTTGAAATTAACTCCTAATGATGCCTGCTTGTGTTAAAGTACTTCAGGGGTCCATGTGATCTTCCATGTTCCTAGTTGTCTATTTCACATTTCTTTTGTCTTCAAGTCTTCTATAGCTTGTCTCCCAGCTAAAATTTCCTATGTCAAATTGAATTTTTCTATCTTCTAGAAAATTAGTAACAGAGAGAATCTATAGATTCCTTGATCATAGCTGATCACCTTTTAACCTCTGTGCTCCTCATATGTATTCAAGTTTTTGAATAATATCTATGGTCTTACCTGAAGCCAGCCTCACCACCCATGGAGGTAGACTCCCACAGATGAAACATTTACCTGTTTCTCTTCTGCATCATCAAAAATGTAGTCTATTGGATATCTCAACCTACAAGTTCCGTCTTCTATATATATTTTTTATTCTATCAGATCTTGGCCAAAAATGATACATAGGGCTAGGTATCTTGACACTTTCTGAATTGCACACTGTTTTACTCTTTGTGGTGTTTATTTTCTACCTTACAGAGTTTGTGATTCATTTTTCTATTTCGAATTGTAGACTGCATTCAGCATTATGAATATTTTCACATTTTTGTATATAAATTAGAGATAGAGGAGAGAGAAGGGGAGAGAGAGAAAAAAAGAGAATATATGTGTGCTTGCCATATATGTTGTATGCAAATATATGTGTACAAAGATAAAATATCACTTGTGTTAATCAATCACTATTCAACCTTATTTTGTTTTTTTAAGATAGATTATCTCATTCAACTAACTCAATTACCTCACTACCCCAGTGCTGAGGTTACAGATTCATGTAGCTGGCTTTTATATGCGCATACTGGGATCTAGAACTCATGTGTTCCTGCTTACATCAAAGAAATACTTTACCAATAGGTTCATTTTCCCAGTCAGAAAATGCAGGAGTTTTTTGTCTTAGTTACTGTTCTATTGTTGTAAGGCAATAACATTACCAAAGCAACACTTACAAAAGAAAGCATTTAATTTGAGTCTTGCTTACAGTTTCAGAGAATTAACCCATGATAATCATGGCCAGAAGCAGAAGGCTTGTGTTGGAGAAGTAGCTGAGAGCTTTTATATACTAATTTGCAGGCAGCAGACAGAGCAAGAGTTTGGACCTGGAATGGGCTTTGGTGAACTCAAAGCTCACACAGTGGCACAAATCCTCCCACAGGTAACATACACTCCAACGTGACTACATCTACTCTAACAAGGCCATACCTCCTAACCATTTCAAATTGTTCCACTAACTGGAGACGAAGTATTTAAACATATAAGTCTATGGAGAAAATTCTAATTCAAACTACCACTTTCTACTCCTTGACCCTCATAGGATTATAGCAATATCACAATTCAAATGCATTTAGTCCAGCTTCAAAAGTCTTCATAGTCTGTTAGTCTCAACATTGTTCAAAAACCAAAGTCCAAATCTCTCCTGAGCCACAAGGCTATCTTTTAATTATAAACCTCTGTGCCATTAAAATAAAAAAGCAGATCACACACTTCCAATATACAATGGAGAGAGAAAGAAAAAGAGAGAGGGAGAGGGAGAGGGAGAGAGAGAGGGAGAGGAACAGAGAAACAGAAAGAGAAACAGAACAAAAGACCAGAGATTAGTAGGTGATGTAGGGGGACCTTTTATGGGCATTTGATGACAGGTGATGTTGTTGCTGACATATAATCACTAAAGACTGGCTGAGGGAGCATACAATTTCCAATGCTTCTTTCCTCTGTTGATATAACATCTTTCATACATTTCATCCATTAAAACAGATTCTCACTATATTGCCATTGATTTTCAGTGCAACCACACGTCACATACAAAGCAGACATTACAGGTCATATATCAGTCCTCTCAGGGGGAAAGTAGAAATACAGTAAGTATGAAAATATATTCCAAAAATAAAATTAATTTTTACAATGTGCATATAAACGTTTAGAAAATAATTTATCTGTATAATATTTCTATTTTTAATCGATTTACTTTAACAGACTTTATTTGGATTTTGATTATTGTAATTTTACTCATTTAAAAAATAAATATTGTCTTTTCTTTGAGGTTTCGGAGCTCAATCAAGAAACTAGTGGTTACCTTAAGTATTCAAAATTTACTAAAATTTTGATGTTTCTAAATGTCTGAATAAGATATCTATGATTACAACAAACCTAGGATTATAATTTAACATTTCTTTCTCTCAATTTTATTATCTCTAAGACTGTGAAAATAGCACCAGTCTCCAATTTGTTAAATTTCTTTGACTTGCATGTTAAATATTCCACTCCTTGGGGACAATTGCTATGAAAAGTGCAGGGAAGTGTAAATGGATTCTTTATTTGCATTCCCTTTGCACATGCATATATCAATTCAAGTATTAAAATTCAATAAAGGCATATTATTATTTTAAAGCATCTGAATTTATGCATGAAGCTGATTTTTACTTAAAAAAAGAATGCTCAGAGATGCTTGCAAAATCAGATGTCAAACCTGCATTTTGGGGATATTCTTATGCAAATGTCACAATGCAGAAAGGAACACTAAATGAAGAATACACCTGTAATCTGGTTATTATTCCAAGGTTGCATCACATTTAAAGTTTGGAGAGCTCCTCTTTCACTACAAAAAATTATAATGGTTTTCTGGGCCTGGGTTACCTTACTTAAAATGATTATTTCCAGTTCTATCCATTTTCCTGTGATTTCATAATCTCACGTGTACTCTCTCATTTGTAGAGGTTAGTTTTGAATCTTCAGTTATTTTTGCTTCATTTGGAAAACTTGTATAAGTTATGAAGTTACTAAGGGGCTATGGTAGAGAGCTCTTCAAAGACTGAGAGAAAGAATACAGTGGTTTAAAGGCATGAACAAAAATAATGGAGCAGAAATGCTTTCATTGTAGTGGAAAATTCAAGGGCAAGGTAGAAGAGAGAATATAGGGAAGAAAAAATATCACTGAAGATCTTTAGAAAAGACCATGTGGAAACCTGTGCAATCACATAGAAACTTCCATGTGTATATATTTAAAATATAGTCATCTTGTAACAGATGACAATACTCCTATTAGTTAATCACATAGGCTGAGAAAAGTCCAGTGACAAAAGTGGGTTTCCTCGTCTAGAGTCCTTGTCTAGTGAGATCTCATAGATCTTCATTGCTACTACAATTTGTGAACTTCCAGACCCTGAAAATGAAACCTTTGTACTGAAGATGCTATACTTGAATCATGGAACTAACAGATATTAAACTTTTATTGTTCTGGAAGATTCATCCCTATTCAATGCTAAATGTAACCATAGTATTAAACTGACTCTTTATGGCTTATCATATTCAGATTAACACATCTAACCCCAATCAAAGAAGGTTCTATTTGCAGTTGATGATGATTAACACAGACTTTCAATTTATCAAGGTATAGAGAATAAGAGACAATCAAATGTTTTGCCCCAGTGGGATATTTATATTACACTCTCTCCTGTCATAGCTCAGGATTATGGTGAAAGAGAAAAGGGTGTAAGAACCAGGCACAATGGATGGCTACATGAAACAGTATCTTCTGGACACAACAGAGCACTTCTGCAATAAACTTACAGTGTTTGTGACAATACACACAACCTTTAAATCGGACCGAATTCCAAGATAAAGAAGGAAAGTGGGCACTATGCCCTACTCTTAGCCAAAGAACTATTGGCAATTAGTGATGGATTAATATATAGGGAGAATCAGTTTTCTTCAAGAGTACAGTTCATGGTAAATTGACAATTCTCTACCAGAAGGTCACACATCAAAGAATCTACAGACAGCACAGATAAGGCTTTGTGGGCATAAAAATAAACAAACAAGCTTACACAAAATTGGGTAGGGTTCAATGGGGAGTAGATTGGGAAGAGTGAGGAAATGTGTGAATTTGATCAAAACATATTTTATAAAATTCTCAGAATTAAATTTAAATTTTTAAGAAACATTATTGAATTGAACTACAACTTCTTTTCAGCCTGAGGTTCTAACAGCTATGATTGTTCTTTTGCAGGTGAGATGAAGAAACTCAAATCACATTTCATACAGCTTAAAAGTAGTCTTCATTTATAGACTTTATAATTTTGCATCAGCAATGGGATCTTGGCAATCCCTATGAACTAACTAGTTCCCCCTGTGCTCATGTCTCTAGCTGCATATATGGAAGAAGATGGCCTAGTTGGCCATCATTGGGAAGAGAGGCTCCTTGGTCATGCAGACTTTATATGCCCCAGTACAGGGGAACACCAGGGCCATTATGTGGGAGGGGGTGGGTAGGGGAGCAGGGCGGGGATGGGGGAGGGTATGGGGAACTTTCTGGATAACACTTGAAATGTAAATGAAGAAAATATCTAATAAAGAAAAAATAATTTTTAAAAAATCTGCGTTCAGGTTGCTATATTTTTTTTACTGTGTTGCACAGTGTAAATCAATCTTTGTCTAGTGTATTCTGACCCATTTATAAAATAGGAACTACAGTTTTTTTAAATTAACTTTAAATTAAATTTTAAATTAAATGAATTAGGCAATATACAATAATATATACTACATGCAGGCTACATAAATTATATAATAATATTGTTAGTTTATCATAATATAGATTATTATATGTCATTAAATATGATGACATATATTCTATGTGTTAATATATGATACATTATGATATAATATACTTTAACTTAGAACATGCAAAATCTGGCACAGTAAACGTTCAACTGATGACAGAAATTTGGCATTTTTAAAATAATCACCAGGAACAAAATGCTATTTCTGAACATCCTTTCTCCACTCATGTTTAATTTTTCCTACAGTTATCAATAGCAGTTATCCCCTTAGCAATGTCTCATTATGATGAAACACACCTACATATGGAAAGAGAAAGAGGCATGGGAGGGGGGGTTATGTCACTTTCAATTATAGGATTAATTTTCTTTTTTTTCCTTTAATCTTTTTTTAAAGATTTATTTATTTATTATATGTAAGTACACTGTATTCAGACACTCCAGAAGAGGGCATCAGATTTCATTACAGATGGTTGAGCCACCATGTGGTTACTGGGATTTGAACTTGGGACCTTTGGAACAGCAGTCGCCGCTCTTAACCACTGAGCCATCTCGCCAGCCCAGGATTAATTTTCAAATTTGTAATTTGGAAAAAAAAATTCTTTCCTCTTCATTTTTCTTCTATTTAAGAATCAAAATCTATGAAAATAATCTATGAAAATTTAAGTGATGTTTACAAGATTTTTCTTTAATATTCCATATTTCCTAAGAAAAGTGTCTAGCCTGTACATTACATATAGCTATGTGTGGTCTATACGTATATATGCATACATATGATCATCTTTTCAAGGGCATTCAGCTAATTTATCGGTTGTTATCCCTAAATCCTTTGAAGAATCATCTAGCATTTTTTTTCTTGTCACACACAAAAGTGTACAGATTCTGAAACTATTGGCTTTCATGCTAAGAGGTGTTTATAAAACACTGTTTGTAAAACATTTGATTTTGGAGGTCTGGATTAGTTCCAGACAACTGTTTCCAAGTCCATGGATTTACCAGGGAATGTTGCCTTTGACTCTTCAAATATGTGTGTGCTATATACATGAATTCCCATATAGTTCAAGGATGAGATGTACTTTCAATGGTGGGGTGATGAATACAGTGGTTTAAATTTTAAAGAGGAAAATGGAACAGGAAGCGTTAAATTGTATGAATGATGTATGGGGCAAGATAGAAGTGGAAATATGGAGAAGAAAAGTTTAACACTAAATATGTTTTGAAAGATCATATGGAAAATTATTTTAGCTTCCAAAATGTATATATGCACATATTTATATGTGCATTATAAGAGATCAAATTGAGTAACTTTACAACGGGGCAAAAACAACACAGGCTCAGAAAGAGAAGGCCCACTGCCAGGAATGGGCTGCCACTTTTAAAATTGTTAGCCAGTGAGTTCCCATAGACCCCTAAACAGTGCAGGCTATTGTCAATGCTGTGATTACCATCATGAGACTCTGCTACTGAAAGTACCAAAACACAGTTGATCCATAGAATATGGCAATATCAAGTTTCTACTGACCTGGAAGTGAAGTGGAAATGTCTGGTTTCTTTGGAGAGACTCCGTTGTGCCCTGTGATGCTTTTCTTGAAACTTTCTTATGAGAGGCTGTACATGAAAAGGCATTGTGCTGAAGCAGACACGTGGGAGGATGCTTTTCTGGGAAGAGGTGACATATGAAGTTTTGCTTGAGCTGATGCATGATGTTTGGAAAGGAGTTAGTTACGTGTAAGCCAACAGAGAGCAGATGACACTGAGATGGCACTGAGATGACACAGAGATGACACTGGTGCTCTGGTTTTCCTTGCCACTCTTTGCTGGTATTCATTGGACTTTGATAATAATGCTATGGCATTGGTTTACCTTGCCTTCTTCACGGATCATCATTTGTCATGTCATGACTTCATAGAGGACAACACACCAAGCCCTTCTGGTGACAGCACAGAACCTTCTTGCTGCTTCTGCCGTGTGGTTTCTTCTGGATTGAACTGCCGTTGCTGATTCAGGAATGATGTTTGCAAGTGGATTGAGCTACCACTGCTAATTCATATGAACTGAACTGCTGATGTTCTGACAACAAAGATTGCAATCATCTCCAAAGAACTATTTTTAAATGGGTCCACATCCCCCTTTGCCCTATTAACCTTTCCTTTCTACTACTACTGGTGGCTAGAAGGGAAGTGAAAGCATTTAAGAAGTGTAATTAAGTTAAGTTTTGAGAAAAAATTCCAAGCCTCCATGGAAACTTCATTCCTATATGATAGTTTTCACAGTGCTGGAAGAATCTATATATTCTGATAACAAATAAAAGTAATCATCAGTTTTTTTCCAAGTGTAAGTTCTGTTACTTAAACTGCTGTGATATAGTAGGTTTATACTGCTGTGATGAAATATCACAAAAAGCAACTTGGGGGGGGCAAGGTTTTTTTTTTTTCACTTGATAGCTTGTCAGTGATAGAACTCAAGGTAAGAAGAAAGTGAAGTCAAGATATGATGACAAGGCCAGGGAAGAATGCTACTGACTTGGTACTCTAGGCTTGCTCAGCCTACTCTTTTATAGCACCCAGGACAAATAGCCTGAGGGTGGCACCACCTACAATGGGCTGGAGCCCCCAATGTTCAGTAAGAAATTTCCCTACCAAATTGCCTACAGACAAATCTTATGGAGGCATTTTTTTCAATCTAGACTCATTCTTCCCAAGTGACTCTAGTTTGTGTCAAATTGACATAAAACTATTCACCAGACCCTGAAAGCTAAGATAACAACTGGCTTGGTAATATATGCCCACTAGTGCAATAGTGACATGGACATCATTGAAGTCACTTCACTTTTTGATTCTATTTTATGTATGCTTCACAAATTGAAACCCATATCTGCCATACTATCAGGGCCAAGAATCCTTGGCTACACAGACCATAGAGGAAAACATGCTACTATTACTCTGCCAAGTAGGTATAGTAATAAACTGGCTTCTAAAGACATCACTATACCCACAGATACTGCATTTCTGACCTTCCATCAAAGAAGCTTCTTTTGTAGTAGATGACAAGGCAGACATCTACAACTCATCAAGGTGCAGAGAGCTCAGCCCTAAATGGGACATCTGTATCACATCTGCTCCTCCAAAGGCTCAGAAATCATTATGGAAGTTAGGAGAAAAAGATTGTGAGAGTCAAAAGATATGGATGATTGCAAAGAAGCAGAGTTTTCCTGGACACAGCAGGGCAGTTGTGCAAATGAATGCAAAGTGTAGGTACAATGTGTAAGAAACCTGAACAATTTCCACCAGTCAAAATCCCTCCTGAGTGGAGCGTGGAGGTCAGTACAGAGTTCCACTTTTAGCTATGGAGCTACTGGCAGTGATAGCTTCTGGGAGAGGGAGAGTCAATTTTCATGAAGAAGGTGGCCTCTAATGGGTTGACCACATGCAGAGAAAGGCTACAAATCCAAGGGTTTATGGGCAGCACCAACTGTATTTGATGTTTCAAAAAGAAATAGAGAATGACACAAAGTTGAGTAAGTAAAGAGGAAAGTAGGTCTGGGAAGTGTGGGGGAATGGTAAGCGGGAACAAAACATATTGTGTAAATTTCTCAAGGAGCTAATAAATATTGAAAATAAAGAGCTTTTTATTATACTTAATGATGTTTTCTTCCACTTCTTTTCTATATATGTAGACTACTAATTTGTGTTTCAGGTCCTGACTTCATTGAAAAAGTGTTGTCGGTCCAGCAATCTGAATACAAAATCCCCAAGATCATAGTTGTGTCCTCACACAGAGACAACTCCCTGCCCTCTTTTTTTTTCTACAAATATTCTCCATTGGGATCATTTATTCACAAATCAGCATGTCATCTCCTTTTGTAAGGAACAGCCTCAGGGTCACACTAAATCAAAACATAATTTCTTCACCCCTTCTCAGCTGATAACAAAGTTTCCATCTGTAATTTACATTTCAAATGCTATCCCAAAAGTCCCCTTTATGCTCCCCCCACCCTACTCCCCTACCCACCCACTTCTACTTCTTGGCCCTGGCATTCCCCAGTACTGGGGCATATAAAGTTTGCAAGATCAAGGGGCCTCTCTTCCCAATGATGGCCAACTAGGCCATCTTCTGCTACATAAGCAGCTAGAGACACGAGCTCAGGGGGTACTGGTTAGTTCATATTGTTGTTCCACCTATAGGGTTGCAGACCCCTTAAGCTCCTTGGGTACTTTCTCTAGCTCCTACATTGGGGTCCCTGTGTTTCATCCTATAGTTGATTGTGAGCATCCACTTCTGTATTTGCCAGGCACTGGCATAGCCTCATACGAGACAGCTATACCAGGGTCCCTTCAACAAAATCTTGCTGGCATATGCAATAGTGTCTGGGTTTGGTGACTGATTATGGGATGGATCACTTTGTTCTTTAGAGGTACCCTAGAAGTGACAGTGAGAAGATTTAGGAGCTACATGTAGAAAGGTGATCTCCAGGACAAGACAGAGACCTAGGATAAGGAAGGAATCAATAGGGGTGACCTTAGATGTGACTCACAACATTGGGGATACAGAACCTGAAGAGCTCACTTCCTGTAGCCAGGAAGTAACTCCAGCAGAGCAATAGACATCAACCCACCCACAAAACATTCAACTCAAATTTCTCCTGTCTACAGGAAATGCAAGGATGGGGGATGGAGCAGGGACTGAGAGAATTGCCAACCAATAACCGGCCCAACTTGAGATCTACCCCATGGGCAAGTACCAAACCCTGACACTATAAATGATATTCTGTTATGCTTGCAGACATTAGCTTAGCATGGCTATTCTCTGAGAGGATCGACCTAGCGGCTGACGCAGACAAATGCAGATACCCACAGCCAAACAGAGAATGGAGCTGGAGTACTGTAAGCTGCCTGTGGCCTATGCTATCTGGGTTCCTGAGTGGGAGCCCGGAGCTGGATGGGAGGAATGGTCGAGAGGAACATGGAGGCCAGGACAAAGACACACGTTGTTCAAGGCTCCAAGGTTTAGTACTTAGAGTCTTAGCTTATAAGAGGGTTTGCCCATCCACCCCACCAGTCCGTTCCTGGGCGTTTGCCTCCATCTTGAAGACCGTGTGCAGCAGGCATCTTGTCCCTGGAAGGTCTGGGCAGGCAGCAGCATCTTGGAGGAGGGCAGGGCTAGTTGACATAACAATAGAAGCCACCCTAGCTGGAGAGTTACCCTTAGGTGGCCTTGCCTCAGTGGCAGACAAGGTCTGCTTCAGCCTGAAGCAGGCTGGGGGGTAGGGTACAGGGTACTCTTATAGAAGGATAAGAGGAAGGATTGAAGCCCCGAAGAGGATAGGGACTCCACAGGAAGACCAACAGAGTCAACTAACATGGATCCTTGAAAGTCTCAGAAACTGAGCCACTAACAAAGAACATACACGGACTAGAACTAGACCTCCCTGCTCATATGTAGAAGATATGCAGCTTGGTCTTCGTGTGGGTTCCAAACAACTGGAACAAGGGCTATCCCAAAAGCTGTTGCCTGTCCATGGGATATGTTCTTCTACCTGGGCTGCCTTGTCTAACCTCGGGGGACAGGAAGCAGCTAGACTTGAAGTGCCAGGATGGGAGAATACCCGGCTCAGAGGAGAAAGGAAGTGGGAAGGGGGAAGAATTGTGAGAAGGGGGTGACTAGGTGGGGGGCAGTCAGTGGTATGTAATAAGTGAATAAGTAAAAGTTATATTAAATGTAAAAAGAAAGAAGAAATGAAAGTGCACATACATTTCTAAGTGATCATATGTAATTTCCACATTAGTAAATTTTCTTTCAAGATGACCCCTCTAAATAACTCATTGAAATTTTTTTAAATTAAAAGCAATTATAATTCTTCTTCTGATTAATACTTATTATATCTCTCAATGGGAGAGGAATACAAGTGAAAAGTAAGTGGGTATCAAATGGTCTGATCTTTGTTGTTGCTGTTTTGTCTCTGTTTTTACTTTGAAAGGAATTCTCAGTCACCTCCCCAGATTTCTGACTATGAGTCCCAAGTATGACAGGGACTTAGTTAATGAAAATACTCTGAGGCTCAAGAAGACGTTCACATTTGATTACATATGCATTGCTTTCTTAAGGACAAAACATAGAGGTTTTGTAAACATATTTACAAGTGAACAAAATGCACACTTTTGAAGTTTTGAGGTGCTGGGAGAACATAACTACTTAGTGTAAATTCCTGATGTATGCATATGCTTTCCTTATCTTATGAGAATGGCAAGATGTGTCCCCATGCTAAGATCACACTAACAGATAGCAAGCTGGCGGTGATGTTGACTCATTATTTTAAGGACTGTAGGTTTCCAACTTGTGTCACAAAGACACAGTTGGAACATGAAAGCTGTATTAACCAGGGTTCTCTAGAGGAATATAGCTGATAGAACACGTGAACATATATTATCAAAAATAATAGATCAAAAAGAGTAGCTATTAATGTGGCAAACAATCTGTGGTTCAGCTAGTCCAACAACCACTATCTCCTGACAGAAAGGGGAAGAATCTGGTAGTTGTTCAGTATGTGCTGGAATCCTGAAGAAATAGGTCCTAATACCAGTGAAAGAATACATTAGCAGCGGGATAGATGGACTTACCAGCAAGAATGAGGGAACGCAAGAAAAAAATGAAAAGCTTCCTTCTTCCATCTCCTATTATTGATCCTGACACCAGCAAATATCATTCAAATTTAAGGTGTGTCCTCTGACATTAAATAATCCAAATTTAGGGTGTGTCTTACCACTTAAAATGATCCTATCAAGAAAAGGGAATCCCTCACAGCCGTGTCCAGCTACCTGGGTTTGAGTTGATTACAGATGCAGTCAGATTGACAAACAAGATTAACCATCACAAGACATGTTAACATTAGTACAATGATGTTCTAAAATTCAGACTTGGTTAATCCAAAGTACATGAAGCCCTTTTAACTTGTACATATATTTGTACATGGAGTATAAAGAAAGATGGCAAGAAGTCCAGAGGGGCATTCATATTATTTGAGATATGTATCCTAATAATAGTAGAAATAGAAAATATCTTGAATCCTGGGGCTAAAGAGCACTTTGTATTTTAATGCAGTTTGGTTAATATGATTCACATCTTTACATGTATATATGGAGCCTGGAGCCAAATGAACATTTTCCCATGGTATCTTCTTCCTGCTCAGTGATTACTAAACCTAGCATGCAAGGGAGAGTCTAGTGATCTGAGCCTAATCCTATAGAGAAGTCACTGCCTGATTATTTACCAGGATCCAAAGGCAATGAATGTAAAATCTAGGACAGAGGCAAGGCAATGTGTGAGAGAGAGACCAACAAGAAAAACATTATTTATGAAAGTCCACAGTGGAGCCCATTACTTTGTAGGCTATCATAAAACTATGTTTTAAAACTGCATGTTTATTGATGTTACATTTGTCCAGCTTATTATTTTTGGATAGTAATCCAGTTACAGAGGCAAGAGTTTAAATGGAAAGCCCTGTATATCATAGCAAATCATTTTTATAACATGTAATCATGACCACTAGACCACTGGCAAAGGCATATTGCCAGGTATCCATCTGAAAAGAGATGTGCGATGGCCTATTTGCAGAAATGCTTACAGACTATAGACTGATACATCTTGATAATTTTCCACTTGTGTATTACACTGACTTTTACAGTAGGCAAGGAATGTCAGGACGCACCAAGGGTAATTTTAGAGAAAAAGAGTCATAAAGAGTTGAAAGGAAAAGTAGCTCACATTTTATACAGCACCTTTCTGTGTGTTGCTTTATAAACAGAAATAGTGCCTTCCTTTAGACATTCTAACTTAGAAAATTGTGAAGATGACTTCCACATCTAATATCAGTGTCAAGTTTCCAATGGCTAATCCATCCCAACCTATTCATTAAAATCATTTAAAAATCACCTGATATAATAAGACCTAATGCAAAACAGAAAAAAAAAAAAAAAAAAAAAAAAAAAAAAAAAAAAAAAAAAAAAAAAAAAAAAAAAAAAAAAAAAAAAAAAAAAAAAAAAAAAAAAAAAAAAAAAAAAAAAAAAAAAAAAAAAAAAAAAAAAAAAAAAAAAAGAAAGAAACTAGCCAGGCAGTGGTGGCTCACACCTTTAATCCCAGCACTTGGTAGGCAGCAGCAGGCGGATTTCTGAGTTTGAGGCCAGCCTGGTCTACAGAGTAAGTTCCAGGCAGAGCTACACAAAGAAACTCTGTCTCAAAAATCCAAAAGAAAGAGAGAAAGAAAGAGAGAAAGAAAGAGAGAAAGAGAGATAGAGAAAGAGAGAAAGAGAGAAAGAAAGAGTGAAAATGTGGTTTTATCCATTTGTTTGCACTTGTGTACACACACACACACACACACACACACACACACACACATACACACACATGGATGTTCATTTCTCTGTTCTGTTTTTAGCTATTATTTTCTAAGATGACAAAAAAATCCTCAGAGACACATGCTACGGAGGCATTTGCAAAGCCATGTATTTATATGCCATGCATTAGTGTATCTTACTAATGACCTCATAAATTTCATATTCTCAGCAAAAAAAATGGTTATATTCCCCATTTTTCATTAGTCTTCTGATATTCTCTAATTCACAGAGTCAGACAATTTTAAATGAAAAATGCCATGTTGGTAAGTCACTTAGGCAAACAGAGCATAGCACTAAAACACAGGTTTCAAACACATGAATTCTATGGCAGCTTGAAATCTATTATATTCTATACTTACCACCAAATCCTTATAAATATCAATTGGTAACAGAATCCTATATCTTCTCTGGTGTTACTGTATTTCTTATCAATTAACACAGTGAACAACGAAGCAGACTCTGACATGCAAACAGTCCTCCGTAAAAGCCAAGTGGGAAGTGTTTTCCATCCTCAGGACAAGCAGTGCAGAAAAGAAGCTGGAAAACCACCTTAAATTCATTTGTTCAAGGATGCTAATCACTCTCAAGTGATTTCCTGCTCCATTAATATAAAAATCAATTGCTTTATATTACTATATTATTGACTTATCCCTACATCAATTCCTCTGTGCTGGCAGATTTCAAAATATATTCTGAGAAATGAAGGGAACCATTGAGACTGTAACAAGTGACATTTACCCCCTGAAGACTGCCAGTTCACCAACAAAGTTAGTGAGCATAGACAGAATAGTAAGAGCAGAGCCATCAATTATATGCTGTGCTAAGAATTAATAGTGACTATAAGACAGCATTGTAAGATGGGTGATTTCGAAGAAAGGAAACATTGTTTTAAAGCTACGGAGGGACAGGAATCAGAAACCATGGTGTTTTTTGTAAAGACAATTTTTTTTACATAAAAATACATTACTTTATTTCAGTACGACATTTCCCTAACAAGTTCATCTACAACCATTCTTTTACCACATTCTGAGGTGTGTGGCAGAATTCAGTATATAAACTGGAGGGCGAGACAAAATTCAGCAATAATACCTAATTGTTTAACTATTAATTTTAACTATTAATTAATTTTAAAACGAGTATGAGGAGATATTTAACATATCTTCAGGAAAATGAAAACAGAAACTAGAGGGGAAAGATGGCCATGTGCTACAGTACTGGCTCATAACCTACATGCATTTCAGTATTAGAACTGATTGACACAACTAGTAATACACAACATACCTATTGAAAACATAAGCCCTAGAGCTACATGCAACTCAATAGCTGAATCACACAATGTTGTGAAGGAGATAACATGGAATTGAAAGTGGTTCAATCACTGAAAAACTGCTTGGCATGACTACTAGTGCCATTTGTCCTGTGTCCTGTGGCTCAATAATGCCACTTCATTTATATATATATATATATATATATATATATATATATATATATATATATATATATATATATACACACACAGGATATATATATATATATATATGAATGAAGAATGGGGTGGGGTCATGGTGCAACAAAACACTTTTACAATAGTGTTCACAGAGGCCTTATTGATGACATCCAAAATCTGAGGACAACCAACATGTCATATCTTGAAGAGGTAGAATGGAGAAAGGGAATTGTTATGTGTTCACAACAGAATACTACACAACATTTTTAAAAGACCAAGCTACTATTACATACAGCATTGCAAATAAATCTTAAAGACATATAAGCAAAATAAACACAAGCTGAATCAGTTTAGATGATAAAAATCTATATGGATTTGAGGAACAGGTTTAATTAAGAGTATAAAAATTAGAACAAAGTTTACTTTTGGTAGGGTGATATTAACTGTGGTACTTACAAGTGAATTCTTATAGTAGAATTAATATTCTATATTTTGTTATACATTAAATATTATAGAAATAATAACTAAGAGGAAAATCAGATGACTTGTGAAAAACAGGTCCACAAGACCATGCATATACATGTATGTGTGTGTGTGTGTGTGTGTGTGTGTGTGTGTGTGTGTGTGTGTGTATGTGTGCATGGTTTAACCTTGTTAAAAAAACAGAAGAGAGCAGAATAGAATTGGGTTTTGCCTTCCAGTTTGGTGATTTTTGTGGCTTCTACAGCAGGGGATTGTGGGATAAATCCCAACTATTTGAGAAAACTACATCATTCTCTACCTGTGTAAATTTGGATGTTGTTGTAATGAGATGGCTCCTTCTCCCCACCCTCTGCCTCACCCAGACCTTCCCTCTCACACACATCATACCTAGACTGTTCTCCCTTCAGTACATGTCAGAGAATTCCCTGTTTACAATGAGTGTTTATAGAGAATACAAGACTCACAGTGATAATTGAGGTGTTCCTATAGGTTACATGTATTTTCAACCTTCTATATTTGAATCAAATCCCAAAGCCCAGATCTGGGGCATTTTTAGTTCACACCAAAATGTCAGTGGTAGAGTATTTCCATTTGAAAGATTCAGGCTGCTCACCAAATATTTACACATCCTTTCACGCCCTTAAAACTGCAATGAAGAATTTGTGAATTTGGAGATGTTCCAAAATCACATAAATTACTCTCTTTGGATTTCAAAACTAACATTTTAAAAAAGAACACTAACCTTTTTTGAAAGCCTCTGAAACATTGTTTATAAAGGTCAGAAAATAAAAATTTGAAATAACATTTGTGTGGTTCTCTATAGAAAGAAGGCAGCATTTATGTTTTAATTAACTAAGAAGCTAGATCTGGAGAAACTGTGTACACTTTTAACTTTGAGTTGTGCATCAAAAGGTAGAATATCTTTTGAGTACATAAAGTAATAGCAGATGCATGTTCTCAGAAATGTAAATGGGAACCCCACTCATCCCATTTTTGTTCCCTTTTATTTATTCAGTTTAACCATTTTTTATCAGTAAGCTTATATATCAGGTTACTTCAAAGAGATCATCTTCCAACTCAAAAAGACCCTGGTTCACAATTTCTAGGGAAAGGGGACTGAAGTATGGGTATATTTAGCAAACAGGATTGTATCAAGAGATGGATTAAAAACCAATAAGTGGAAAAAAGTTGAGCAAATATGCAAATTGTCAAACGATCAATGACATTTAAAGCAATAGTAGAGTGGCACTGAGCCAAAGCCTTGTTGTACTTAGATTCATAAAAATCATTGACAATATTGACTTTGTAAATTATAGAGTCTTCTTATTTATTTAATACACTAATTTTGCATATTTTTCTCTTTTCATTGAACAAAATAACTGTTGCTGCTATTAAAATTACCCTTTCATAGAACTAATAATAGTTCATAATAGATTGATGGTAGGATTCAAGACAACTGCTTTTCTGTTTATTTAATGCTCTAAAACCTGGAACCTAACACTCATAGTCCTTTAACATAGGAACAGCCATTGTGTATTCTCCCTGGCTTGGAACACCTGTGTTCTCCAAATCCACTGTTGTGCTATTTGCTTGATTGTCATTTGCCAATACTGGAACAATATTGCAACAAATATTGGAGCCGTGAATGGAGGTGGGTGGCTTCTTAATAACATATCAATCTCAATTTAAATAATTTGATTTGTACAAATTAATTTAGGGATAATTAAATATCAAAGAATCTACAATTTCAATAAATAAAAGTAAAAAGAGTAATAACAAGGTACAAGTTATCAGAGGGGGTGTGCTGGCTAGTTTTATATCAACATGGCAAAGGTCTTTATATATAGGAGAAAGGAACCTCAATTGTGAAAATGCATCCAGACAACTGACTTGTAAGCTAGGAAGCTTGTAGGGTTAAGGTTAGTGATTGTTGGTAGAGGGCTCAGCCCATTGTGGGTGGGAACACCCCTTGGTTGGTGGCCCTGGGTTCTATAAGAAAGCAGGCTGAGCAAGCTATGAGGAGCAAGCCAGTAAGTAGCACTCTTCCATGGCCTGTGTATCAGCTCCTGCCTCCAAGTTTCTGCCCAGTTGGATTTCTTGTCCTGGATTACCTCAGTGACCTGTAATTCCAGATATGTAAGATGACAAAAAACAAAACAAAACAAAACAAAACAAGAAAAACAAAAACCTTTCCTTCCCAAATTGCTTTCGTTCATGGTGTCATGGTGTTACATCACAGCAGTAGTAGCCCTAAATTAGACATGGGGTAAGTGGGAAAATGCAGATAACTCTAATTAGGAGTAGGGGAAGGAAGATAAATACAGATGGAGAAAGGAGGGTAAAATAGTAGTAAGGGTGTCTGAATAAAATCAAAAGGAATCACACTATTAATTATCTACCAAAAAAACCCTATAATACACATAAGTTCTGTGTATAAATATACATATATAGTGAAATAATATTTTCATAAATGGGCTGACAATGCTTCCTCTAAGAGCCAAAGGTCATCTAACAAAAACTCAATACCAGGCAAGAAATACCCTCTTTTGAGTGGCTGGTCAGGATTGTCTAATTACAGACTATTGGTATTTCTCTTGGTTACTCACAGAAATGAAAGGTAAGTCCCTATAAGTAAGGACACTGCACTTCAGATGAAGGCCTTGATGAGCACATGAGCTGGAACCTAAATGCCTCCTGTATTAGCATTGTTTGTTACCATCAATATATGTGTCTCACTACAACACCCTGAAGGGTATTGTTCCACGATGATTATGGCTGTGTTATCTCCATGTCATAGCTGGGTAGACAAATTGTTAATTTGAATCTTGCATTGTAGTTTCTGGTACTAAAAAAAATTAAAGCACTCTTGGTGCTGGAAATCTAATTAACTACTAATGGTGAAAGAAGTCATGAATCAGGGTATAACCTACAACTGCCACTTCACTAAACCAGGATAGTCCCTAACTACATTCTAAATATTTGTCCTTAAACCTACAAATAAATGTAGTCCCTTACCCCTTATCAAAGAAATTTCTCTTTGCAACAGTGATCATTACAGAAAAACTACAACACATCAAAATGAAGATTTATGGAACCTGGTCACAACTAATATGTCTATAAGTTAACTCCCACACCTAAAACTCAGGGAACATTATTGATGTAGGGGTGAAAAGATTGTACAAACCAGAAGGTCAGGGAGTTTGCTCTGAGATTGTATTTCATAGTGATGTTGGAAGGTACACACACAGTCTTACCAACCTGACTATCTAAAACATGAGCTGAACGATAGACGCGGTGAAGAGGACAGGTAAAAGCCCATGAGGCTTCAATCCTACATAAAGAACTACAGCCAACTAAGAAATGCTGAAAATGGAAGAAATGGTCTTTTCCAGGGAAATATATCAATATGCTATCCAACACCAATGGTCAGCTGTGAAAATATTCATAAAAGTAACATTATCAGATTGAATAGCTTGTATTTATCTATTTAGGAATATATTGCATATAAATATATATTTATACACATGTATATAAGACAATTAATGAAGAAGAAGCCTGAATTTGAAAAAGAACAAGGGGGGAGGGTAGTGGGAGGGTTTGAAAGAAGAAAAGGTAAGTGATAAATGATATATTTATCATATCAAAACATTAAAAATTAAAAACTAGTCTACAATATAAATATGCCATGGTTCTGTTTCTTTAATATTGGTCTTGTTGAACTGGTAAAAACTAAAAACAAAAACAACAACAAAAAAACGGTGCTCGGTACAGAGCAATAGAAATCATTTTTCAGTATGTCCTCCAGTGTCTTATATCCAGGGTATGTGTATGTCTTTCTGACAAACAGAAGCAGATGCATTATTAAATTGACTCTTCACTCTCCAGAGGTTTCTGCCATATAACTTTTCTGTAACATGTACAGATCTTTTATGGCAGAAAGCAGTATAGAATTGGGCTCAGTGGGAATATTTTTATTAGAACCCAACACACACTAAATAAAATCCTATTGCTGTTGGGACATCCTGCAAGCTTTCTAACTAATGAGACCATCTTCAATTCTCAAGCATTCATCTCATCCCTATACCTAAAGATGCTTTTGATAATGTCAGTTGACTTATGTAAGTAAAACATGATTAAGCACTGGTAGTCTATTAAGGAATAGATACATTATATACAACAATCAAAGAAAGCTCATTCCCTCCCCCCATCTGCTTCTCTTTCTTCCTTCATTTATCCTTTTCCTCCCTTTCTCACTCCCAACCTTTTGTACTAACATTTAAAGCACTGGTAATGGTTTTTAAATAATGTATGAGCGACTTCTATACCCTGTCCTTTCTCAAGTCTCTCCACTTTGGTCTTCAAATCAGATCCCTGATATGGGAGTGTATGAATTCCCCATTGGTCATCTCCCTCAACACTGTAAGGAGTTGAATATTATTAGAAGCCACTTTCCTCAGAAGCTATAGCATAATGGTTGCAAAATAATTTATCAAAGACAAATAACAGCATTGATTCACAAAAGTACGTGAGGAAAAATATCCCCACCATATCAAAGTTCTAATTAACCAAAAAACATAAAAAATTAGGAATGTTAGATTTTTCTCACCTCAGAAATTAATCAGTTCCTGCCTTTGTCCATGACGAGATATTAAAAATACAAACTATAGAATTTTGTATGTTGTTTCACCTGACAATATAGGACATTTGAGGTCAGAAAGTACTCTCTTCATTACCTAATCATGATGTGTTGACAATTTAGTTTGTGTACAATTCTTTGCTAGATGCAGAAATTCTAGGCAATGAAATAGGAAAGACAGTCTCATAGAGATTAATTTTTCTTTAGGAGCTCACTTTCTAAAACCTTCTGTTCTTTATCAATTATATATGAATAAATCATTGTAGCCTGAAATATAAAGATATATACTATATAATATATAAATGTAAAAAATATATATGATTCGGGTAGTGCCTGCACATCTCAGCAGCAAAGGCCAGTGTGAGCCTACATCTAAATAGAGCATGTGAGAACAATTACATTTCCATGCTCTTCCTCAAAGCTATAACTTAGAAATACTGCCTTGGAAATAAAACTCATGCCTCTCTTCTTTCAATCAAAGAAGAATATAATTAGAAATATTCAATGCCAGTAGAAATAAAATAATAAAATTGAAAACCCATCAATTATCTTACAAAACTCACCAAAGGCGTGAGTTCATTGCACATAAAGTAAATAAATAAATAAAAATAAAGACTGTTTGATCAGTATGACTGAAGGGGCCACAGTCCTATAAACACAAAATTTCGATATAGTCTCAGTGCTGAGAATAAGAGTGGCAAGTGGTGGAAAGTTGTGTGGGACCAAAAGTGCTAGTTTCAGAAACTGCTTTTTTTTAACCAAAAATTAATTTGCCAGATATTAATCATTGTAATGCTTTGGGACTGTGAAAAAATAAACTTTAAGGAGGCATGACCACCTGCATAGGTCATTCGTTCATGGGAATCGATCCAGAATGAATTGCTCAAGATGGTAAAAAGCCAAAAGAATGATGTGTTGCAGAAAATAAAAGATACACACACACACACACACACACACACACACACACACACACACACATAGTTCTTAGAATACTAACAATTTGTTCTCAGAACAACTGTTCGTTGGCATTCCACACAGACACATTAAGATTGAAATAAACACATTAACTTATGTCCAAAATGCTAATTACAATCAGATAGTCAAGTTTTTTTAAATTGAGAAATAGTACTTTAAATAATATCAAAATAAAACAGCTTAGATTGGAACTGAGTTGATAAAAAAAGAATGTTATTTTATTGTATAACTTAGTATGTATTTAATTAAACATAGCACTTAGAAAATCACTTCAAACTTATAGCCACAGCTAAATCAAAATTTCTCTTTATGTGGGATGCACAGCTTTTTAAGAGGATTCTCTGCATCCATTTGAGAAATTCCATATTTTACTTTGTTTGTTTGTTTGTTTGTTTGTTTTATGTACCTGTATATGTGCACACAAGTCACAGGGTGGTTTGGGAGCTCAAAGAGAAATTAGTAAGACAACTGTAGAAAAATAAGACAAGTTGGGGATTGAAGAGTAAAATGTGGTGGTTTGAATATGCTTTGCACAGGAAGTGGCACTATTTGGAGGTGTCGCCTTGTTGGAGGAAGTGTGTCACTGTGGGCATGGGCTTTAAGATTCTTGTCCTCCCTGCCTCAAAGCCAGTCTCCTGTTTGCCTTTGGAATGAGATATAGAACTCTCAGCTTTTCCTACACCATGCTTGCCTGGATTCTGCCATGTTCCCACCTTGATATTAATTGACTGAACCTCTGAACCAGTAAGCCAGCCCCAATTAAATGTTGTCACTTATATAGTTGCCTTGGTCATGGTGTCTCTTCACAGCAATAACTAAGACAATGTTTTTCACATGCCCCCGTTTTGATTTTCTTACCAAGAACTGGCATCATAATAGAATAGAGCCAAACCTGCAAAATTTGGAATAGTAGCCTTCCTTCATTTTTAGCCTTTCCTGTGTACAATATTTATATAATCACTTACCTAGAGATTTTATTCTTTTATATCTGAATGTTTACCTTCAACAAAACTATTTTATACCTTGAAAGAATTAAACAATGTATGTTTTTGAACATTTCATCTAGATATCATTTGATTGTATCTTACTTTTTTAAATGTATGGTTTCAAATGTGATAGATATTTTGTATTGTAACTTTACTAAAATGATTTTATTTTTAAAAATACTGATTACAGTTTTCCCTCCCTTTATTTCTCCCGGTTCTTGCCTACTGACCCCTTGTACTAGACCCCTTTTGTCTCTTCTTAGAAACCAATTAGGCATCCAAGGAATAGTAATAAAATAATAATATAAAACAAAAAGAGACTAGAATTAGGCAAAACAAACAGGAGAAAAAGAGCCCAAGAAAAGACACAAGAAATGGATATAGATGCAGAGACACATTCATTTGCAGACTTAGAAGTCATTTTAAAAAAACTAAAAACTGGAAGCTAAAATATACATTCAAAGGACCTATATGTTACAACAAATTAAAAAATTAACTAACTAAAATAAATAAAATATATATAAATTAATTTTAAAGATTTTTAAAAGTTAAAAAATAATTAAGATAACTGTCAATCTTATTTTCTCAAAAATCAACTCCTTGTTTCATTGACTCTTTGTATTATTTTCTGGTTGTTTGTTTCTATTTTATCAGTTTCAGTACTGTTTGATTATTTCTTGTCATGTAGTTCTTTGTATATTAATTTTTCTTTGGTTTTAAAGCTCTCAGGTATGTTAATGTTACTAGATAATTCTAACTTTTGTAGGCACTTAGTTCTTCAAACTTTCACTGTGTTCTATAAGTTTGGGTATATTGTGTTTTCATTTTCATTCAATTTCTTCAAGTTTTTAATTTCCTACGTAGTTTCTGTCTTGATCCATTTTTCACTCAGTGGAGAGTTTTTCAGTTTCTATGTGTTTGAAAACTTGCAGTTGTTTCTGTTGTTGATGAAATCCAGATTATATCTCAGCTGGTCAAATAGGATACAGGGTATTATTTCAATTTTCTTGTATGTGTTGAGACTTGCTTTTTCTTGATTTTCTTGTTTTTGATTTACAAATTCTATCTTGGGTATTCTAAGACTCTGTGCTAATATCCACTTAGCAGTGAGTGCATATCTAGTGACTTCTTTTGTGATTGGGTTACTTCACTAAGGATGATACCCTCCAGATGCATCCATTTGCCCAAAAATTTCATAAATTCATTGTTTTTAATAGCACAGTAGTACTCCATTGTATAAATGTGCCACATTTTCTGTATCCATTCCTCTGATGAGGGACATCTGGGTTCTTTCCAGCTTCTGGCTATTATAAATAAGGCTGCTATGAACATAGTGGAGCGTGTGCTCTTATTACCAGTAGGAACATCTTCTGGGTATATGCCCAGGAAAGGTATTGCTGGATCGTCCGGTAGTACTATGTCTAATTTTTGGAGGAACCACCAGTTTGACTTCCAGAGTGGTTGTATTTGGGGCATAGATACTCAGAATTGAGAGTTCATCTTGGTTGATTTTACCTTTGATGAGTATGAAATGCCCCTCCTTGTCTTTTTTGATAACTTTGGCTTGGAATTCAATTTTATTCAATATTAGAATGGCGACTCCAGCTTGTTTCTTAGGACCATTTGCTTGGAAAATTGTTTTCTAGCCTTTCACTCTGAGGTAGTGTCTGTCTTTTTCCCTGAGGTGGGTTTCCTGTAAGCAGCAAAATCTTGGGTTCTGTTTGTGTAGCCAGTTTATTAGTCTATGTCTTTTTATTGGGGAATTGAGTCCATTGATGTTAAGAGAAATTAAAGAATAGTAATTGTTGCTTCCTGGTTTTTCATTGTTGTTAAAGTTGTGATTGTGTTCTTGCAGCTGTCTTCTTTTAGGTTTGTTGAAGGATTACTTTATTGCTTTTTCTAGGGTGTCCTTTCTGCCCTTGTGTTGGAGTTTTCCCATTATTATCTTTTGAAGGGCTAGATTTGTGGAAAGTTATTACTTGAATTTTTGTTTTGTCATGGAATACTTTGGTTTCCCCATCTATGGTAATTGAGAGTTTTGCTGGGAATAGCAGCCTGGGCTGGCTTTTGTGTTCACTTGGGGCCTGTATAATATCTGTCCAGGATCTTCTGGCTTTCATAGTCTCTGGTGAGAAGTCTGGTGTAATTCTAATAGGCCTGCCTTTATATGTTACTTGACCTTTTCCCCTTACTGCTTTTAATATACTATCTTTATTTAGTGCATTTTTTGTTCTCATTATTATGTGTTGGGAGTAATTTCTTTTCTGGTCCAGTCTATTTGGAGTTCTGTAGGCTTCTTGTATGTTAATGGGCATCTCTTTCTTTAGGTTTGGAAAGTTTTCTTCTATAATTTTGCTGAAGATATTTGCTGGCCCCTTAAGTTGAAAATCTTCATTTTCATCTACCCCTGTTCTCTATAGTTTTGGTTTTCTCATTGTGTCCTGGATTTCCTGGATGTTTTGAGTTAGGATCTTTTTGTATTTTGTATTTTCTTTGATTGTTGTGTCCATGTTCTCTATGGAATCTTCTACACCTGAGATTCTCTCTTCCATATCTTGTATTCTGTTGCTGATGTTCAAATGTATGGTTCCTGATTTCTTTCCTAGTGTTGCTGTCTCCAGATTTGTCTCCCTTTGGGTTTTCTTGTTTCTACTTCTCTTTTTAGGTCATGGATGGTTCTGTTCAATTCCATTACCTGTTTGGTTGTGTTTTCCTGTAATTCTTTAAGGGATTTTTGTGTTTCCTCTTTAAGGACTTCTACCTGTTTAGCAGTGTTTTCCTTTCATTCTTTAAGGGCTTCTACCTGTTTAGCATGTTCTCCTCTATTTCTTTAAGTGAGTTATTAATGCCCTTCTTAAGGTCCTCTACCAGCATCATGAGATATGATTTTGAATCTGAATCTTGCTTTTTGGGTATGCTGGGGTATCCAGGACTGGCTGAGGTGGTAGGGCTGGATTCTGATGATGGTGAGCGGTCTTGGTATCGGGTGTTAATATTCTCACGTTTGCCTTTCGCCATCTGGTAGTCTCTGGTGATGTTATAGTTGTCTCTGGCTGGATCCTGTTCCTCATGTGATTCTGTTAGCCTTTATCAGCTGTCCTGGGAGTCCAGCTCTCTTCTGAGTCTCAGTGGTCAGAGTACTCTCTTCAGGCAAGCTCTCCTCTTACTGGGAGGGTGCACAGAGGTCTGGCCTTCTGACCTGCTTCCTGGCTGAAGATGAAAGCCCAAAACAGGGCCTGTTCCAGAAGATAGGTTGCCTCTGCAGTCTGTGTGTTCACCTGCACAGACTGGTCTCCAAGGAAACCAAGACACAAGATGGCTTTCTCAACTGCTTCTGCAGGCAGAGCCCTCCTGGGCGGACACCTCTCCTCAGGTAGGGAGGGTGCCCAGATGTCTGGAGCCCAAAATTGGGTCTGTCTCAGAAGCTGTGTTGCTTCTGCAGTCTGCACTCACCTGCTCAGACTGGTCTCTGAGGGACCTGGGACCCAAGATGGCTCCCTTGAGAGCTCAGGCAGGCAAAGCTCTCCCAGGGGAACACCGCTCCTCTGGCGGGGAAGGTGTCCAAATTTCTAGAGCCAAAGTGGTGTCTGTCCCAGAAGCTGTGTTGCTTCTGCAGTCAGTATTCTTACCTGCGTAGACTGGTCTCTGAGGGACCTAGGACCCAAGATGGCTCCCTCATGAGCTTTGGCAGGGAAAGCCCTCCCGGGTGAACACCTCTCCTCTGGTGGGGAAGATGCCTGGATGTCTGGAGCCCGAAACTGGGCCTTTCCCAGAAGCTGTGTTGCTTCTGCCTGTCCCAGAAGCTGTGTGGCTTCTGCAGTCCACTCACTTACCCTTCACAGTCTGCGAGCTGGCCTGCACAGACTCCTACCTTTGTTTCAAAATAGGTGTTATGGCTGCCAGTTGTTATTACCTTGCAATCATGTCTCTGTTTCAGGGAATTATTAAGCCTAACTTGTCATTTTTATATTCTTCTCCTGTAACCCCACACATTTTGCCTACCAAGTCCTCCATTTGGTCTACAAAGTGAGTTCCAGAACAGCCAGGACTATACAGAGAAACCCTGTCTCGAAAAACCAAAAAAAAAAAAAAAAAAAGAAAAAGAAAACTCCCTATCCCTGAGCTATAAAACCTTGTTTTCCTCACAACTAATACTGGTCTCTCAAGCCCCACCTTAGGGGAAGGCAGCCCATGTACATGAATTTAAAAACTTGATTTACTCTAATTAACTCAGCTGTGATAATTTGGGTTGTTAGCCTTCCTCCTTTCATCTCTGGGATTAACAGAAGTTTGTAGAAGATATTTATGATCTTCTTGGGATGGGGCCGGAAGGAAGGGGAAGCCAAAGCAGGTAGTCTACTACAGAGCTGGGAGTGAGACTGGGAGATTGGGTTGAGGAGAAAAGGGAGAGTTGAAGATCTGAAATTAAGCTACGGGCTTCTCTGGATAGTATAATGTATGGGCTCCCAGGAAATGCTGGTTGGATGGAACTGGAGACTGGGATAAAGCAATGAATCCAGTCAAGGAAGTTTGGAGGGAGAGACCTGTGTGATCTACTGGGAATGGAGTCAGGAGGAGAGGCCGCAGCAGGTGCTCTGCTACAAAGCTGGAGATGAGACAGAGCAATGAGTTTGGAGGAAAGGAGTAAGAGGTAAAGAGCTACTCTACAGTTTGTCTACTTCTACCTGCTCCCCTGTCCTGTGAGATCAGTAAGTAGCCAGAGAATCTTCTATAAGGACTTTTAACAATGAGGTTTATGCTGGTGCAAAGTCTCAATTTAAAAAGAAAAGGTTCAGCATTCCACCATAGAAAACAAATGACTATGGGGCCTCAGGCCCAACTTACATATTTCTTGTTAGCATTCTGTCTAAATTTCACCCCACAGTTACCTGGCAATAGCCAGGTATACTCCTCCCCACAGTTTCCTGGCAACAGCCAGATTGGCCTGACCCATTATAAAAAGGGCTGCTTGCCCCCTTCTTCCTCTTTCTCTCTTGCCTCTCTCTCTTGCCTCTTTCTCTCTTGCTCCCTCTTTCTCTCAGTTCCCTTTCCCCCTTCTCTCCATGTGGTCATGGCTGGCCTCTACTTCTCTCCTGTTCTCTTTTCTCTCTCTCTCTCTCTCTCTCTCTCTCTCTCTCTCCCATTCTCTGCCTCTATTACCCTCTTAACTCCCCTCCCCATGTCCTGAGTGAATTCTATTCTATACTATACCATCCTGTGGCTGGTCCCTCAGGTAGAAGGGATGTCTCTGCATGGGCCCGCTGAGAATCCCCTTCCCCCACACCTTACCACACCCCCATAGAACATATTTTACCTCTTTATCTTTTAATAAACACATCATTTATAATACAACTTCTGCACCTAAGGCACAATGAAATCAGGGGGAGGGAGCAGAAAGACTGTAAAAGGCAAAGGACCAGGAAGTATGTGTGAGAATATGTATTTTGTGTATAACAGGGAAGCTACATATGTGAAATCTGAACAATAACATGGCTGCCAAAACAAAACCTGAACAATTCCAACAACAGTTGACATTTTAACATAGATGAGGGAAATCTCACAGGACCCCATCTCTTAATAAAGAACTACATGCAATTAACAATTATCTACATAGAGAAAATTAGTCTTCCCAAGGGATGAGTCCCCAGAATCATGATTCAATAACAGTTATGAAGCCCATAAACATACACTTATTTATAGGTATATGGAGTAACAATGGTTAAATAAGAGCAGGCCATCAATTAGAAAGGCAGTATGGAAGGGTAGGAGGGAAATAAGGATAGGGGAAATGGTGTAATTATATTTTCATTACATTTAATAAAAGAAAGTGGTTATAGTAGACACTTCATTTTTAAATCTGGAAACATATCTGATATTCCTAATTGTTTTCCTTTAAATCTTTCCTAATATAGTTTCCACTATAGTTCCCACTATAGCTTCCCTGAAAAACATGATTAAAATATATCTATAGATATATTCTAATAGAATAAGGAAAAGCTAAGAGAAAGAAAGAGGAAAGGAGAGGAGAGGAGAGGAGAGGAGAGGAGAGGAGAGGGCTCAATGTTCTTCACTGATATTTTTTTGTTTGCTTGTTTGTTTGTGCTGAGACAGGATCTTCACATAGCACTGGCTGTCTTGGAACTCATTATGTGGAATATGATGGCCTTGAACTCTCTACAGTCCTGCCTATCTGTAAAGTAATTGGATTACAGATGGGCTCAACCATGCCAAACCAGACTATTTCACTGATTTTTTTTCTTTCCTTCTCTTTTCTTCTCTTTCTTTCTCTTAGGTTTTCCATATTCTTTTAAAATATATTTATATAAAATATTTGCATACAAAATATTTTATATCATATTCTTCCATCCTCTACCTCCTCCCACCCCCAACCACACAACTTCATATCCTTCCCCTCTCAAACAAACAAAACAAAACAAAACCCAACAGACACAAAAATCAAAACAAACAAACAAAAGGCCAACAAGACAAACATTTCTCAAAGAAAAAGTAGACAAAAAAAACAGAAACAAAAACAAAAAAACACTGAGTTCATTTTATGTTGCCCTGTTCTGCAGTGTGGTTGATAAACGCAGTGAAACTTCATAGGAGAAAACTTAGTTTCCCTTTGTCACTGGGTATCAATTGCAGATAGTTTCTTAATTTAATAAACCAATAATTCTATAATTACTTCATCCAGATACATAAATGAAATATTACGAGAGGCTGTGTGCCAATGCCGGGGAAGACACATGTCTCTTGAGCTGTTACAGAAGATTGGGTACCTTTCATGTGCTAATCAACAAGAAAGAAAGTAAACAAAATCTCTTTTCATCAAGCTTACGTTTTGTTGGCTGTGATCACTAATGAAAAGAAAAAAAAATACTGCAGGTTATCTTTTCTAAGAAGGAATGAAAATACTCGAATAAGGACAGGGGTGAGTGCATGTGTGTTTGTGTGTGTGTGTCCGCACACACACGCACGTGAAGTGCATATGTGTTTAATTTTTTTGACCAGGAAAAAATTACTGTAATTTGGGCAATGAATGTAACAAACTCAGTTCACACCCTAACAGAAACACACTGCTTCACTGAAAGATCAAAATGACTGGTTTTTCTTTCAGTGAAATCTTATGAAAATATAGTGAACATGCTGTTCAAAAAAGTACATTTGATTTTAGTATAATATATCCTATGATAACTTTGGTTGTCAATATAGGTTGGTGTGATCAGTATTCTCCTTTATCTCCTACAAAACTAGGATTTCTTAAAAAAAAAAAAAAAAAAAAAAAAAAAAAAAAAAAAAAAAAAAAAAAAAAAAAAAAAAAAAAAAAAAAAAAAAAAAAAAAAAAAAAAAAAAAAAAAACCAACATACAAATTGTTTCCTTTCTGGTAGAGGTCCAGAATTGCAAATGAATTAATAGCAAGGGACAGAAAAATATTTTGGCTCCAAACTTAAGTCCCACATGTGTTAGACTGGATTATAAAACATACAAGAACAAGAGATCTTTCAGGCAAGTTGGCAAACTAAATCTAAGCCTCTTAATATAGGAACTCTAAAATAATACTGCACATTTTGTAGTTCCAAGAAATACCTTGACTTGTTTTAAAATAAATTTTAATAACTTTGACCGAAAGTTAACTAGTAATATAATGATCCAAATTTTAGAAATAGAGAACACTTCTCCTATGGAGACACCAGAAGTGAGTATTCCTATCTTTGAACATGCATTGGCATCTGCAAGTTTTAGAAGATCAAGAAAGATGAGGTGGCTTCAGTTGCTTTGAGATACCCTATGGGCTTCTACCATTTTCATGGCAAAAGAATTTCTAAATCGTCTACATCCACACTTATCTAGCTCTCACTGTTAAACACCAGCTTTCTTTTGTATTAAACAGAAAGGTGCCCATAAAAGAACAGTGTTATCATCATACAGAATTACCTAATGATGCTGGGGAAAACCTTGATGTGAGGACTGACTGACATTCAGAGCAGTCAGCCCCTTCTTTAGCAGTTTTTCATAAAGGGTTGTTCCCCTGATATCCACAAGAAATAGGACCTCACATATCAGAGACTTCTCCCTCTTGAATTCTATATTTGCACCTGAATGAAGGAGCCAGTGTTATGATATAACTTCTTTAAATCCTTATCTTAACTGTTCATAGGTCTGTGTTTTATTTATAATAAAATTATTGACAACTGGCTTCTAAAAATGGGTTGACCAAGTCTGTAAATGTTTTGACAGAAGTCATTAAGTCATCAATTTAGTCACTATCTTGCTTACAGAAAAATCTGCTGGTTCAATTTTAGTAATCGGAGCCCATGGTTCTTATGTGCATCATATTTCAGACATACTCATTCTTGCCTGGTATATAGTATACCCCACCTTCTTTTCTAAAACCAGGAGGAATAATAACCACGGGAGTAATGTTGCCTCTTCCTATTCCACTTTGTAGGACCAGTCAAGAAAGATTATGACTTCCTACTTCTGAGCTGAGTTTTTACATTCTGGAGATGAAACTACTTGAGCAGATAATGTGAATATGAGGATCTTTCATATACATGGCTTAATATCAATGGTAGAATTCTGTCCCAAAGAAACTGGATTTTTAAAAAACTTTTGTTTCTATTTTATTATTTTAAGAAAGATAGCAAAGATTTTCAGGTTTTAAAAAAATCTCTTAATTCACCTGTGAAAAGATCACACTAGGCAGTACCTGACACCTTTGTCAGAGGGGCGGGACTCTAAGTGCTATCTGAGTGACCAGGGCTAGCACCGGGTTAGAGAGGTCAGATGTATATGCCCCAGGCTAGACTCACAGGCAGTCTATTCTTCCAAATATATAGTTATGACCAGAGCACCAGTGATAAGCAGTACTGAGAGATAGTTCTAACATGCTGTGTATACAAACGTGTTGGGAATTACCCAGGAAAGCCTGTTTCCACAGGACTTTTGCCTGTGGTTGTAAGTCCAAAACGTTCCAGGAAGTCTTTGAACTTCAGGATGCCAATCACTTCTAAAGTTTGAACACTTCTGAGCGTTTCTGGCTGCCAGTCCCCAGGAAACAGGGAGGAAGTTAATAACTGAACTCACTTTAGCCATAATTTATTGCAGTTCATGTTTGCCCTTGTCTTTTTGCACACATTTGGAATGTGGTACTACCATAGGAAGAATTGCTCCTGAAAACGTATGTTAAATTGTTTTCTAACACGTGCTTCACAAAATTCCATAGTCAGAGAGGGAGACATGCTTATTTATTTAGTTTTTAGTTTTTATACTTTTGCATTTATTTTAACTATTATAGTTTTAAATTCTATGAAGAATCTGATTAATCTGACATAGTTTAACCTTAATTCCTACTGACTATTCTAGTGGTGTTCTGGTGGCATATCAAATGGTAAAGAAATATAAGAACACAAATTTAAAAACTGGAATGCGGTCTCACTTCACGACTGCTTTAAAATCTAGAAGTATTTTCCTAAGCTTTTTCAGTACCAGCTTCACATCTATAAAATAGATACAAAGTATAATATATCTCAAGAAAGTAACATATGAAACAAGGAAGATAACTTGTGTAAAAGCTGTTCTTAAAGGTCACATAGGTTAGAAATTAACAATATGTTTGAGAAGAGTGATAGTTCTATAATTTTATAAAATTCTGCCTATCCACAATGAAAGATCTCAATACCTAGCATGCTCATATCTACATAGTGACACAATTCTCCACTCTGAGTAACTGTTCTATATGTATGAAATTCTAAACAGAGAGATAAAAGGAAGGGAGGACCACTCCCTTCTGTTGCCACTTACCCAAAGGAGTATCTCACAATGGAGGAGCCAGAGAGAAGTTTAGCACGGGATGTGTACAGTTCAGCTTCAGCTCTCTCCTGGAAGAGAAAAGTCAAAGGACTATAAGCAGCAAGATATTTGGGGGGCCAGGAGTGTCACATTGTTTCAGCTAAGAGTGTAGTAAGTCTATCAGAGAAAACGTAGTTGGTAATTTAAGGTTGTTTTTACTAACTTCTATGAAAGAACCATAGTATTTTCCCTCAGTGGTGTATATGTCAATACGTCCAATGTCTGATCTCATTAGACGTCATCACTGAAGTGCTTCTCAAAGCAAATGAATGCCATACTTCCTGCCTTTGTTTTACTTTTAAAAATTAATTTAACAAAGTAATACATTTTTTATCATGACATTCCATCACTTTCTAACACTTTGCCATATATCTCTTCATCCTGAGATTGCTATGACCAAACAGTCCCTCTAAGCCTCCATGTCCTTGGTTTTTCCCTTTAATCTAGACTCCATGAACCACAAAATATAGGCAACACTTGTCTTTTCAAATTCGGCTTATTTCATCTATCATACAGTCTCCAATGGTACCCTCTTTTCATACAAGTTACATAATTTGTTCTTAGTGCTGTAAAAAGTCCATTGTGTTGGTGTGTGTACATCCTTTCCCTGTATTTTTTTTAACCTACCTCTATTGATGAACGTCTAGAGTAATTCTCTATTTATCCATTATGAGTAGTGCTACTATAAATATGAATGTGAAGATAGCTCTGTTATATGCTGACTTTGATTTTAGATCTTCTTTTGAAAAAAAAAACTTTATAGTTTTGAATTAGGTTTTAGTAATCAACGTCTATGGCCCTTATACATTCTAGCCATAGTTCAAGTGCATGTATAGTTAGCAAGGATTTTCTCTCATTCTGTTGTTGGTCTCTGCTGACTGTTTCCTTTCTGTGGAGATGATTTGTGATTTCTTGAGAACTCATTTGTGAGCTTTTGCTCTCCTGTCTTCCCCAGTACCTGATCTTCCCTCCCTTTTTTCTTCCCCCTCCCCTTTCCCACCCAGGTTCTTCTCTCCCTCTGCTTCCCATGATTATTTTGTTTCCCCTTCTAAGTGGGATTGAAGCATCCTCATTTGGGCCTTCCTTCAGGTTAAACTTCTATCTGTGGGTTTAATCATAGCTATTCTATATCTTTTAACTAATATCCACTTATCATTGAGTATGTACCATGTATGTCCTTTTGGGTCTGGGTTACCTGACTCAGGATGATATTTTCTGCCTAAAAATGCAGGGACAAAAGTAGAGACTGATGGAAATGCTACTCAGTGACCAGCACAACTGAGATCTATCCCATGGGTGAGCACTATTACTGATGCTATGTTGCTAGCATGGCTGTCCTCTGAGAGGGTCTACCAGAAGGTGACCGAGACAAAAGCAGATACTTACAGCCAACAATTGGACTGAAGTCAGGAACCCCTATGAAAGAGTTAGGAGAAGAATTGAAGTAGCTGAAGGGGATGGCAACACCTTAAGAAGACCACTAGTGTCAACTAACCTGTACCTTTGGGAGATGCCAGAGACTAAGCCACCAACCAAAGAGCATATATGGGCTTGTCCAAGACCCCTGGCACATATGTAGCAGAGACTGCCTTGTCTGAAATCAGTGGGAGAGGATATGTCTTAGTCAGGGTTTCTGTTCCTGCACAAACATCATGACCAAGAAGCAAGTTGGGGAGGAAAGGGTTTATTCGGCTTACACTTCCATATTGCTGTTCATCACCAAGGAAGTCAGGACTGGAACTCAAGCAGGTCAGAAAGCAGGAGCTGATGCAGAGGCCATGGAGGGATGTTCTTTACTGGCTTGCTTTCCCTGGCTTGCTCAGCCTGCTCTCTTATAGAACCCAAGACTGCCAGCCCAGAGATGGTCCCACCCACAAGGGGCCTTTCCCCCTTGATCACTAATTNGCTCTCTTCATGGTGCCGAGCCTCAATTCCTTTACATGACCCCTTCAGTCTTGGGCCATCAATTGCAACTGAGGCTGCACCTCCACCAATGGCCTTCCATGGCTTCTCACAGTGCTTCCGTGGCCTCAGCTGCTCTGCAGGACTCCTTCATGCCTCGAAAACCAGTACCACCTGGATAACTCTTACACATTACCAAGTCTAGTCACAGCACAAAGTACAACCATGGCTATCTCTGGAACACAGCCTCCTTGTGCTTTCAAAAAACATTTCTCAGAAGATGTCACCTCACTGATGCTGGTCTCTTCTTAATCACTGCTAATTTCTTAGCTCCAGCTAACCAGCATCAATGGTCCCAGTAATGCCAAGTTTTTGCTTTAGTAGTTCTGGTATCTTGTTATTCACAGCTGATTCTTCAGCCCCAGCTAACCAGAACCACAGAATCTTCACAAAGTAACAATGGCCCTGAAACAAGTCTTTAATTTTCCCTCTGAAATTTCACAAGCCAGGCCTCCATCTTCTGCACTGTTCTCAAGATTATCTTCCAAGCTCCTACACAACATCCCACAGAGCTCTTAACATAGGATGGATCTTCTGACCCAAAATTCCAAAGTCCTTACACAGTCCTCCCCAAAACATGGTCAGGTTGTCACAGGAATACCCCACTATGCTGGTACCAATTTGTCTTAGTCAGGGTTTCTATTCCTGCACAAATATCATGACCAAGAAGCAAGTTGGGGAGGAAAGGGTTTATTCAGCTTACACTTCCACATCGCTGTTCATCACCAAAGGAAGTCAGGACTGGAACTCAAGCAGGTCAGAAAGCAGGAGCTGATGCAGAGGCCATGGAGGGATGTTCTTTACTGGCTTGCTTTCCCTGGCTTGCTCAGCCTGCTCTCTTATAGAACCCAAGACTGCCAGCCCAGAGATGGTCCCACCCACAAGGGGCCTTTCCCCCTTGATCACTAATTGAGAACATACCCCACAGCTAGATCTCATAGAGGTACTTCCCCAACTGAAGCTCCTTTCTCTGTGATAACCCCAGCTGTATCAAGTTGACACAAAACTAGCCAGTACAGGATACATCTAATTCTGTAGAAACTTGATGTCCCAGTGAAGGTGGATGCTCTGGGGTAGGGTCCACGGGGAGGAGGAAGCACCCTCTCCAAGACTAGGGGAGGGGGATTGGGAGGGGGCAACATTTGGGATGTAAATAAATAAAATAATTAATTAAAAACACCACCTTCCAATAGGCAAATGGAATAATGAACAGACAGTTCTTAAGAGAAGAAACAAAAATTACTAACAAGTACATTTTTAAAGTGTTCATCTTTAGTCATTAGAGGAATGCAATTTAAAACAACTTTTTTAGCTGGTGAGTTAGTTCAGTACGTCAAAATATTTGCCAGACAAACCTGCCAACCTGAATTTGTTCCAAGAACTAGTATAAAGGTAGAAAGAAAGAACCAACTCTACAAAGTTGCCCTCTGCCTATAGTGTGTGCATGCACAGACACACACCCCGGTAAACAATAAATAATGATAATGGACAATTTTAAGAACTACTTTGAAAGTCTGTCTTACCCCAATCGGTTTGCCTATCATCAAAAAATGGAATCATCTTAGGTGCCCATCATCAGATGATGAAATTATGAAAATGAAGTGGATAAGTACAATGGGATTTTATTTGGCTTTAAAGAAAAATGAAATTAGCAGGAAATAGAATGTATCTAGAAAATATCGTATTATATGAGGTAACTCAAATTCAGGAAAATAAAAATAGTATGTTCTCTCTCATAGTTGAATCCTATTGTGCACGTGTGTGTGTATATGATATATATGTGTGATATAGATATATGATATCTATATCACATAACACACATGTGTATGTTTGAGAGAGAGAGAGACAGACAGAGAGACAGAGACAGAAAGACAGACAGAGAATATCAAACTAGAAAGGAGATCATGAGGAGGGACAGAGAGATGTTGGGGGGGACAGTAGTACAGTAGCTGTTTGAAACTGGAAAGGAAGCTATCATGGATTATCAGAAAGCTAACATATTAGGGGATGGGTAGAACACTTTGCTACCATATTAGAGATCAGGATTTATCTGGTGAATGGGGAGAATGCTACAGTATTAGGGGGTAGGAGTTATCTGGGGGATGGAGAAGGAAGGAGTAGGAAATTAACAAAAACATCTTCTGTTTGAACAAGCCATAATGGAACTTAAAATGATGTATGCTCATTTAATATTTTAATTACAAATGAAACTCCAGGTAACAGAAATGTAGAGCTGGGTTTGGGAACCAATGGTATAAAATATAAACAAATAAAATAGGACAGGCAAAACAAATAAGCAAGCAAACAAACCAGGCTGGTGTCCATTCACTTGAGTACAAGAGTTGCCTTATCAAAATCACCTGCTTAATGCTCTCTCTACATTTTCAATTTATTTTCCAGTGGGGACTGCAATTATTGACCACAGAGTGTTTATGCATCTAGTAGCACTTCTTCCAATTAAGTGTGAGTAATGATTTTCTTTTACTGTTGTTGCTGCCTACAGGCTTGAACAGTAGTTATCCAATATTCTAAACAGGTATCTCCATTAGGGTGAATCTATGAAGACATCTGTTTGTATAACTGCTAGTTAAATATGCCAGTCCAGTCTATCTCTTTGACTTCCACATCTCTGCTTTGAGATGTACAATGATGGACCAGGAACACTTAATGCAGGGAATCTGGTACTCAAGTTTACTATGCAATATTTTTTAATTGGTTTAATTTTCTTTATGGTAGTGTTACATATTTACCAGAATACTCACTCGGGAAAAATCATTAACTTTCAAATCATGAATATAGTTGAGATTATTTTGTAATATATCCAGCGCATGCCCCAGAGGCTACCTACTAAAGGCTGTCACTTTTTCTCAGAGGACATCAGCCTAGAGAGATGATTTAAACTGTGAAGCAAGGCCTAGAGTAAAACACATACTTTTCCTATCAAATTCATTTAGTCCCATATCCATTCTATAATAGAACACCCTTGCTCAGAGGTTTCAAAGCAGTGCAAGTAAAACACTATTAGTTGCCAGAATAAAATTTTACCATGAACATAAAGGCCACTTAAAAACTTTATGAAGTCACAGAGAAAATTTGGATCAATTGAAGTTAACTACTAAAAGAAAATGGCTTACATTTACACTGCTCAAAAGCCTGCATCAAATTTCACCAGAAATAGCTTTCATTAATCGAACACATTCCTTCCTAATTGATTAGATATTTCTTATATTTTGTAGGTATACCCTGGTTTGGTATAAGGGTTCCAACATTCCATCTGGCTGGAGGGAGGTGAGGGAAACTGACAAAAGCTGTTTTCCACTTACAGAGCAAGTTAGGAAGCGCTGTTCTCTGCCACAGAGCAGCTCTCACTGTATTCAGGTGGCACTACTCTTGTTCAAATTGTGGAGGGTTCTCAAGTTCTATCTGTTCAGACTCTATGGACAGTCTCTAAGCTCCTATTTGTATTTACTGGTGCTTCTTTTTTGCCACCACATGCTAATGCATTTGACCAATCCTAAGTCCTGACAAACATGTCTACATTCACAGCTGTATATTGAAGGAAAGGCTGTAGTTTTTGTGACACCTACTGTAAGGCAAATTTGTCCTCCCCCTCCTACCCCCATAATGTGACTGTCTTTCTATGACACAACCACAAACCAGTAAGGAGCCTTGTGCTTACATGAAATCCTCAATTTCAGAACCAGGGTATTAGGAGTAGAGATGTAGCTCAGACAAAGAGCACATGTTCAGATATGTATGATATCCTTGGGTCTGACCCTGAGCACCAACATACACACACACTCACACACATGTGCACATGTGTGTGTGCACACACTCTAAGGGGTGGTCTTCTATCTGTTTAAAACTCTTCACAGGTGGATATCCTAGAGTGTCCCTATGCAGGTTCTATGTTTCATATTATTTTCAAGTATACAATTCAATTGTGTTTTTTCTAGTAATCTTTCATTGTTTATTATATTTCTATTTTAGAAAATAGGAAGAGGCATTGTGGAAATAAATTTATTGCAGTGTTAAATACTAATATATACATATTATATATATATATATATATATATATATATATATATATATATATATACACACACACATTTGTTGTCCAGAACAGTCAGCCCATAAATCTCTCTTTGTTTGCTATTTTACTCTTTAGTGGCTTCTCTTGACCCATTATGTCACTCTTGCCTCAATTTAGTTTACCTGGCACTCGAACCAGAGCCTGAATTCCAGCTCCATCATTTCTAGCTATCTGATGCTATGAAAATACATTTGAACTCCATAATTTCTGGTTTCACACTAATACAATGAAACTAACAGCAGTGCTAACCTTTAAAAGAATCATGGTTAGGGTTAGATATAAATTATGTAGCTGGGTACCATTTAAAAATATTTATCAAGTGTTAGTCTTTTTAATTGTTTGAACAATTGGAGGCAATTGGAATAGTGAAGTATAGGTAGGTAGCTAAACAAGACATGTGCCAACTTCAGCTTAACCTCTGCGGTCAGTGTAACTCTGTTCACTATTCTAAGAGTGAAAGGGACTAAATTAGCTCTTTCTCATCACCACAAAAAGGAGCAGGGGGAGAAGGGAAGAATGTAGCCATGGGATTCAAGTACATCATCTCTACTCTAAATGAATATCTACCTCAGTCACACAAGCATTGTTTTCTCATCCTACCTACAGATGTCTGGAGTAGCAACACTTGGTGTGAGAAGCTGCCAATGACATTGGGCTGTACGGCTCTCAGTTCTTTACCTTGCTTCTGACTTAGACTTAGCATTTCTAAATAATGCTCTCAGGACATGTTTTCTTTTTAAATACCTTTACTTTGTGCCTATATTGAGCTATATTTTATGACTGGATCTAAAAAAATAGTTTCCTAGACAATTATTTAGTAAGATTCTTGAACATTGTGCTCATTTTTTTAAAAAACTTTATTAATGCTTGACTATAGTGCTTTGTCAAATTTGTCTCCAGTCTCTTAGTCTATTAGTGACATTTCCACTACTTTTTTATTTATTCAATTTTCTAATATTTCTCTATTTCTTAAAAAAAAATCTCAATTTTTGTTCATTTTGTGATCTATGTTGGTGATTTTTTTCATCTCTTGAAAAAGTAAAACATAAAAACATAAAAACTAGGCCTTTTGGCCCAGGCTTGAGAATGGGACCTTTGTGACTCAAGGCTCCAAGGCATGCTAATGATAAAACAGAGAGCAAGCGACATTCCTCCACCCACCTACTTCCTGGGTTCACGGAGTGTTTGTTCAAAAAGGACCACCCTGACCATTCATGGAACCTGCAATGCAAATGTGCTATTGTTAGAGGCTCTTGGAAACTGTCTTGAGAAATAACCTGCACAATTACCAGGTATTCCTTGTGACTCTTGTGACTTTGTACTTCCTTGTGACTCTTAACTGTCATTTTTGGTACTTTCCAACAACATCCTCCCAACCCCCTTGAGTTGTGGTTTCTTCCTTTAAATACCCCCTTGCCCAGCTACTCGGGCCACCAAGGTCCTCTATATGACTGTGGACCTGAGAGTGCTCTTGAAATAAAAATCTTCCTGCTGTTTGCATCAAGACCATTTCTCATGAGTTATTTGGGGTGCCGCCTCTCCTGAGTCAGAATGTAGGGACGTCCTCACATTGTGGGCCTTTCATTCTCATGCTGTTTTTCTCATCCACTTTGATGATTTTTACTTTTATCTGGCTGATTTTCCTTTCTAGGACACGGGACAAACTCCTTTGTTTTTAATCCTCTGAGTTCATTGATTATTTTCACCAGGAAATGTTTGAAGTGCTCATCTTTAACCGACTCCCATATCTCTAACGAGATCAGCCCTCAGTAGTGGAGGAGCCCTGGTCTTTTGGAGTCTTACTGCCTATTTTTCCAAGCTTCTCGCATGTCAGTGTTGTGATTTCCACTTTTGCTGCTTTGGATTTGAGGGTTGGATCTTCTTCATCGATCAGCTTATTCTTAAAGACTTAATCCCCCGGAATTATTTTGTAAACAGTAAAAAGGCTACTGTTGCCGCAATGATGTCAAACCGTGCATGATACAGAAATATACTTAAATGGATGATAAAACTAAGACACTACCAGTGACCTCTGAAATGTCCAAACTCAAAAATGAACTTTTAAATTGTTTAAGGTAAATGTGGAGAATGTAAGTGAATGATATGCAGGAGGGAAGTAGGACTAGAAGGAACAGAAGAAAGGCAAAGTTAAATAAATTAAAAGAAAATAAAGAAGAGTAGAGAAAAAAAATATAATGGCAGGAAGGAAGAAAGAATGAAACTAAAGCGGGTGTTGTGGCGCATGCCTTTAATCCCAGCACTTGGGAGGCAGAGGCAGGCAGATTTCTGAGTTCGAGGCCAGCCTGGTCTACAGAGTGAGTTCCAGGACAACCAGGGCTACACAGAGAAACCCTGTCTTGAAAAACAAACAAAACAACAACAACAACAAAAGAATGAAACAAAAACAAAACAAAAAAAAAAGACCATAATAACTTATATGAGAAACAAAAGTGGATAAATGTAATAAAGAACATTGGGGAAATAACACTTAATCCAAAACACACTAAATATATAAGTGGTAAGAAACACAAAAGAAAAAAATGAATAAAAATGTTTTAAAGGAAATACATTGCCTAAAAGTGAAAAAAATCACATGTAAAATTGGATGATTACGACAGGGGCAAGAAAAACATAAAAATTTATATATATAAAATAAAAATTCTGCTAAATATAATGATCAGGAATCACAAAAGTAAGGATGTGAAGTGTTGGAATGGCTGCTCTGTCTACATGGAAACCACCAGTCTATGCATGGGAAGTCACTGTGGAATCCCTTTCCTGTTTTTTGTTTTGTTTTGTTGTTTTTGTTTGTTTTTTGAGACAAGGTTTCTCTGTATAGCCCTGGCTGTCCTGGAACTCACTTTGTAGACCAGGCTGGCCTTGAACTCAGAAATCCACCTGCCTCTGCCTCCCAAGTGCTGGGATTAAAGGTGTGCCTTTCCAATGGCTTGGTCCATTGCTTATATTGGATTGAATGACTGCCCCATATTCCCCAGAGCTATCTTTGGTGGTTTCCCTTCTCTGCTGAGTGTCAGGGGCCACTGCTGGTCACACTTAACTCTGCAACCTGTACACTGAGCTAACTCTCCCATCCTCCTGAGACTTTTCAGATCTTATCTTGTTTTGGTAATTTTATTTTATCTAGGTGATGTTTCCCAAGAGTGGTGGGAGTACAGGAAGCATCCATAGCATGAAGATCTGTATTTGTAGATGAATTGTTTTCATATTTTTAAGGCTTCTGGATTATTTCTAACCCTGCTAAATGGATATAGCTATAGGTATCATCTCTAGCCTTAGAACTTCAGGATCCAAGAGCCCTGTGGCAGTGACACAGATAAGTGGCTGCAGAATTTGACCCCTGGCTGGTCTCATGATTAAATCTATCACACTCCAGAGTAATTCTCAGTTGATCGTACAATCCTTCCCTGTACACTCACCAGCCTGATCACATTTTTTCCTTTGTATGTGTCTGACTGACTCTCCTGTGCCACAAAATTGCCTCTACCTTCCTGCCCTTCCCTTATGTAGGAGATTAAGCAGGATGAATCGGTGCTTTCTCCCCTTCACTCAGATCAGATCCCCAAAGTATTCAGATTTTGACAATAGATTCTCTTTCGTGTGATGCCTAGCTGCTGTCCTTGGATCATATAGAATGAGAAAATGGGATTTCTCTTTACCGCTGATTCATACATCAGAATAGTTACTCGATCTGAAGTTGGCTCTGAGTCCCGTGAAAACTATGGATCTGTCATAAAAACAGTATGTTCTCTGCTTTACCTGGTTTGTCTTTGGCAAGTGGTTTTCATTTCCTTCCTCTTTCTTATTGTGTTTTATTCCCCAATATTCTTTCATTCCTTCATGGATTTCTATGCTATATCTGGCTATCTATCTATCTATCTATCAATCATCTATCTATCTATCTATCTATCAATATGCCATCTATCTATATCACCCTCTCCTCCCCTCAATAAAAATTTTTTTTCTTGTTCAGAGTGTGTTGTGAGAAATATTAAAATGAACATCAAATTCCTGCGCTACTCTGGGCACTGGGGGGGTGGGGGAAGGAGGGTGGGGGAGGGGTTGGGGGAAGGCACATGGCTCCAGCCAGGTATTCTCATCTCAGCAGACTCTCTGGCCTGGAATTCCAAATCTTTCCACCCAGCTCGCTAAGTTCCCACTGATGGGTCATTATTAGCTAGCACCATGCTTCGAAATCCCCACGGCCTTTGTGGTGCACATCTGGCAAACCCGCGCTTTGCTGCCATATCTGTCTGTCTTAAACCCAGTCAAACCGCAGCAGAGTGAAGGAAAACGCCACACAAACTTTCAGAAACAATGGAAACTCAATCTCTGGGCACAACAACCAGAATCCTAATCTTCTAATCCATATTAAATCTAAATCCTCTGGTGGAGAATCCTGGCAGATTGGCCATATAAGCCGGGAGGGAGACACTTATAGCTACATCTTGCCCCTAACTCTTTTCTGTTTCTTTTCTTCCCTCTCTCCAACCTAGAAGTCCCGCCTTCTCTCCCAGTGATTGATTCCTTAGAGGATGGGTCACAAGGAGTCACCTGAGTATGTGACTCATTCCTCATTCCAGACAACCCCTCCTGGGAATATGGAATTAACATCAAAATACAACAGCACCAGGGCCTTGCACAACAAGAGTATCCTTCCACTGTTTCATATAAATGCAGTTTCTAAATTCCAGTCACCTGTAAAATGTCAATCAAGTTTATTTTGCTCCAACACACACTTCTTATCATATTATCCAGCCCTTCTGATAAATCTGTAAAGCGCCAACCATTCATTGCATACAGCCTTTCTCTGACCTCATAGGGCACTGGTCCTACTTGGTTTTCTCTTGGGCATCCATATTGTTGCAGAACTTTGACTTCCTCATAGAAGTCTGCCTAACTACTGTGGTTTGAATATGAAATCTGCCCTTTAGGCTTTGCTGTTTGAAACTTGATCTTCACCTGGTAGAGCTGTTTGTAAAGGTTGTGGTAACTTTGGCAGGTAGAGGTGTTAAAGGAAATGTGTGGCTGGAGACCTATACTGAACCTTTAAGACAATAAAAGTCGTCACTTGGATGATTCTTACATTTTTGTGTTCAGCAGAGAGGAAATTCCTAACTTCTAGTAGATTTATATACAGCCTTACTTTTGAATTAAGAACTCAACATGATATATATATATATATATATATATATATATATATATATATATATATATTTTTAACAAATATCCCAAACTGTGAGGTTCCTTAGAACTTTAAACCCCCATAGTTCATCTAGATGAAATTTACTTCATGTGCTGACTANGGAGGTTCCTCCAAGTCCTATGATTTTATGATTCTGGCTTATGACTAATCAGCCTAAATTTTAGTTGGTACACCACATAACTCCCTGCCAAACTTCCTCAACCAAATATAGCAAGAGTTGACAGATGCCAAAACGGCGGTCGTCTTTGTTAGTGCCCTTCCTAAAAGCAGCTGGGCCCACACAGCCTTATCCGCAGCTGTCTGGGCCAGGCAGCAGGTGCTGGGATGGCCATCCCAGTTCCACTCCATTGTCTGCAGCTGTTCTTGTGAAGCAAATCTGGCAGCACTGCCTGCCCAGGTCTCCAATTTTCCCTTGGGTGGCCCCTGTTTAGTGGGTGGTCCAGCTCAGCCTTAGCTCTGGTGAGCATACATTCCTAAGTTGTAATACCCTGGCCAGTGCCCACAAAAGCCCTATGTGCTTTATGTTTGTATATGTATATGCACACTTTGGATTAGAGTAGTGCTTAAAGTACACTTCTCCCTTAAAATATTTGTGTGTGTATCTGTGGACAATTATTTTACAAAATATTTTATGCATAAGTCTTAGTTGAAGATTAAAGGGACATGATCCAAGTCTCTCTCTCTCTCTCTCTCTCTCTCTCTCTCTCATCCTTCATTCCCTCTCCCTCTTTTTCTCCCTCCCTCCCTCTCTCCCTCCCCTTCTGTTCCTCCACTTTCATTTTATTTTTACAAAATTAAATCTATTTATAGGAACAGAATTTAAGGAAGCAAACCCTAAATTTTACCTTATACTATATGACTAAAGTGACTGCATCTAACCAATCCCCGAGTAAAGGGAAAATCTGGTAAGACAGCATACAAACACAAAGGATGTTATGCAGAGGAGAAAGGGAGAATGGGCATCACACTGGATGTTTTAGGGTAGTAACAAACTTGCATAACATTATAAAATATTAAGAACATTTATCCAAAGCTATCTACTATGAAACATTGATCAGAACCTAATGAATATCAGATGGCAGGAGCATAACAGTGTAGGCTTAAAGAAAGGAGTCAAAGAAAATATCCCTCTGACATAGAGGATATCAATATTATGGGAGACTATTGTCATGACTATTTTCTCTGAATTCTGAATTTGATCATCATAAGACTTTTAAAAATCTATAAATCTTTAAAAAGAAATCTAAGTTTAGAGGGAAAAAAAGCTATGTTTTGTTTGCAAAATTGTGGAAAGATGTGACTGTGAATTATCACCTTTCTGTTTAATACAAGCAAAAAGAGGAGGAGGAGAAAGAGGAGGAGGAAGAGGAGCATAATATAGTGACAATATTAAGATGTAAAACTGTTATAGAATTAGGTTAAAACTGAAATGTGATGTTTCTGCTCGCTGTGTTTGGGTTATATTTGTGTTCACATTGTTCTCATAGTTCTTCATTTTCTTGCTTAATAAAGATGAGGCAGTATAAATTATAATATGGCCAGAAAAACTTGTTCAATGGATTTCTGCCACCACTCAAGAATTAACTGATTATTGCTTAATGGATATACAAAATGAAAGGTGCAAAGGTTTTTAAGAAAAGAAAACAATCCTTAGTACTCTGAAAAAATACATTTCATCTGGCTTTCCTATGCACTAAAAGCTTGACTTAATGATGGTCTAAAACCCCTTTTATAAGCACAATTTCTGTTATAATCATGTTAGGCCAGATGTTACTGAAAAATAATATGACAAGTCTCTGAAGAAACAGTAACTTGAGAGGAGAGCTTGCCTCCAGGGAGTGCTCTGACCCCAGAACTCAGGAGAAATTGTCAATTTCTCTCCAGTGACTCTCTAAGGCCAGTTCACTCGGGAGTGCACAGGCCACATAAGCAGCAGAGCATCTAGGACAGGGTCCTACAGGCCTACATCTGCACCAGGGAGGTGGGGCTGTTCCACAGCCCTCTGTGCACTGGCATTGCCAGGAAAGAGTTAGTCTCCCAGCAGTGCTGACACAGGCTTACAGAATCACAGGAGGAACAAGCTCCAGCCAGAGACAGCAAGAACATTTAACACCAGAGATTACCAGATGACGAAGGGCAAATGCAAGAATCTTACAACAGAAACCAAGACTACTTGGCATCATCAGAACACAGTATTCCCAACACAGCGAATCCTGAATACCCCAACACACTGGAAAAAGCAAGATTCAGATTTAAAAATCATATCTCATGATGCTGGTAGATGGATTTTAAGGACATTAATAGCTCCCTTAAAGAAATACAGGAGAACAAACTAAACAGGTAGAAGCCCTTAAAGAGGAAACACAAAAACCCTTTAAAGAATTACAGGAAAACATAAACAAACAGTTGAAAGAATTGAACAAAACCATTCAGGATCTAAAAATGGAAGTAGAAACAATAAAGAAATCAGAAAGGGACAACTATGGAGATAGAAAACCTAAGAAAGAAATCAGGAACCAAAGCTGCAAGCATCACCACTAGAATACAAGAGATAGAAGAGAGGATCCCAGGTGCAGAAGATTCCATAGAAAACATGGACAAAGCAATCAAAGAAAATGCAAAAATAACTTAACTCAAAACATCTAGGAAATCCAGGAGACAATGAGAAGATCAAACCTAAGGATAATAGTAATAGATGAGAAAGAAGACTTCCAACTTAAAGGGACAATAAATATCTTCAACAAAATTAAAGAAGAAAACTTCCCTAACCTAAAGAAAGAGATGTCCATGAACATACAGAACTCAAAATAGTTTGGACCAAAATAGAAATTCCTCCCATCACATAATAATCAAAACAACAAATGCACAAAAAAAGAAAAGAAAACAAAAGAAAACAAAAGAAAACAAAAGAAAAGAATATTAAAAGCAGTAAGGGAAAAAGGTCAAGTAACATATAAAGGCAGATCTAATAGAATTACATCAGACCTCTCACCAGAGACTATGAAAGCCAAAAGATCCTGGACAGATGTCTTACAGACCCTAAGAGAACACAAATGCCAGTCCAGGCTACTATACCCAGGAAAACGCTCAATTACCATAGATGGTGAAACTAAAGTATTTCCTGACAAAACCAAATTTACATAATATCTATCGACGAATCCAGCCCTTCAAAGGATAATAAAGCACTTGGGAGGCAGAGACAGAGGCAGGCGGATTTCTGAGTTCGAGGCCAGCCTCTTCTACAGAGTGAGTTCCAGGACAGCCAGGGCTACACAGAGAAACCCTGTCTTGAAAACAAACAAACAAACAAACAAACAAAGGATAATAAAGGGAAAACTCTAACACAGGAGGGAAACTATGCCCTAGAAAAAGCAAGAAAGTAATCTTTCAACAAACCTAAAAGAAGATAGCCACATGAACTCTAAAAACTCTAAACACTCCCAACTCTAAAAAACAAAAATAACAAGAAGCAACAATTATTTTTCCTTAATATCTCTTAATATCCAAAAAAATCTCTTAATATCAATGGTCTCCATTCCCTAATAAAAAGACATAGACTAACAGTCTGGCTACATAAAGAGGACCCACATTTTGCTGCATATGGGTAACCCACCTCAGGGACAAAGACAAACACTACCTCAGAGTAAAAGGCTGGAAAACAATTTTCCAAGCAAATGGTCCCAAGAAACAAGCTGCAGTAGCCATTCACATATCGAATAAAATCAATTTTCAACCTAAAGTTATCAAAAAAGGCAAGAAGGGACACTTCATACTCATCAAAGGTAAAATCTACCAAGATGAACTCTTAATTCTGAAATTCTATGCTCCAAATGCAAGGGCATCCACATTCACTAAAGAAACTTTACTAAAGCTCAAAGCACACATTGCACCTCACACAATAATAGTGGAAAACCTCAACACTCCACTCTCATCAGTGGATAGATCCTGGAACAGAAACTAAACAGAAACACTGAAACTAACAGAAATTATGAAACAAATGGATTTAACAGATATCCATAGAACATTTAATCCTAAAACAAAAGGATATGCCTTCTTCTCATGGCACCTTCTCAAAAATTGACCATATAATTCGTCACAAAGCAGGCCTCAACAGATATAAAAATATTGGAATTATCTCATGCATCCTATCATATCACCACGGACTACCATCCCATAAACCACCACCAAAACGAGACACTATTGTGGATGACAATAAGAGCTTGCTGACAGGAGTATGATATAGCTGTCTCCTGAGAGGCTCTGCCAGTGCCTGACAAATACTGAAGTGGGTGCTCTCAGCCATCCATTGGATGGAGCACAAGGTCCCTAATGAAGGAACTATAGAAAGTATGCCAAGAGCTGAAGGGGTTTGCAGCCCCATAGGATGAACAACATGGAGATAACCAGTATCTCCTGAAATCCCTAGGACTAAACCAACAACCAAAGAAAACACATGGTGGGACTCATGGCTATAGCTGCATATATAGCAGTGGATGGTCTAGTTGGTCACCAATGGTAGGAGAGGGCCTTGGTCCTGTGAAGATTATATGCCCTAGTATAGGGGACTGCCAGGGCCAGGAAGTGGGAGTGGGTGAGTTGATGAGCAGGGGGATCAGGGAAGGAGAGTTTTGGAGGGCAACTAGGAAATTTAAATAAAGAAAATATCTAATAAAAATAAATTAAATCAAAAATTAAAAAAAACTGTAACTTTTGAATGTCAAAATCTACTCATGAAAACAATGACCAAAAAAAACAAAACACGGAATAATTCTTTTGAAGAAAAGTAGCAGGTCTGCACATTGGCCTATGCCATCACAATTATTTGTATAAATAACAGAAGTTGCAGGACAATGAATAAAGCGTTTGTCTGAGATTTCACCTCACATACTTTTGAAAGCAAGAAAGTTATACATTTATGCAGACATAGGAATTAAGCAACTCTTGAAGACCCTAATGTCACTATTTTAACCAAATTAACAGCCTACTCCAGATGTCTAGGAAACCACAAACACAGCAGATATAGACCTAAACCAAAGTCTGTGTAAATTACATAGTATGAAGGGGAAACTCTATTATAGTTTCTTCACTTGATCACTAAGACATTGATAGTGATATAAATGCCCATGTAATCCTGAACTGCAGAGGGTGTCTACACAGATCAAGGTGGAAGAAAGGGCATGAACATCACTCTGATTTGTAGAAACTGGGACAGAAATGTGGCAAGAGTAGCTGCTGGGCTTCCTGCTGCATTCTAGGTTGGACTTTTTACAGGAGAGCTTCCATTTCTTTGGATTTCTGAGTTCCCTCTTGCTACCCTTTCCACTCAGTAAAAGGATTTTTATCCTTGGAAAATCATCTGAAATGCAATAGTTAAAAAAAAAAAAAAGTGTAAACATCAAGCGATATTTAGATTATCCTAGGACAACTAGAGACTTAAACTTCTTTATGGTAAATGACATGATAGATAAGGATGGACACAGGCCCAAGAGTCCATCATCTAATATAATACAAATCTTGGTACCAGAAGTAGCTCTAGAGCAAGAAAAGCAGAAGAATAAAGTTTTTAAGTATCTGGAATATGCTTCCAATTTGCCAGCACTTATACTTATGAGAACATCTCTTAAGAGCACGAAGAGCATTAAAAATCTATCACAACAAATGTGTATAATGATACTGATACACCTATTGTGAGAAGCAAGAAATTTAATCGCTATTTAAAACTTTTGACAATTTGTGGAAAAATAAGGAAAATAATGATATGGTTGGTTGCTCCTGGCATCTCTAGAAAAATTGATAAAAGAAAAGAATTTGTTCCATGAAAAAAATACACAATCCCTAGCTAGCATTTCAGGAGATAGTGCTGAAGGACAACATTGAACTCAGTGATAAAATTGACAGACTCCAGATGAACACGCATACTATAAATGTTTCTAGTGTGCCCTAGAAGAGATGCTTCTCTCCAACAGCCACAGAGTTCAAGTGCAGAAAATTAAACCAAAACCTTCCTTATAAGATTGGCTGTATTTTTTTTTCTGGTTTTTTTCGAGACAGGGTTTCTCTGTATAGCCCTGGCTATCCTGGAACTCACTTTGTAGACCAGGCTGGCCTTGAACTCAGAAATCTACCTGCCTCTGCCTCCCGGGTGCTGGGATTAAAGGTGTGCGCCACCACACCTGGCTAAGATTGGCTGTATTACAACAAAAATTCAATTCCCAGTCTCAAAGGGTATCAGTAGTTTAATTTACTTTAATAGTAAAGAAAAAGATATTGAAACTTGTCGGGCATGGTGGCAAGTGAAAATCATTATTTATTTTGGAAATACTAACTAAATATTAGGAAATAATTACTAAGAAATCAACCTTGACCCTCATGAAATTTTGCTGCATTTGGCAGTATATTTTAAAAACCAGATCCTATAATTATATTCAACTTATTGAGTGTATTCCCAAATATTGTACCATAGTGGCATGCATATAATATCACAGATCATTAAGGTCTATTGCTTGCAGTAGACATTGTCAATTAGTAAATGGCATGAAACTAGCAAGTGATAGGAAATACTATATTTCAAACAAATGTTTGAACCTTATATACTTTATATGCTTTATCCCAAGCTTAATATATATATATATATATATATATATATATATATATATATATATATATATATTCTACCATTATTTTCTACCCACACAAGAAAATAAAGGAAGAGAACAGAGAGAAGTTGGGAGAAAGATGAGAGAGAAAGAGACAGAGAGAATTATCCAGTTTTAAATTGCTATCATTGTAGTCAGAAACTCAAGATGTCTCTTACAGCTAACAATCAAGAAGACGTTAAAATATCATGAATAGTGTTAGGACTTGGTGTTTGCTCATAGGATGGACTCAAGATGGGCCTGTCCTTGGCTGGCTATTCCTTCAGTCTCTGCTCAATCTTTGTGCCTGTAATAATTCTTCTTCTTCTTCTTCTTCTTCTTCTTCTTCTTCTTCTTCTTCTTCTTCTTCTTCTTCTTCTTCTTCTTCTTCTTCTTCTTCTTTTTTTTTTTTTTTTTTTTTTTTGAGATAGGGTTTTTCTGTGTAGCCCTGGCTGTCCTGGCACTCACTCTGTAGACCAGGCTGGCCTTGAAAGAGCCTGTATTTCTTATAGGCAGGACAAATTTTGGTTGAAGATTTTGTGGATGGGTTGATGTGCCTAACCCTATACTGGGAGTCCTGCCTGGCTGCAGGAGGTGGCTACTCAGGATCCATAAGCCCTACTGCTGGAGTCTCAGCTAAAGTCACCCTCATAGACTCTCTGGAGCCTCCCCCATCCCAGGTTTCTGATGCCAATCCCCCCNAAGGTGATAAGTTCAAATCCCAGCATCCACATGGTGGCTCACAACCATCCGTAACGAGATCTAGCGCCCTCTTCTGGAGTGTCTGAAGACAGCTACAGTGTACTTACATATAATAAATAAAATAAATCTTTAAAAAAAAAAAGAGTCTTAGGCAAAAAAAAAGGGGGGGGTCTCTAGGGGTGAACATGTCTAAAATGCCTTGTGGTCACCAAAAATTAAAAGTGCTAAAAAGAAAATGTTATGGAAACAAGATCAAAAACAGAAAGAACCAATTTGAAGAGACTTTCTGTAACCAAATATGGGTGAATAAAAAGTAATCATGGGAAGCAAAGGATTAAGAAATACAGAATAAAGTAAACATTCACGAGTCGAGGCTAATAAAAATAACAACAACAGCAAACAAACGGCACACACAGGAAGGCTTCGTTTTCAGGAGGATTCCAATGACCAAATGTAAAAATAACGATAGAAATAGCTTACCATCTGGCAGACACCATTGTAACAGCTGTAGGCAACTAGCATCAACAGATGCTAAACTTGTGGAAAACTATAAGAACCTTATTTGCATATAGTCTCAAATTACCTATCCAAAATAGGAGAATTACAGATATGGAGAAAATGTAGCATTACTACATAAAAATCTTGTAGACACCATGCAAATCAAGTGAAGAGTACTAATGTCACCAGACTGATAAGGCAGCATCCTCTGCCTCCTGATTTCACAATCTATGCCAATATTGTCAAGAATACAGGTTCCTGAATTTGACCAAGAGGAGTTTTTTTTTAATTTGGAGGACTTTCAGCCTATGCCCTAATTCGAGCACTTAGGGAATAAAGCAGAAAAACCAGGAGTTCAGGATCAACCTCAGCTATACAGTGAGAGCCTAGCTTTAATACAATAAATTTAAAATACACACCAATTATTCGGTACATGTCAAAATTAATACCACAGATAATAGGGAAAACTAATGAAGCTGTGGGGATTCTAAACCAACACCATATTAAGACAATTTTCAGCCATGAGTCATTGTTATTTTCCTGGTTTGTGTGATTGTGCCACACTGGCATTTAGAAAATTTGGATGGAGACTGGGAGTGGATATTGTTATAGTTTCATTAGAAAAGCTAAACTTATTTTAGTTGTATGCTCTAGTTCAATATTAAATTGTCACGTCTTTCTCTTAGACACTGAAGTAACAAAGTTATGAACAGAAGTGAGCAATTTTATAACATAGCTGTGGAAAGCTTTAAAATACTTTATAAGTGATTTTATTCTTTTGAATGAAAATGAAACATTATCTTATATTTCTAGTATAGCTCACTAGTAGGTCCAATGGATTTTTTTTTTTTTTTTTGCAAGCCTGAGATATTGTCTTAGTCAGGGTTTCTATTCCTGCACAAACATCATGACCAAGAAGCAAGTTGGGGAGGAAAGGGTTTATTTGGCTTACCCTTCCACATTGCTGTTCATCACCAAAGGAAGTCAGGACTGAAACTCAAGCAGGTCAGAAAGCAGGAGCTGATGCAGAGGCCATGGAGAGATGTTCTTTACTGGCTTGCTTGCCCCTGGCTTGCTCAGCCTGCTCTCTTATAGAACCCAAGACTGCCAGCCCAGAGATGGTCCCACCCACAAGGGGCCCTTGATCACTAATTGAGAAAATGCCTCACAGCTAGATCTCATGGAGGCATTTCCCCAACTGAAGCTCCTTTCTCTGTGATAACTCCAGCTGTGTCAAGTTGACACAAACCTAGCCAGTACAGATATTAACTGGCTTTTACCTTAGCAATCAAAATACAGATGAACATAATTTAGAGAAAATGCCTCTATAAGAAATCCATAACAATTTCAATGAATACCTTACACCAGCCTGGAGTGTTTATGGTTTTTGTTTGTTAGTTTGTTTGTATTTGTGTTTGTTTTTTTGTTGTTGTTCTTTAAATAAAAACAATGCTATCAATATTATACAAGAAATAGAATTTTAAACTTTCCCTTTTTTTGGCATCAAGCTAACTAGCATATAGTTGTTCAAATAACTTACAAGTTCTCAAAATTAGGCCTCTTCTACATTCAAGGCATTTAATGTATTTGGGGCTAGAATGCAATGGATCATTTAATATTATTTGTTTCTAATAAATATATTCTTAACAGTTTCTTGTTAGTGAAGCAGATTATAAGCATCATACCCATTTCCTTGACACAGTCTTACAGCAAAACAATAAATACTCCAAAGTTTCTTCTATATTTTAAGAATAATTATATATTTACTTTGCTAAATACGTCAATAAAATATTCTGAACAATATGCAAAGCAGAAGGAAACTATTCTTGTTACTCTTAACTTTTGTTTCCACCCCTACATATACAAAATAATAACTCAGAGACCTCTTATTTATTAGTAAATGTCTTCAGCTTATTCTCTGATTAGCTCATAAATTAATTATCTTGTTTATTCTACCTGAGTTCAACTACATGGCTGGTTTCCTTCCTTGTTTTATTAACTCTGTCTCCTTAACGTTCAAATCTCTTGCACCTCTGACCTTTCCCAGAATTCCCTCTAACCCTATTGGATGTTCCACCTCCTATTTTCTGCCTTAGTTCATTGGCCATAAACTTTTTTATGACAGGTGATGCTTATAAGACACTCTTTCTACAATTCTATTTGTATCATTAACAAGACTTTTCCCTAAATTATTTCTCTAAATGCCATATTTTATTATACTAAATATTTCATGAAACATATTTCATGTTATTTTTAACTGTTAAATGCTCGCAAGTATATTCACATGAATTAAAATTTTTAAAATGAAATTTAATATGAAAGCAGATAATTATAGAAAACAAAAATGTTTTCAGTAGATAGAGAACACCTCACTGCTATTTCAGGATGAGAAGTACTGCAATTTTTACGTACATGAGTGTCTATGCTAGATGTACGTCTGTAGACACATGCATACCTGGTGCCTGCAGATACCAGAAGAGGATATCAGATTCCCTGGGACTGTAGAGATGATTGTAAGTCTCTATGTAGGTGCTAGGTATTGAACTGGGTCTTCTGGAAGAGCACCCTGGGCTGAGTTTTCTCTCACACTGAGAAGCATAACATTTTAGTCCATTTTTAGATACATTGATAAGAAACTTAATATGCTAAATTTTAACATTTGCATGCCCAACCATGAGAGTGGGATTTAAGCCCAAGCACCTTACAAGACCAAAGTAAATTCTTGGATCTCAGTCAGCATGGAATAAGTTGTGAAATCAACAGTGGTCCTGGTTGACTGGCCTGGTAACTCACTAATTAGCCTTGTTCACATTTCTATCACTGTGGGAAAGTGGACTTGAGCCATGAAAAATCTAGATGTTATATGTGATCCAACAGAGGAAAACAGGAAAATATTTAGGACAATGACCTTGTTATCTCTTCATGATTTAAGTAAGATAATTACTTCTCTATAGTATTTTTAGCACTTTATTCCATTCTAAGAGAAATTAACAGCTGAAGTAATATTTTTTAGTTGGGGAATTACAAATGTTTCTGTGGGTATCCAGTGATGCATTAAAAACAGGTAATTCATTTTGTCTCTACTTCTATTTTGTGGTAAAGAATTTAGTTTTTAATTAAAATATAAATTTATTGAATTTCAGTTGGTTTTATGGGTAGGGCTGATCAAATCTAGAGGTAGCTATGAAAAGTGCAACCCTATCCTGAAATTTCCTTTACAATGTTTTATTTATGTTTCTAAGATTTATTTTATCTTTAATTATGCATGTGGATGGATATATGTATGTGTCTGCAGGTGCCCACAGAGGTCAGAGGTTCTCTACAAGAGCAGAGCATGCTTTTAACTACTGAGCCATCTCTCTAGCCCCTTGACACCTCTAGTATATTTTACATACTTTCTATTATCCTAGATATCCTGTTATAAGGAAACAATATAACAAAATCTTTACTTCCAAAATTTAAACGACTTTTCTAGTGGCAATACCCAGAATTTCCAGAAAAAAAAATATGCTAAAGAAATGACATTAGAAGTGTTTATATGACTTGATTATATCAATATTTTACCAGTGTGCATATATATGTATGCATGTATAATTTGAGTATATAAATATATATTTTAAAATAGGTATCTGTATCTTGGTTGCCATTAAACTAGTACTAAGAAAATATCAACTGGAATAAAGGATGAATTTTATTAAATTTGCTTTTGACATTCATCAAAGTAAGGATTTTTCTGATTGGCTTCCTTACATAATAATTTTTGTAGCAACTGAAGTATTACAAAGTCAGCGTTTTTTGCTGAGGCATATTTAGAAGTACTATATCGTTCCTTTTGTGTACTTTTGAATTTCATTTGCTAATAACTTTCTTTGGCCTTAGCCACACCATGTAGTAGGATAGTACATGGCTTAATAGCCAGAACCAGACATCACCATTTGAGTACATAAGTTTAAGACTTTTCAACAAACAGTAACTGAGTATCCTCATGTCCCTTGCTTTATATTTTCCCCTCCTTGTGAATGGAGAATTATAGTACTCAATTTATCATTTATTTATATTGATTTGATATATGTAAAACACCAAGAACATTTCCATAAGAGAAACGATCGATCAAGCAATAAGAGTAGTTAGGAAACTGATCTCAAGTGATCTTCACATACAGGATGTTTGTGATACATATCATGGTCCTATAGTGTAAGATGCTAACTTGTATCGCTTTCTGTAATAATATTTTCCTTTCCTGATGTCTAATTTTGTGGATTTATATTCAGTAAAACTAGTTTTGTTTTCTCCCAAGGAAGCAGTATTTACATATCAGTTCAATTAGCGTTTCTACTCATTGTTATGATTGTTGCCTAATTTACCCATCTCTGCTTTGTTTTGTTAACGAATTTCCTTCCTCCCATTTGTAGTGCCTTTACTATGTCTGTTCTCAATCCGCCTCACTTAACAACTTGCAGCATAAAATGAGGTCATTTTATTTAATATTCAAATTTAATTGTCCAAAGTCCCCATCATCCTGCCCATCCAGGGAGCTGCTTTGTAATTCTTATAGAGTTGTCAAGTCTGTGACAATATTCTTCACCTTAAGTCTTAGCCCAGTTTCTTGCTTTTGGGGAAAACATAAAAAGTGTATCCTGCTGCATAAGTGCTTCGTGATCTCCACTGTTCTTATTCCCTCATGACATCATGAGCAACAGATCCTGTCCTTGGCAGTGACTCAGGCGGATGCCACCACCACTGGTCTGTAAAAGCTTATCCAGGGAGTCTGGACATACGTAGACAGGAGGAAAGGAAATCTGTCTCCTCCTGCAGTTTACTCAATTATGATTGACCACTAGTATTAATTTATGCATGTCACTTTACATATTTATAGCAACTAGTAGTTTTTCAATGCCTTGTGAAAACTTAATAATAGCACCTTGCACCTTCTGGCCACAAAGCAGATACGAGTACAAGCTGGGCTTCAGCCTCAGTTATCAAACACCCAGGAAGCAATCTGCAAAGCCTGCTATAATGTCTCTGCACATAAACACAGACACATGAGAAACTATTGCAAAAACTTCACCATTTGTTTTCAGATGGATGTATCAGAAGTAACAGCATGCTGGACAGCAACAGTCTTCTCTGGAACTCACAGGAGACACATTTTTTGCATAACCAAGTAATGTAGATGCAAGCCAGAAACATTTAAATGAAGTAAATTTCCAATATCCTCTATTGTAGTCAACCTAACAATCAGCATCTATATGCTATGCGTCATGTGCATAATGGTACGGGGGAGGGGGACATGCTTTCACTTTGGGCTGAATATTGTAAGCAAGATAAAAAGTTGGGAAGCTAGAAATGACCCAGTTGACAGAAGATCGTAACCAATTAGGGGTTAGGTACTGAGAAGCAGTTCAATTCTAGATACATTTTTAGTGCAGTACTAAAAGGATTTGCTGATGGATCAGAGAGAAGCCTTTCTTAGCTCCACAACTACATATCCAACTAATAGATTTCTCTTTCATTCCATCATCCATTCATATATGTGCCGTTGTTTTGTTTCTAGGTGACAAACACAGTTACAGGAATGCTGAATAAACATGTTCTCTTTCTGGAGAGCACACTGAGTAATGGAGCAAACACTCGTGCACACACAAACATATTCACACAAACACACACAAATACACACTCACACAAACACACACACATGCATACACACAAACACACACACAAACACACTCTCTCATACACACACACACTCAACAAAGATCTTACTTTGTTGAGTTTTTACTAAAAATAGATGAATTTCTACTTAAAATAAATGAATTATAACAACCCAGAGAATGATGTGGCAAATTAAAATTGTCACAGGATAAAGAAAATGAGACATGAACCCGTATTTGGAAAATGAGCAAAAACTGGAGGTGAAGGGGAAAAAAAAAAAGCTACTTTTTGTTCCAAGGAACAAAAGCATTGAAGATGGCTCCTTATCTTTTAGTACTTTAACAGGAAAGGAGGGCCAAGGCTCAAGAAAAGGGGGAGAATATGCAAATGATGCATGCTATTTACCAAAATGCATGCAAGTGCACTTCCCTAAAGAACAAAGAAAGTCATTACCTACACAGTTTGCCTCCTACATCTCCACTCCAAACTGCATAATTGTGGTTGGCATTCCTCAGTCCTGTCTCTATATCCTTTAACACTTAAAGGAATTTGATTCCTTTTCCTGGGTAGCTCTATTGCCTCCCTCTCTGTGCACCACATCACTGGCTCCTATGTACATTTGACAAACAGTGCCCAAATCCTGCCTCAGGCCATATCTGAAAAAAAAAAATCAGTTCCAACCCTTCTTAACTTGTGTATTCTGACCTCCATAGGTTTTGCTAACTTGGTGTATTCCGACCTCCATAGGTTTTGCTATTGTGCCTTATCTTCACCTGCAAAGGTGGCAGTAACGCCAGCCCAGGGAAGGACACTGTAAAGGTCTTGACAATCGTTAAATTATTTAGAAGAGGGTCTGTTCTATAGTATTTTATCAGTACAGTCTAGGAATCGCTGTTTGGTCAAAGATAAGAGTCATGGGTAGCTAACAGGTAAACTCTAGAGACTAAATGAATTTGAATCTAAATTTACCCACTTAATACCTGGGGGAAGTTCCTTACTTTTGTAATGCCCAGCACTCTTCTATATAAATGTAGAGGAATTATGATCTACTCAGCTATAGAAGTCTCCTACAAACAACTGATTGTATGCTTTTGGTTTGGTTTGGTTTAGTTTGGTTGGGTTTGGTTTGGTTTGGTTTGGGTTTTGCCTTAATAAATGATGAGAAAGTAAACATTCCTACATACTTTTACCACGTATTGTGAGTGTAAATTGCTAGAGAATAACAAAAATAGAATTCTCATTTCAATGGCAACCAATAAATTTTGCTGTGATTAGTAAGTTAACCAAATATATTTTACTAATTAAAAATTTCACTATGTAGTGCAGAAATGACCTATTTCTCTGTACATATATTCAGTCATTTGAAACATTCTATTGTTTTATCATAAAGAGGCTTTATGATATTTTTATGAATAGTTATGAATACATGTATTATGTGTTCAAATCCCTAATAGTCTAAGAATTGTAATATTGAATTTAAATTTTATTTTGTTGATTGAGCTGCATCTTATTTTCAAAGAGAAGTGCACTTGCTCATTTTGTCCTCCCTCCAAACAATAGGTTTCAAGCCAGTATGATACATTGGGTATTTATTATCTTCACTGAGTGATTTATATTTTCTTGAGTGATTTCAAACTAATATTGCAAATATAGCTATCTTTTCTCTCATATGACTTAAATTTTAGTGGACATTTGAAGAAAGTAAACAGACACACAATGTACCATAACTATCCAACAGATAATGAAAAGATCCTGAGAAAAAATGTAACAGGTCACAAAGACCCTGAAACTGGGAAAAGAGATTTCACTATTAGCAGAAAGTCTTTACATAGCTGAGCATAATAGCCTGAATCTGTGTGTATGCCCATATTGTTCTTTGAATTCATGTATTTTCCAACTGATATAGCTCACTGCCAAGTGTTTGTGGTTTGGTTGATGGATTGAGATATAGCTCACTGCCAAGTATGTGTGGTTTAGTTGCTGGACTGAGTTTGAAAATTTTCACTTTGCCCCTGTGCACCTGAGCATGAAAATCTTCCATGTACCCATTTTTTCTGTAGAAAGAATGGATATTGTTAGATCAGGAAAATCCCCTACTTTCTCCTCCTCCTCCTCTCCCCCTTGAGGGCCCATAAATATCTGGTCCTCTTTCCCCTCGGGGTCGACTCCTCTATCCATTTCTGGGATATGAGTCGTCCCCAGAGCTCTGGCTTTCCCCGAATAAAGTCTCATGTAATTTACATCAAGACCGTTTCTCATGAGTGATTTGGGGTGTTGTTGCCTTTCCTGAGTCAGAATGTGAGAGTCCGTACATTCTGGGTCTTTCAAAAACAGTTACTCACATTTACTGAACACCAATCATGTCTGGGTGGTGTTTCAGAGTCACCATTCTGTTTTCTATGGCCAAGCCCATATGAGGAACTATGGCTGTGAGCCTATTCCCTAACTTAACTAATAATTATTTGTTGCTTCTAAATCTATGGGTCATCTGGCCAATACCAGCTTTATCTGAATTCACACATCTTTCTGTGTCAACTGTCCTGGCAAAATACCAATTAAAAGACATATTATGATGAAAAGATGGATTTTTTAAAAAAATGTTTATAAGCATCACAAAAGCAGAAGCCATCAAGATTTCAGAGGCAACTTGGACCCTGGAAAGATAAGGTGAGCTTTCATTAGCACCACTTTCATAGTCAGCTATAACTACATAACATACAGAGAAATAGATCAGGGAAACATCACCCTTTACAATAGTCACTAACAATATAAAATATCTTGGTGTGACTCTTACGAAGGAAGTGAAAGATTTGTATGACAAGAACTTCAAGTCTGAAGAAAGAAATTGAGGAAGACCTCAGAAGATGGAAGGATCTCCCATGCTCATGGATTGGCAGAATCAATATAGTAAAAATGGCTATCGTGTCTAAAGCTATCTACAGATTCAATGCAATCCCCATCAGAATTCCAACTCAATTCTTCAAGGATCTAGAAAAGACAATTAGCAAGTTCATTTGAAATAACAAAAAACCTAGATTACCAAAAACTCTTCTCAACAATAAAAGAACCTCTGGTGGAATCACCATGCCTGACCTCAAGCTTTACTACAGAGCAATCGTTATAAAAACTGCATGGTACTGGTACAGCAACAGACAGGTAGATCAATGGAATAGGATCGAAGACCCAGAAATGAATCCACACACCTATGGTCACCTGATCTTTGACAAGGGAGCTAAAACTATCCAGTGGAAAAAAGACAGCCTTTTCAACAAATGGTGCTGGCACAACTGGCAGCTATCATGTTGAAGACTGGGAATTGATCCATTCTTATCTTCTTGTACTAAGGTCAAGTCTAAGTGGTTTAAGGATCTCCACATAAAACCAGAGACACTGAAACTTATAGAGGACAAAGTAGGGAAAAGCCTCGAAGATATGGGCACTGGGGAAAAATTCCTGAACAAAACAGCAAAGGCTTGTGCTGTAAGATCAAGAATTGACAAATGGGACCTCATAAAGTTGCAAAGATTCTGTAAGGCAAAAGATACTGTCAACAAGACAAAAGGGCCACCAACAGATTGGGAAAGGATCTTTACCAATCCTAAATCAGATAGAGGGCTGATATCCAATATATATAAAGAACTCAAGAAGGTGGACACCAGAAAATCAAATATCCCCATTAAAAAGTGGGGCACAGAGTTAAACAAAGAATTCTCAACTGAGGAATACTGAATGGCTGAGAAGCACATGAAAAAATGTTCAACATCCTTAATCATCAGGGAAATGCAGATCAAAACAACCCTGAGATTCTACCTCACACCAGTAAGAATGGCTAAGATCAAAAATTCAGGTGACAACAGATGCTGGCATGGATGTGGAGAAAGGGGAACACTCCTCCATTGTTGGTGGGACTGCAAGCTTGTTCAACCACTCTGGAAATCAGTCTGGCAGTTCCTCAGAAAATTGGATATAGTACTACTAGAAGATCCTGCAATACCTCTACTGGGCATATATCCAGAAGATGTTCCATCTGGTAATAAGAACACATGTTCCACTATGTTCATAGCAGCCTTATTCATAATAGGCAGAAGCTGGAAAGAACCCAGATGTCCCTCAACAGAGGAATGGATACAAAAAATTTGGTACATTTACACAATGGAGTACTACTCAGCTTTTAAAAACAATGAATATATGAAATTCCTAGGCAAATGGATGGATCTGGAAGGCATCATCCTGAGTGAGGTAACCCAATCACAAAAGAACTCACATAACATGTATTCACTGATATGTGGAGATTAGCCCAGAAACCTAGACTACCCAAGATACAATTTACTAAACACATGAAACTCAAGAAGAATGAAGATCAAAATGTGGACACTTCGCCCCTTCCTAGAATTAAGAACAAAGCACACATTGAAGGGGTTACAGAGATCATGTGTGAAGCTGAATCAAAAGGATGGACCAACCAGTGACTGCGGCTGCCAGGGATCCATCCCATAATCAGCCACCAAACATAGACACGATTGCATATGCCAGCAAGATAGTGCTGAAAGGGCCCTGATATAGCTGTCTCATGGGAGACTATACCAGTGCCTGGCAAACACAGAAGTGGATGCTCACAGTCAGCTATTAGAAGGAATACAGGTCTCCCAAGGAAGGAGCTAGAGAAAATACCCAAGGAGCTGAAGGGGTCTTCAACCCTATAGGTGGAAGAATAACATGAACTAACTAGTACTCCCAGAGCTCATGTCTCTAGCTGCATATATAGAAGAAGATGGCCTAGTTGGCCATCATTGGGAAGAGAGGCCCCCTGGTCATGCAGACTTTATATGTCCCTGTACAGGGGAACGCCAGGGCCAAGATGTGGGAGTGGGTGGGTAGGGGAGCAGGGCGGGGATGGAGGAGGGTATAGGGAACTCTCTGGATAACATTTGAAATGTAAATGAAGAAAATATCTAATAAAAATTGAAAAAAATTTTATTGTCAAACAAAAGCATATCTTCCTTCTTCAGAGTGATACATTGTAATGTAACATATCGACAATATTGATAATCATTGTCCTAGAACTGTTGATTCTAGATGCTTGCTTTTTAAAATTAAACCTATGACCTCCTGTGGCAAATAGGAATGATAACAAAAGTCAATTCTGAGCCGAAAGTGGAAATGGCAATATGGAGGTGGGAGGAGTAAACTTATATCTCCCGGTTATTATCCTTGAAGGAGTTAGAAGTCATCAAATAAACTTCTATTCCCTAAGGAATTTCCAGGTTAAGTATCTTACAATTCGAAGCATTAGATGGTTTACTTTGGTATCACTGAAACTCAGAAAAGAAGAAGAAAAACAGTTTCACAAGTGGATATAGGATGGCCATAATTTTTTTTCAGAATCATGCTAATATATAGCACCCATATATGGAATTTTAAAAACAAGTTTTTTTAAAAATGATATAAAATATAGAGACAGGAGAAGAGACAGTGCCTGTATTCTAATTCATGACATAGTTGTGCTAGGATGTACCCTGCCTTCTGGTACAGATCCCATGTGTGATTTTAGGAATGGTCTTGACCATTATTTCTTGCCTTGAGTCAGTTTTTAAAAGGGGAGGAAGTGTTTAGCATCTCAAAATCTAGGTTGGGATATCCACTTATTGTAAAAGTTGAACTTTATGTTTTACATTTAAAATAGACACCAGGAACTGTAAGTAAAAGTTTTCTTTAGTTGTTTTCTTGAAAATATAGAACTTTCAAATTGTATATGACCATTTTAAAATATTTTTTGGAGCATTGGGGATATTTCTTTAAATTATATTAAATCTTTGTTGAATTTTTCACTTTTAAAAATTATAAAATAAACATTTTTACATGCAAATGGACTTCTTAAATTTTAAAAAAAACTTTCTGAAAGGAAAAATAAAATAAGCCAAATAACCATATCTAAACAATTCAATTCAAGTTTTTAAATCAATATACTAAATATAGGAGCTAAACTCAACTGCCAATTTGGAAAGTTCTCCCACTGAAATGCAAGTGGGAGTTTGAGTCAGAGCATGAGAAATGTTCTTCTAAACAGGACATGACAAAAGCCTGAGAGCCACTCAGTTTTATTTATATTTGCTCAAGATTGATGGTCTCCCTCACAGTGAAAGCTTTTCCTACAGCAAACGTGCTTGACAATGGCTTATTTGGTCACTTTGAAAAATTATGTTTCCATTTGTCTAAGGCCAGAAAGCGTGCTCTATAAAGTATGATGGTGGGAAGAGACAAGATGGCAGGCTTCGTTCACTTGCTCCCCCCTTAACTCAGTATAAAACTCTTCAGCATGAATGGACTGAACATTTAGCCATATCTGTGCCTTGAGACAAAAGGAAAAAGTATTTAAAGAAAGATTTTTGGCTACTTCCCATTCTGGGCCTTTCCTCGACCAAGTCTTGGTAACTATGCTATGTGTTTTGATGAGGCACATATTTGTGCTTTCTGCTCAAACGATGTAACATAGGTAAATATCTTATTTTTATTGTTTTGCCTTCAAATCATATTTTATGTAATGATGAGATTTTCTTTTCTGGTCCAATCTATTTGGTGTTCTCTATGCTTTTACCTTTATAACCATCACTGTCTTTAGATTAAGATAATTTTCTTCTCTGATTTTGTTGAAAATGTTGTTTGAGCCTTTGAACTGATTTCTTCTCCTTCATCTTGTTATTCTTATTATTTTTAGATTGGGTTCTTTCATAGTGTCCCAGATTTTCTGGATAGTTTATACCTGGACTTTTCAAAACATATTCTCTGACTGAGCTATCCATTTATTCTACCTTGATTTCAATACTTGAATTCGCTCTTCAATATCTAGTAATCTTTTGAGAAAGGTGGCCCCTGGGATTTCTATTTAACATTGTGGGTTTTTGTTGTTTGTTTTTGTTTGGTTTGGTTTTGTTTTTCCACATTCTAAGTCTTCATTTCTAGCTTTCTTTCACTTTGGGTCTTCTTTAGTGATTCTATTTCTCAGTTAAGTTCTACTTTATGTTTTGAAATGTTTTCACTATTTGTGTTTTCACACACTTCATTAAGACATTTTTATATATTCTTTAAGGCTCTTAAACATAGTAATAATTGCTATTTTGAAGTCCTTGTCTTGTGCTTCTCCTAAACTGCTTTTCTCGGGGCCTATTGCAATAGAGTGGCTAGCTTCTGGAGAATGCTGCATACGTCTTTGTTGTTCACGTAGGTGTTTTTGTATTGGGATATAGGCTTGCAGAGTTATGATGTTTGATGTATTTCTTGGTGTAACTATCATTTCTGGGTATGCAGACATTCTTTCTTTGGTTGCAGCTCTCCACTTTAGATCCCAGGTATATGTGTTGGCTGTGGTGTTCCTGTTAGAGAGCATTTCCATGGGTCTGCAAATGACATTGTGAATGGTGATGGGGTAGGCAGAAGAATAAAACAAAACATTGTGAAAGAACTACAGGGTCCCTGTGTCCATGAATTTGGGTCCCCAGAGAGTGGAGGTAACAGAACAGTTCCTACAGACAGGCTGCAGAAAACTATGAGCAATTCTGAAGAGGTCTGAATGGAGGGTGAGAACTATAGTGAAAATCACCTACCTGTTTCTCAGAACAGTGTAGCCACTCAGGGCTCCTGGCAGAAGGGATTCCTGCAGGTTGTTGGGCCACAATGAAATGGAAATAGGATAGACAAGATGGCCTGGGAGGCAGTGTGGAAGTATACTTTTTCTAACAGCTACATGCTAAGGTGCTAAGGATTAGAATGTAAGAATTTATAGAGAACATAATGCCTTATTATCAAATGCTCAACAGCTATGCTAATAAAAAAATCATCACAAAGATATACCAGCAAACAAATAAATTATCATAGGTTAGGCAGAAAAAAAAAACAGAATAAACAAAGTATCATTATAGCTGAAGAATTTAAATAGGTATCATAGTACAAACGACATAGAAAGAAAAATCTAAAGAGAAAATTAGCAAGAAGGCACCACAAGAAAGCAAGCCTTCCTTTCCTTCTCAATAAGTATATTTCATATGTGTGAGTGTGGCACAGGGATTTTTTTGAACAACTAGACTTTAGTTATAAATCATTTCTTTTTAAGTTTATTTTTATTGATAAGTAATAATAACTAATAGTTATATTTTCATTTTAAACAATTTATTATGTTAACTATGATGGATAATTTTATGTTAAACTGATCTACTGTGGTGCCTACTTGTTTGGTCAAACACTAGCCTAATTGTGCTAAGTTTGTAGATGTGATTAACGTTGATAGCCACTTGACTGTGTATAAAGGAAATCATTCTTTGGTTTTGTGACAGAGTCTCTTGCAATTTGATAAACATCTTAAGAGCAAAGACTGTTTATGTGAAGAACTTCTGACTCAACTGGTATGTAGCCTTGTCCTCCCTGAATTGAAACAGTTTATCTTGGAAAGAGGTACCTTTAAACTCTAGAAGTAAACAAGTCACACCTCTCAAGAGGTTTATGAAACTTACAAGATTTACCAGGTCCTCGCCAAGGTTCTGTAAACAGTAACATGGCTGTGGAAAGGCCTAGAGGCTTCACTGTCCTGAAGCCATTCAAGGGACTCCTGACCTTTCCTAGAGCTCAGGCACACACAGCACCCTCATGGGCTTCTTCATGGCGTAGCTTCCTATGAGTTACCTGTGCTCCTAGAGGGAAGCTCTCACCTATGCTCCCATAAGTAACCCTTAAAATCTTACTGGTTCACTAATCCAGACTTCAGTGGAATTATTTCTTCATTCTCTTATGGGTGCTCTATCTATAGTGAGCACGTGTTTATTTACTTGCCCCATACAAACATCATGCAAGAACTGAACTGTGGAAATCCTGCCTGAAATCCTAGTTATCATGGTCTAAGGGTTTCATGTGGGTTGGCCATTTAATATCAACTTTTGGTGAGTTTGTTGAGCTGACCTACAATTTCAAAATGTACATGCTTCTTGACATGTGATCATATACCCTAAAAAATAAAACTAGATAGAGAAAAGAGCTAGAGAGAGGGGGAGAGAGAGAAGAGGGGAGAGAGAAAGGGAGAAGAGGGAGAGGGAGGGAGAGAGAAGAGGGAGAATGAGAGGTTATATTGGTTCTTTCTCTGGAAAAGTCTAACTGGTTTAATTATTACTATTATTTTAGACTTGTTTTTCTAAATAACCATTTACAACATAATAAGTTTACATCTTACATGTAAAGCTATAAAATCTATATTTGTTGTCTGATGTTAGATGGCCATCTTCCACAGTTATTTGGTTCATTGTGTATCTAGTGATCTACAATTCTGAGATACTTTTTGACACATTTTACTATATTTCACATGATGACTGAAATTGAGAGCATTTTTTTCTTTAGCAGTACTTTGTGTTTTTTTCTTTAAGTGCCCAGGTAGAGTTAGTAATGTTAACACACTGGAACAAACTGCCACCTCATGGCGTGTTTTCTTGAACTCTCTCACCTTCAGCAACCTCTACACCATGTTACAGATTCAAGACCTTAATTTGAACTATTATATAGCTTCAGTTGGTTGTACTTATGTGCTTTTGGATCATATACTTTCATCTGCATGAGGACTTCTTTATTACCTGTGAATCTATACTCATATAGATTCACAGATATACAATGAACCAAATAACTGTGGAAGATGGCCATCTAACATCAGACAACAAATATAGATTTTATAGCTTTACATGTAAGATGTAAACATAAACATTTCATAAAGGATTTAATTAATTCTGGAGACTATACCATGTCAACCTGACACAAATAGAGTGATTTTGGAAAAGAGAACTGCAAATGAGAAAATGCCACTAATAGATCTTGATTGATAATTGATGTGTGAGGGTATATGTCACGGGAACATTGCCAACCATGGGTTGGTGGTCCTGGGTGCTAAAAGAAAGCAGGCTGAGAAATCCATGGAGAGCACACTAGAACACATCACTCCTCCATGGTCTCTGCATTATTTCCTGCCTATAGGTTCCCACCCTGTTTGTGTTCCTGTCCTGACTTCCTTCAGTGATGGACTCTTACATGTAACTTATAAGATAAAACAAGCCCCTGCTTTACCAAGTTGTTTCTGGTCTTGGTTTGATATCACAGCCATAGAAAACCTAAGTCCCTCCAAATCTGCTCAGATATACAGATGAATTGCCAGGACTGAAAAGTCTCTTTAGACCATAGTCAAATGATTAATTAATAGTAACTAAAGGGCACTATTAGTAAATATGACTTAGCCATTCTGACTGATGTGATGTGGAATCTCGGGGTTGTTTTGATTTGCATTTCCCTGATGACTAAGGATGTTGAACATTTTTTTTTTAGGTGCTTCTTGGCCATTTGATATCCCTCAGGTGAGAATTCTTTGTTTAGCACTGTACCCAATTTCTAATAGGGTTATTTGATTCTCTGGAGTCTAACTTCTTGAGTTCTTTGTATATATTTGGATATTAGCCCTCTATCAAATGTAGGGTTGGTAAAGATCTTTTCCCAATCTGTTGGTTGCTGTTTTGCCCTATTGAAAATGTTGTTTCCCTTACAGATGACTTGCAATTTTATGAGGTCCCATTTGTCTGTTGTTGATCTTAGAGCATAAGCCATTGGTGTTTTGTTCAGGAAATTTTTCCCTGTGCCCATGTGTTCGAGGTTCACCAGTCAGAATGGCTAAGGTCAAAAACTCAAGTAAGAGCAGATGCTGGTAAGGATGTCAAAAAAGAGGAACAGCTTACTAGTGGGATTCCAAGCTGGTCCAACCACTCTGGAAATCAGTCTGCCGGTTCCTCAGAAAATTGGACATAGTACTGCCTGAGGACACAGCTATACCACTCCTGTGTATACACAAAAGATTCTTGAACATATATCAAGGACACATGCTTCACTATGTTCATAGCAGCCTTATTTATTATAGCCAGAAGCTTGAAAGAACTCAGATATCCTTCAACAGAGGAATGGATAGAGAAAATGTGATACATTTACACAATGGAATACTGCTCAGCTATTAAAAACAATGAATTTATGAAATTCTTAGGGAAATGGATGGAACTAGAAAGTATAATCCTGAGTGAGGTAACACAATCATAAAAGAATACACATGGTATGTACTCACTGATAAGTGGATATTAGCCCAGAAGCTTGGAATACCCAAGATACAATTCACAGACCACATGAAGCTCAAGAACAAGGAAGACCAAAGTGTGGATACTTCAGTTCTTCTTAAAAGAGGGAACAAAATACTCATGGGAGCAAATACAGAGACAAAGTGTGGATCACAGACTGAAGAAAAGGTCATCCACAGACTTTTCCACCTGGGGATCCATCACATATACAGTCACCAAATGCAGACACTATTGTGGATACCAAGATGTGCATGCTGATATGAGCCTGATATAGCTGTCTACTGAGAGGCTCTGCCAGTACCTGACAAATACAGAGGTGGATGCTCTCAGCCATTAGACTAAGCACTGGGTCCCCAATGGAGAAGGTCAAAGAAGGACCCAAGGAACTGAAGGGGTTTGCAACCTCATAAGAACAACAATATCAACCAACCAGAGTCCCCCATCAGAGCTCCCAGGGACTAAACCACCAACAAAAGAGTACACATGGGGGAACCTATGGCTCCAGATGCATATTTAGCAGAGAATGGCCTTCTTGGGCATCAGGGGGAGGAGGGGCACTTGGTCCTGTGAAGGATCAATGCCCCAGTGTTGGGAATATAAGGGCAGGGAGGTGGGAATGGAAGGGTAGGTCGGGGGTGGGGGGAGAACACCCTCATAGAAGCAGGGGAATGGGGAAAGGATAGGTTGTTTCTGGGAGAAACATGGAAAGGGGATAATATTTGAAGTATAAATCAAGGAAATATCCAATAAAGAAAGTAAATATAACTTAATTCATCATCATTGGAACATACTGGGATTTGCTCAAATGAACTTTACAATAATTTTTAAAAAATGTTTAGAATTATGCTTTTGATAGAATGTCACCGATTTCTGGATAAATAAACTAATTAAGGACTGAAAAAACATATCTCTATCAATTTTGAACTATGTAACTTCTCACACTGTAGTGTTAGGGTGGCATATATAACTAATAGTGTAGAAAAACAAAATAATTTTATATTTGGAGGAGTATTATTTTTGGACAATGATTGAAAAAAAACATCAGTCAGAAGATTAAATAATTTTTCCTGTATATGAAGCACAGGTCCATGGATACCAAATTTTTAAAAAGACCCAAAATCATCTAATTCATCCTTTTAAATAAAATCTTTCAAAATCGAAGAGAAAAGGTCTTGCTTCTTGCTTCATTCATTTTTTTCTTTTCCTTTTTAAAATATTTTCTTTATTCACATTTCAAATGCTATCCCAAAAGTACCCTATACCCTCCCCCCGCCCTGCTGCTCTACCCACCCACTCCTACTTCTTGGCCTTGGCATTCCCCTGTACTGGAGCATATAAAGTTTGCAAGACGAAGATGTCTCTCTTCCCAATGATGGCCAACTAGGACATCTTCTGCTACATATGCAGCTAGAGACACGAGCTCTGGGGGGTACTGTTAGTTCATATTGTTGTTCCACCTGTAGGGTTGCAGACCCTTCAGCTCCTTGGGTACTTTCTCTAGCTCCTCCATTGGGGGCCCTGTGTGTTCCATCCTATAGATGACTGTGAGCATTCACTTCTGTTTTTGCCAGGCGACTGGCATAGCCTCACTTGAGATAGTTATATCAGGGTCCTTTCAGCAAAATCTTGCGGGCATATACAATAATGTCTGGGTTTGGTGGCTGATTATGGGAAGGATCCCCGGGTGGGGTAGTCTCTAGATGTCCATCCTTTCATTTTTAGCTCCAATCTTTGTCTCTGTAACTCCTTTCATGGGTGTTTTGTTCTCTATTCTAAGAAGGAATGAAGTATCCATACTTTGGTCTTCATTGTTCTTGATTTTCTTGTGTTTTGCAAATTATATCTTGGGTATTCTAAGTTTCTGGGATAATATCCACTTATCAGTGAGTGCATATCAAATGACTTCTTTTGTGATTGGGTTACCTCACTAAGGATGATATCCTCCAGATACATCCATTTGCCCAAGGATTTCATGAATTCATTGCTTTTAATAGCTGAGTAGTACTCCATTGTGCAATTGTACCACATTTTCTGTATCCATTCCTTTTTTGAGGGACATCTGGTTTCTTTCCAATTTCTGGCTATTATATATATGGCTGCTATGAACATATTGGAGCATGTGCCCTTATTACCAGTTGGAACATCTTCTGGGTATATGCCCAGGAGACGTATTGCTGGATCTACTGGTAGTACTATGTCCAATTTTCAGAGGATCCACAAGACTCATTTCCAGAGTGGTTGTACCAGCTTGCAATCCCACCAGCAATGAAGGGGTGTTCCTCTTTCTCCACATCCTTGCCAGCATCTGCTGTCACATGAATTTTAGATCTTAGCCATTCTGACAGGAGTGAAGTGGAATCTCAAGGTTGTTTTGATTTGCATTTCCCTGATGATTAAGGATGTTGAACATTTTTTCAGGTGCTTCTCAGCTACTTGATAATGATATTCCTCACTTGAGAATTGTTTATCCCTGTGCCCCATTTTTTAAAGACGTTATTTGATTTTCTGGAGTCCATCTTTTTGAGTTCTTTATATATATTGGATATTAGTCCCCTATCAGATTTAGGATTGGTAAAAATGCTTTCCCAATCTGTGGGTGGCCTTTTTGTCTTATTGAGAGTTTCTTTTCCCTTACAAAGCTTTGCAATTTCATTTCCCATTTGTCAATTCTTTTTCTTTTTTCATTTGTCAATTCTTGATCTTACAGCACAAGCCATTGCTGTTCTGTTTAGGATTTTTTTTTCCCCAGTGCCATTATCTTCAAGGCTTTTCCCCACTTACTCCTCTATAAACTTTAGTGTCTCTGGTTTTGTGTGGAGTTCTTTGATCCACTTAGATTTGAGCTTTGTACAAGGAGATAAGAATGGATCAAATCTCATTCTTCTACATGATAACTGCCATCTGTGCCAGTACCTTTTGTTGAAAATGCTGTCTTTTTTCCACTGGATGGTTGTAGCTCCCTTGTCAAAGATCAAGTGACCATAGGTGTGTGGATTCATTTCCAGGTCTTCAATTCTATTCCATTGGTCTACCTGTCTGTCACTATACCGATACAAAGCAGTTTTATCACAGTTGCTCTGTAGTACATCTTGAGGTCAGCCATGGTGTTTCCACCAGAGGTTCTTTTATTGTTGAGAAGAGTTTTTGCTATCCTAGGTTTTTTGTTTTTCCAGATGAATTTGCAAATTGCCCTTTCTAATTTGTTGAAGAATTGAGTTGGAATTTTGATGGGGATTGCATTGAATCTGTAGATTGCTTTCAGCAGGATACCCATTTTGACTATAATAATCCTGCCAATCCATGAGCATGGGAGATCTTTCCATCTTCTGGGATCTTCTTCAAATTCTTTCTTCAGAGTCTTGAAGTTCTTATCATACAGATCTTTCACTTCCTTAGAGTAACACCAAGGTATTTTATATTATTTGTGACTATTGTGAAGGGTGTTGTTTCTCTAATTTCTTTCTCAGCCCATTTATCCTTTGTGTAGACAAAGGCCACTGATTTATTTGAGTTAATTTTATATCCAGCTACTACTCTGAAGCTGTTTATCAGGTTTAGGAGTTCTCTGGTGGATTTTAGGGTCACTTATATATACTATCATATCATCTGCAAATACTGATATTTTGTCTTCTTCCTTTCCAATTTGTATCCCCTTGACCTCCTTTTGTTGTCACATTGCTCTGGCTACACTTCAAGTACTATATTGAATAGGTAGGGAGACAGTGGGCAGCCTTGTCTGGTCCCTGATTTTAGTGGGATTGCTTCTAGCTTCTCTCCATTTAGTTTGATGTTGGCCACTGGTTTGCTGTATATTGCTTTTATTATGTTTAGGTATGGGCCTTTGAATTCCTGATCTTTCCAAGACTTTTATCATGAATGGGTGTTGGATTTTGTCCAATGTTTTCTCAGCATCAAAGGAGATGATCATTTGGTTTTTGTCTTTGAGTTTGTTTATACAGTGAATTACGTTGATGGATTTCCGTATATTAAACTATCCCTGCATTCCTGGGATGAAGCCTACCTGGTCATGATGGATGATAGTTTTGATGTGTTCTTGGATTCAGTTAGTGAGAATGTTATTGAGTATTTTCGCATTGATATTTATAAGGGAAATTGGTCTGAAGTTCTCTTTCTTTGTTGGATCTTTTTGTGGTTTAGGTATCAGATTAATTGTAGCTTCATAGAATGAATTGGGTAGAGTACCTTCTGTTTCTATTTTGTGGAATAGTTTGAGAAGAGTTGGAGTTAGGTCTTCTTTGAAGTTCTGATACAACTGTGCACTAAACCCATCTGGTCATGTAGTTTTTTTGGTTAGGTGACCATTGATGACTGCTTCTATTTCTTTAGGGATAATGGGACTGTTTAGATTGTTAATCTGATCCTGATTTCACTTTGGTACTTTGCATCTGTCTAGGAAGTTGTCCATTTCATCCAGGTTTTTCAGTTTAGTTGAGTATAGCCTTTTGTAGTAGGATATGATGATTTTTTTGGATTTCATCAGGTTCTGTTGTTATGTCTCCTTTTTTCATTTTTGATTTTGTTAATTAGAATACTGTCCCTATGCCCTCTAGTTAGTCTGGCTAAGAGTTTATCTATCGTGTTGATTTTCTCAAAGAACCAGCTCCTGGTTTGGTTTATTCTTTGAATAGTTCTTTTTGTTTCCACTTGGTTGATTTCACCTCTGAGTTTGATTATTTCCTGCTATCTACTCCTCTTGGGTGAATTTGCTTCCTTTAGTTCTAGAGCTTCTAGGTATGCTGTCAGGCTGTTAGTGTATTCTCTCTCTACTTTCTTTTTGGAGGCACTCAGGGCTATCAGTTTTCCTCTTAGCAATGCCTTCATTGTGTGCCATTAGTTTGGGTATGTTGCGGCTTCATTTTCATTAAACTCTAAAAAGTCTTTAATTGCTTTATTTCTGCCTTGACCAAGTTATCATTGAGTAGATTGTTGTTCAGTTTCCACTTGAATGCTGGCTTTTTATTATTAATGCTGTTATTAAAGATTAGCCTTAGTCTGTGGTGATCTGATAGGATGCATGGGACAATTTCAATATTTTTGTATCTGTTGAGGCCTATTTTGTGACCAATTATATGGTCAGTTTTGGAGGAGGTACCATGTGGTGCTGAGAAGAAGGTATATCCTTTTGTTTTAGGATAAAATGTTCTGTAGATATCTATTAAATTCATTTGTTTCATAATTTCTGTTAGTGTCCATGTGTCTTTGTTAAGTTTCTGTTTCCAGGATCTGTCTAGTTGTGTGTGTGTGTGTGTGGGGGGGGGGTGTTCACTAAAGTCTCTTTAATGAATGTGGCTGTTCTTGCATTTGGAGCATAGATATTCAGAATTGAGAGTTCATCTTGGTAGGTTTTAACTTTGATGAGTATGAAGTGCCCCTCCTTGTCTTTTTTGATAACTTTGGGTTGAAAGGCAATTGTATTCGATATTACAATGGCTACTCCAGCTTGTTTCTTCGAACCATTTGCTTGGAAAATAGTTTTCCAGCCTTTCACTCTGAGGTAGTGTCTGTCTTTTTCCCTGATGTGGGTTTCCTGTAAGCAGCAAAATGTTGGGTCCTGTTTGTGTAGCCAGTCTGTTAATCTATGTATTTTTATTGTGGAATGGAGTCCATTGATGTTAAGAAAAATTAAAGAAAAGTATTGCTTCTTCCTGTTATTTTTGTTGTTGAAGTTGGGATTCTGTTCTTGCAGCTTTCTTCTTTTTGGTTTGTTGAAGGATTACTTTCTTGCTTTTTCTAGAATTTAGTTTTCATCCTTTTATTGGTGTTTTCCTGTTATTATGCTTTGAAGGGCTGGATTCATGGAAAGATATTGTGTAAATTTGGTTTTGTCATGAAATACTTTGGTTTCTTAATCTATGGTAATTGAGAGTTTTGTTGGGTATAGCAGCCTGAGATGGCATTTGTGTTCTCTTAGGGTGTATATAACATCTGTCCAGTATCTTCTGGCTTTCATAGTCTCTGGTAAGAAGTCTGGTGTAATACTAATAGGCCTGCCTTTATATGTTACTTGACCTTTTTCCCTTACTGCTTTTAATATTCTGTCTTTATTTAGTGCATTTGTTGTTTTGATTATTTGTGTCAGGAGGAATTTCTTTTCTGGTCCAGTCTATTTGGAGTTCTGCAGGCTTCTTGTATGTTCATGGGCATCTCTTTAAGTATGGGAAGTTTTCTATTATTTTGTTGAAGATATTTGATGGGCCTTTAAGTTGAAAATATTTATTCTCATCTACCCCTATTATCTGTAGGTTTGGTCTTCTCATTGTGTCCTGGATTTTCTGGATATTTTGAGTTAGGATCTTTTTGCATTTTGCATTTTCTTTGATTGTTGTGCCCATGTTCTCTATGGAATCTTCTGCACCTGAGATTCTCCTTTCCATCTCTGTATTCTGTTGCTGATGCTCGCATCTATGGTTCCTGATTTCTTTCCTAGAGTTTCTATCTCCAGAGTTGTCTCACTTTGGATTTTCTTCACTGTTTCTACTCCGATGGTTTTGTTCAATTCCATCACCTGTTTGGCTGTGTTTTCCTGTAATTCTTTAAAGGATCTTTGTGTTTCTTCTTTAAGGAATTCTACCTGTTTAGGAGTATTTTCTTGTGATTCTTTAAGGACTTCTACCTTTTTAGCAGTGTTCTCCTGTATTTCTTTATGTGAGTTATTAAGGTCCTCAACCAGCATCATGAGATATGATTTTGAATCCAAATCTTGCTTTTCGGGTGTTTTGGACTGTCTGAGATTGGAGTGCTGGTTTCTGATGATGGTGAGTAATCTTAGTTTCTGTTGGTAAGATTCTTATGTTTGCATTTAGACATCTGGTAATCTCTGGTGTTAGTTGTTATAGTTGTCTTTGGCTGAAGCCTGTTCCTCCTGTGAATCTGTTAGCCTCTCTTAGCTGTCCTGGGAGTCCAGCTCTGTTCTGAGTCTCACTGGTCAGAGTACTCTCTTCAGGCAAGCTCTCCTCTTGCAGAGAAGGTGCACAGAGGTCTGGCATTCAGACCTGCCTCCTGGTTGAAGATGAAGGCCCAAAACAGGGTCTGTCCCAGAAGATGGGTTGCCTCTGCAGTCTGTGTGTTCATCTGCACAGACTGGTCTTCAAGGGACCCAAGACACAAGATGGTTCCCTCACCTTCTCTGGGGGGTCAGAGCCGTCCCAGTTGGCCACCTCTACTCTGGCAGGGAAGGTGCCTGGATGTGTGGAGACCGAAAAGGGGGTCTGTCCCAGAAGCTGTGTTGCTTCTGCCTGTCGCAGAAGCTGTGTCACTTCTACAGTTGGCTAGCTCACTCTGATTTGTGCAGACTGGTCTCAGAGGGACTCGTGAGACAAGATTGCTTCATTAATTTTTAAAGGCCCTTCATATCCATCTTTCTCTTTTTGAACTAAGCTGGATACATTATAATTTCCATTGTATAAAAGTCATTCAAAATGCCACAAGTTAGAATGCCAATGTACTATTAAAATGTTAAAAAGGAAATGTAAATAAAGAAGGATGTTTTAGCTGAGCATAGTAGCGCATGTCTTTAATCCCAGCACTCAGGAGGCAGAGGCAGGCAGATTTTTGAGTTCGAGGCCAGCCTGGTCTACAAAGTCCAGGACAGCCAGAGCTATACAGAGAAACCCTGTCTTGAAAAAAACAAAAAAACAAAACAAAACAAAAACAAACAAACAAAAAACCCCCCAAAAGAAGGAAGTTTCATTGTTTGAAATTTAGAAACTTTATATTATATGATTGTATAAATTATCCTAAGTCTTGAATAAAATTAGCAAATGTTGGAAAAAGAGGAAATTAAGATAAATTAATTATCCATTCTTCCTTTACTGAGGTTAGGAAGTTAATACATGGTTGAAAGTCAGAGAAGGCATGTGAGAGTAGACATGTCTGCATTCTCCCTAGACCAAAGCCAAATACCAGCATAGCATAGCACCTCCTATTATAAGATGAACCTTCATTCTTTATGCTTCTACAAAACACCATTCAACTTTAGTGACCTCTGTCTTCTTTAAGTGCATGCCAGTAAAAACCTTTTAATATCCGCAATTCTCAGGCAGTTAAGCCTATAGCAATCTACTTAGAGTTTATCTTCAGCATAATTTTCCAGTTTATTTCCCACACATTTGTGTTCTTCCCCCACCCCTTTCCCTATGCTTGGTTATCTAATATACATGTTATTATTTAATAAGCCCTCTATTGCCTGAAAATTTTATCTTGGAAAACATTTGAATTTCTACCTACCATTCTCCCCTATGATTCTATAATCATTTTACTGGAAGCCTCAAGTAGTTTCTAATTTGGGTGTTTTTTTTATCATATTTTAAAGTTATTTTAAATTTTTTTCATAGAATATATTTTTAATATATCCTTTCTCTTTCTCCAAGTCCTCTCAGATCCTTCCCAACTCCCTGCACACTCAACTTCGTGTTCTTTCTCTGTCTCAAAAAATAAAATAAAATAAAAAGACAAAACTTTAAAACTTTAACAACAAAGTACACAACACACACACACACACACACATATTTAAAACTGTTTTGTGTTGTTCCACTACTCCTAGACATGAACCCTGACCTGAAGTGTGATTGATATACCCAATGTTGCTCCACTAGAGAAAATTGGTTTTGCCTTTCCAAACGGAAGCCAATTGCAAATAGCTTCTTAATAAGGGGTGTAACTTTGAGCTCACTTTCCCATCTCCATACCTAGATTTTGTGCCTTGAATTTGTACAGGTCTCACACATGTTGTCATATTGTCTGTGACTTCATGTAAGCATTAGCCCTGCTGTTTCTGGAAGGCAGTTTCCTTGGAGTAAAATACCACCTCTAGATCTTACAATCTTTCTGCCTCCTCATCCATATCATTTCCTCAGTGATATGAGGGGAGGGATTTGATAAAACATTTCATTTAGGGCTGAGTGCTCAAAGATTTCTCACTGTTTGCACATTGTCCAGTTGTGAGTCTCTGGGTTCATTACCATCTTCTCTAAGAAGATTCTCTGATGAAGGCTGAACAATGCACTTATCTGTAGATTTAACAATATGCCAGCAGGAGTCATCTCATTGCTGTGTTAGTTTAGCAGAATTGTAATAGTAGGTCTTCCCCTAGAGACCATGACTTATCTGGTCTGTACTCTTAGCTTCACTCATGTAGTGTTATATATCTCATGGAATATAGAATATCTCATAAAATGATAATATATCTCTCACAGGTCTTAATCAGAAAGTAGTTACCCCATAGCATTTGTGCCACTATTATACCAGTATATCTTACTGGCAGTTGATAATACTTTCCAGAACTGTGAATGCCTGTCAGTAAATGAAGCTTTTAGGTTGGGTACCAGCTCAATTTCTCCATCTTTAATGCACAATAAGCAGTATCTTAGCAAGTGGGCCTTTTCATCATATTGTTGAAGGTAGCTGATAGCATTTGCAAAGCATGCAATTTTGAGGAGTCATCTATGCAAGCCTTTGGACAATGATGCAGACTGTATTTGAAAATCCACTGAGTCGTCTAGCACAATTCAATCTCTCCACTAACGGTTTTCCCCATCAAAGCACTATATTGTAGTTATAAATGTGAAAATGTTAATCCTACTAATATATATGCTTTTGGTTGTAATGATAATTTATATCTCCTATCAGCTTTGCAATACATAGGGTTTGTTGGGTATTAATTCTTTAATATATGGTTTGCTAATTGTTCTTATAAACTAGCTATTTGAGCAAGTGAAGGGATAATGTTAATAAAATATATAATATATAGTATATATAACTACATACTGAAAGTGCAAATGGGATAAAATCCATTAGTACCTACAGTATAACTAGCTTCTTCAAACTTCTAGAATTTGTTACCCTACAAGTAAAATAAATTTCCAAGTACACCCAATTCAGAAGATTGGGTCAAATTGTATAATACTATGTAGGCTGGGGCATATTCAACTTGGGGCTCAAAAGCTGCAGGTACCCCAGAAGTCCCCAGGATAATAAATATCCTTAAGCTAATTTGAAATTTTTAGTTGATGGTTTTTCATAACTTGATCACACAGTTCTTAAGAATGAACTTTACAAAACCACATGCTGGAGTGTCAAAAGTTTAGACTTCCCTTTAAGTGCCTGGCACAAGTAGCAACAAATAAAAGTAAGTTGCTATTATGATGATAATTATTTACATACTTTCACAGGATTACTGTTTAAAATAAATCACTGTGAAAATGACAATTAAAAATAAAGCACCAAGATTCAAATATTTGATAGGACATAGAAACATTATGAGTGTCATGTGGCACATTTTTATTTAAGCGTATGCTGATGGAAACCCACAGCAGTGTATGCTGATGGAAACCCACAGCAGTGTGTGCTGATGGAAACCCACAGCAGGTCCTGCAATGTTGTAACAGTGCATCATTGACAGACCTTCTCCCTCATCCTGCTGAAGTTCTATATTAACTGACAAATATCCCTTTCTACTGATTTTGTATTGAATAATAGTTAAATATAACTCAGGCAACAAAAGAAGCGGAGATGCCACTTTTAAATCTTCAGAATCTTTTTATTGCTAGCAACAATACATAGGCATATATCTGTGTCCAAAATCTATTTCTCCAGGGAGACACTGCTTTGCTATCAAACAGAGGACAAGATTTTATTATTGTTATCTTATACATAACTAAATCCCATTGGATTTGGCTGTTAGGGATTTCCAGAGCAAGTCTTGGGCATCTACCTTAATTTATACTTCCCATTTTAAAAAGTCTTTTAAAGTATTATCAAAAGGTTTCCTATAGTGCGTATTGCTAGTACCTTCTACCAGTCCTAAAAGTAAGGCTTCCTCCTCCATAAGATTTTTTTTTCTGGCATAAAATAGCAAAATGAATGAAGATTAGAAAAAGATGAAAACTTCTTGAACTGTAAAAATTGTCTCACTTGGTAATTTGTTAATTGTGAACGTGTTACAAATAACCTCTCTGACCTTTCCCTGGTTTGATATGTAGCATCAGTAATTTTAAAGTGCTTGGGCTTATCTTCTCACTGTTCTTCCCCTTCTCCCACCACTCACACACTCCATTTAGATTTTCTTGGGGAGGTTCTTATAGCTGGTTTTAAAGTGACTTTACTGAATCTATGCTGGAGTTATCATTCCAAAGCACAATTTCTCAAGCCTTAAAAGTAACATTCAAAAGAAGGTAATTATACTTGATCCTGGTATTCTTTAAACATATATAAGACTAAGTGTGAGAATGTATGGGGCTCGGTGTGATGTAGGCATGACTCCATCCTCTCTTTCACAGATGCTCACAGGATCTGATTAAGTTTTTGTTTTTGTTGCTGTTGTTTAGTTTAGTTTTTGCCAAAGACAGTGTTTTTATGTAGTTAACACCACCAGAGGCACAGCAGCAGAGAAAATAATATTTTATGAATGAAAGTTTTGCAAAGCAGTTGCATTCAAATGTTTAACTCATTGTTTTCCACAATTAACCCTTCTTGAACTTGTCTTGCAGTGTTTCCTAAAACAAAAGTCCAGGATAGCTTGTCTTCTTCTTATTTAAAATCCTATTTAAAACTTTAGTCTAGAGATCGAATATTTCAATTTGGTGATGTGTGCAATATAAAGGGTATTTTAGCCTTAATGGTAGCCCACAAACTGTAAAGAATATGAATTAACTTTCCCTGTCAAAACAACCCCAAATTTAAAATTGAGATAGCTGAACCCTAACATCAGTAGCAAGAAAGGGAAAATGGATGAAACATAAAGACAGGCATAGGAAAAAACATGTCCTTCAGCTTCAAAGATATAAATTATTTCTTTTGAAGAAGCAGAGATATTTGAGGTTGTAAATTACAATGTCAAATTAGATAGAAATCTTCAATATAGCTCAGTCAGTTGCAAAGCCATGCAGAATACTTTTGTACTCAATATTGAGAGAGAGATTGTATCACTTGAATCATTGAATAGACAGATGTAATGTAATAGATACAAATGTGTGTGATATGACTGCACCTGGAATATAAGGCTCAGCCTTGCTCTTACTTAGAACTCAAAGTTCTACCTAAATTGGAGAGTTCAAAAAAGACAACAAAGATTAAATGAGTAGAATAGAAATTCCAACAGATGCACTGAAGGCAAAAGGAGCACATTTAAAATTTCTAAACAAAACCTCGGGAGAGAAATTGTTAAGGAAATAGAAATTGGTATCAGTAAATTTTTAATCTCATATTTTGTAAGAAAAGGGGATGAACAGAAAAATAATATATGGTACTTAGGGCCAGAATAATGAGATGAAATTAGGAATAAAACTATTATCTGTGAATTGTGTCTAAGCTCAAACAAGTGACCATCAAATTCTGTTCAAAGCAAGTTCCAAAGAACTGCACCATCCACATCACAGAGATGAGCAGACTCTCTGGTCCAGCCCAGAGCCTATGAAAGCACTTCATGAATTACCTAGGATGAGACAAATGTGCATTACATCATTAAAAACTGCTGTCATCATTGCAGCAAATAAATTTGTAGAGAGAATTTTCTTTCAATTTTGCCTTACTCTGCTATTAAGAAGAATGGAGAATTGATGGAACAGGAGCTCATCATACCAAGCAAATAACCCAACTCAGACGTGGGGTTTTCTTTCATTTACAGATCCTAGATTCTATATTGGTACATTAAAAACATTCATTTGTGTGACCTGAATGCAGAAGTGGGGTTGTCTGGGAGAAGGAAGAAGACTAGTGGGAAGAAGAGAGAAGAAAGAAGGAGAAAGTGAGCATGGTGCAAGGTTATTGTATACTTGGAAGAAAGTGTCCGAGGCACACATCGTTAGGTATACTGAATACCTGCCAAGAAAAATTAAAGTAAAACTAAAGATAATGATCTCAAGATCATTATGAGGAAGATTCCATCTTTCATTTGTGGAATTCAATCATAATATCTTAGATTCTTTAATTATCTCCTCCAATGAGTTAAATATCATTTTACTATTCTTTCATGCTCAGATAATCTCTCTTTGAGGTACACCTATGAGGGCTTCCAAAATAATGAAGAAAGGTCAGCTTAAGTCTTTGGAACAGGGAAGTTAAGATACTACTGTGTTTATTCCTCTACATGCACACATGTAAATTATTCATCTGAGTATATTCATGCAAAATTAAAGTCTTAATATTGGCACAAGTTCAAAAAATATATACATCAGCTCTCAGAAGACATAAATTCCTGAAAATTCTGCAAGGTAAACATTTGAGTTATTTTTATGCTTTCTACTAGAATCAAGAACACAATCTTTAGTGTGAGATGTGTGCATGTGTATACCTCAATTGCTCAGAAGACTGACCCAGAAGTCAAAAACAGGAGTTCAAATCTACCTGGGTAAATTAAACAAGGCTATGCTACTAGATAGGTAGATAGATAGATAGATAGATAGATAGATAGATAGATAGATAGATATTTAACAGCACACTTCAAAAACTGCTTTCTTCAGCAGAGGTACCAAAACCAATGAAGTTTTAAGCACACAATATATACATTTTAAAGAAATTTTTGTAAAAGTTTCAGTTTTTAAAAAGATTATTTATTTATTTATTTATTGATTGATCTTATACTATTTATTTAGCACACTGTAGCTGTCTTCAGACATACCAGAAGAGGGTATCAGAACCCATTACAGATGACTGTGAGCCACCATTTGGTTGCTGGGAATTGAACTCAAGACCTCTGGAAGAGCAGTCAGTACTCAACCACTGAGCGATCTCCCTAGCTCCAAGCACACAATATATTTTATGATTGATTCAGAGACAGAAGTATGAAGAGGTTATTTTATAAATAAAGGAGAGAAGTGAATGTTGGAACAACAGTTTAATAAGTGTCATAATTAGTGACGAGGGATTGAATCCTCTGTATACATGTCACAAAAAGACTGGCTCACTGGAGAGAAGAAGAAAGTTTTCATTATGTGGAATTTGAATACTGTAAGGTGTGTTTTAACTTGTTTTACAGTCTGATCTCAGTTCTCTGAAGACCCTGAGTCTTCTATGGCTCATCTCTTCCCTCTTCACTGGGCACTTGGTTTTCCAAGCCTGTGTCAACATCACATTCATCTTGGTTCCATTAACCCAGTATGACTTCCAAATAATAAACATACAGCAACTCTTGGTTTGATAAGACTTTGATAAAGCTTCATAATACTTTCTTGCATAGCGGGCCTATTTCTAAAGTTCCTATGCTTTTTTTTCCTTTCCTTTTTCAGCATTTTATAAGTACCTTTGCTCTGCATACAATTTCAGGATGCATAGAATTGGGTATATGAGTAAAAATTGCTTCAAGAGAAAATTCCTCCCAGACATTGAATGGATAAAGCAAATTTTTCGTATTGAAGAAATCAGTGCTCTATGATCATCTTGAGCTGGTAGAAGCTTTTGGTTATACCTTTGGCTCTGAAAAAGCCTGTTTTTCAACTCTTTTGAAGAAGTCCTTTTTTTTTTGATACAGGTCTACTAATTACTTTGTCTACTAATTACTAACTTTTGTACTTACCTTCACTGTGAAATTTTCTAGAATTCTTGGCAAACTTGACCCTCCTAAAGGAGTCTGATCTGGCCTTTTCCTTTTGATTTGATGGGAGTAATTCTCTTTTAATCATCTTCCTGTGAGGAATTTAGATGATCAAATTTCCGTCCAATAGATAAACCAACTGTCACTCAGACAAGCCTTCAAGAAATGCGAAACACAACCCCATCTGTTTCAGTGTCATGGTAGAGATTTGGAGGTTGCAGGTAACTAAGCCCCCAAAGACATGAGAGGGGTACCCTCAAAGGCAGTGGTCACCGAGCAGGTGTTTGGTTTTATTAATGTGTTTGCATCCCTCAATCTCACTTGTATCACTTTCATTTTATGCCATATTTAGTTATTAACATTGAAAAAGTATGAGGATACATCAGGAAAAGTGGAAAATAAAAACTTCAAGGAGAAAAAAAATAGGTGAAGTACGAACAAATTTTTCACTAGGAATCACATATACTTGAATGCTTTTCAGCTTGAAGATGAAGAGAATTAAATAAAGGTGTAAGAATGTTCTTTTTAAAAAGAGAAGTCTATGTTGACATTCATAGAAGAGGGATATAATATGATATTCTAATTAAAAATAAATCAATTTTTAAAAATAGAAAAATATGTCACTATATTTGAATGAAAGGCAATGGGATTAAGATTATAAATGAAGAAAACCCCTACTGGACTCTTGAGATTAGTATCAGGATATTAATTCACTAAGCTAATGTAGCTGCATCTTGTTACCCAGGCCTAAAAGTAGGACGTGTGTATCCCAAGGATACAAAGTTACCACCTTGAGATCTATTATTGTTTTAGCAATGATAGGTGGAGAAAAAGTGGAAAAAAGGTGGAAAGGATTCAATTCTGTATGGTTCTGTGGATTCTTAGCTTACACTGCCATCTCAGCATGAGACAAAATAATACTTTTCTTCAAGGAGTTCTTTCATCTTTACTTCCTTTGGCTGAGGCTATGAATATCAGAATATGATACATTCTTCTAAGAGAAAACATTGCTTATAGATTCTCAAGGCTTCAAAATTTAGTGTCTTATTAGCTTTCCTAAAAAGGCAGGAATACTTGAGTTTATAAAACAGAAATGTAACTACAACCTTCCAGTTTCTGTATGAATCACTTTCAGAAAGCTAAAGTTGGTTGCTTGACAATAAACACCAACTGAGGAGCTTGCTAGAAATAGGCTTCTGCATTTCCCGATAGCTCACTCACCATGAAACATGATCGTACCCTAATACAGCAGAAATTACAAGAAAATTATTCTGTCAATAACTTGCCTTGTCTTTTGTTTCTTAAAGTCTTAATTCTTTTTGTTTTGTTTTGTTTTGTTTTGTTTTGTTTTGTTTTTCGAGACAGGGTTTCTCTGTGTAGCCCTGGCTGTCCTGGAACTCACTTTGTAGACCAGGCTGGCCTCGAACTCAGAAATCCACCTGTCTCTGCCTCCCAAATGCTGGGATTAAAGGCATGCGCCGCCATGCCTGGCTAAGTCTTAATTCATTTAGCAAGCATAAGAATAGTTATGGACAAAAATATACATTTAGGAGATATGGAGATGGCAACAAAGGGGTAGAGCACTTGCTCTCTAGGCACATGTATATGGATTCAAATACTCAGGCATGCCCACATGTGGACCTAAAATCCAAGCACTGTAGAGGGAATATGCAGAAGAATCAATGAAATGTGATGGCTAGCAGCCTAATTCTCAGCCTAGGTTCACTGAGAATCAGAAGAGATTGAAAGCAAAACACCTGATGTCGTCTCTGACATCTCTATACATATACATCTCTATACAAATAGTTATACGCAACACACAGACACATACACACACACACACACTAACACACACACTCAGATACTCACACTCTTTCACACACTTTCTCATACACTTACTCACACACTCTATCACACACACACTCATACTCTCATACACACACACTCACATACTCATACACACAATCTCACACACATACACACTCATACAATCTCTCATACACTCTTACACACACTCATACACTCCCACACATGCATGCATATGCACACTCATACACATACTCTCTCACACACACTCTCTCTCACATACACACACACACACACATACAACTTATATTTAAAAAGATAGGTTCACTGTAATAGTAACAAAGAACATGGCTAATTAAAAAATAAAATAAAATCCTCACCTTCCCCATAATAATATTCTATGGTACTTGTTATTTTTGCCATATTTCAAATAGGAAAGGAAGGAAGGGAGGGACAGAAGGAGGAAGGGACAAAGGGAAGGAGGTGGGGTGCAGGTGTGTTACTTGGCTGAAAAATAATGTATAAGGAAAGCACAAAACAAACCCAAAAAGGAAATTAATCAGATTCTTTTCTCACCTTAGAGTGATTGATGCAGATGTTTTCAAAGCTTTGGGGATGAACATCTGCTGTGCATCAGTTCTAACAAATGTGGGTATCACCATAAAGCCAGTGCAGCCTTGTGTTTATAACCTGGCAGTACTCATTTCCTCCTGCTCTGTTCTGCAACTTACAATGTATAAGAAATTAATTATTCTAGACAAATTGGCTCCACAGTAGTGGAAGTGAACTCTCTCTAGTCTCAGCATCAAAGATGGAGAAATCCGTGATCTTAATAAGCAAGAGAAGCAACCAAGGGAACACTTGTTACCATCTACACTGAGCTTGTTTTTTTATTTTATTTTGTCTGTTTCTGGTATTTATTCTCCTAAAACAAATGGGGCACATTAGTAACTAACTTGGGATGAATGCCCACTCATGTCAGGAAATAATTTAAGGGACAGCTAGTTGCTTCTTAGATCCTCAATTCTTATGTCTTAGACTTTTAGCAATTTTTTTTAACAATTCTGTTTCAGAAATTACTTGATAATGAGCTATAATAATTTAGTTGTATTATATTTTGTTAGAAATGGTTGGAAATTAATAATAAATACTAAAAAATGACATTTACAGATTTTCATACACAGTTTATACCTAACTTTAAAGCAAAATATTAAAAAGGGTATTAAAAATTAGAACCCACAGAAGTTTAACTTACAAATCTACACAGGAATTAAGGCAGGAATATAGATATAAAAAGAACTTGGTTTTCGTGACTCAGTTAAAAATTTACAAAATAATGTAGGGAAAAGACTGTGTCAATTATGTAAATATAATTGAAAATATGTTCTTCCTTGTTTAAGTCACCCATTATGAATAAGTACTTCTGTTTCCCATGTTCCTGTGGGATATCTCAGGTCAAATGTCAGCTGTGGCCTCAGAATGGCCTCTTAAAATCATGTCTGCCCTTCCTCTAAAAGCAGGTGCATGAAATAAACCAGCAGGCAGTCAAACTTGAAATTGCATTTGTGAGCCCTAAATCATGACATTCAGTTTTGAAGGGAAAGAAGAAAGCACAGATGTCTTTTCACCAAAGGATCCATCTCTGTGGAGAAAAAAGAAGGAGGGGGTGGACAGGAAATCTCAGAGACACAACACATTCCTGTTTGCTCCACTGAGCACTTCCACAGACCTTCTTTGTGTCAGACAGAATGGAGACCAGACTTTCACAAGTCGCCAGGCCAAGATCAGGGCTGCACATGCTCAGTCGTTCTCTGTACTCGCTCAGCTTTCTTTACATGTCAAAATATAAAGACAATCTTATACTTTATCATTACGAATCTTACTTCTGGCATAAGCAGGAAATGTTTTTGTGCTATTCAGAAAGGAAGAGACAAGCATCTGGACCACATTGAGACCATTCCCTTGAAGACAGCATCCTTCTGCACCCACCAATTCCTCCACTGTTTTATAGTCTCACATGTAATCAGCGAATTCCCTAAGAAGAAGCATTTTAAGAAAAGTATAAGTCTGGAAGTGAAACTTGAACACTACGATTAAACTGTGCTGTGCACCTGCATGTTTCTTCCATCTTCAAATGTGAACATCAGGATGTTTTCCAAATTATGCTGTTGGTCTATGGTCTATTTTAGTTCTTATGACATAGATATTTTAGCATTTTGATAATACAAAAAAATGAAAGAAGTTTTTATATATAACCTCAATTTTTCTCTCTTTCTCTCTAAAAATTAGGAAAAACTTTAATGTATCACATACCTATAATCCAGGCCTTGAGAAGCTAAGGTGGCATGATCTAATAAAGGGCAAAGCCTGCAGGGGCTCTATATAATGTACCCTACACACATACACACATGTACACATGCTCATACACAGAGGCATGCACACATGCATTACACACACATGCACATGCACACACGCACACACACACACACACACACACAAATAAATACATCATAGAAGGGGTAGCATCATCCCTGTGTCTATACATTCCTGAAGGATATAATAAGCTGCAAGACTTTGACTCTTGACTTAATATCCATGATAAGTGATGCGTGTTTGTATGATTTGCATATGTGTATACATGCACACATTAAAATACACCAACATATACTTTATAAAAAGCTATCTGTTTCTACTTTAAAATATTTAATAAATACCCTGATAAGAAGATGTGTTTTAAACTATTCTTCAACAATAATATTCAGTAAGATTTGAATTCCTAATAACACAGTGATGTGGACACTTAGATTTCTATTTATGGAATTTTACAAGATAAGAGATTTGAAAACAGACACAAAGGCAGAGAAGAGGCAACCAGAACACAGTTATGCCTTAAGGGCCTTGGTAGCTGGCATTACCAGCAGGACTCATAGAAAAACGTCCCTTTTAAATCCATTCCCATGAAGAATATGGGTTGTCAGTTACTACAATTTAAATTAATGTTCTCATTAACAGTATACTTAGACAATATTCTAAGAAGGAGCATTATCTTGTTATGCAACATCTTTTTATTGATTAAGTTATTGATTTACTTTATATCTCAATCACAGTTTTCCCTCCCTCTTCTCCTCCCGGTCCTTCCCCCTCTCTTCCCCCCCCCCTTTCCTCCCCTTTTCTCTTCCTTCCCAGAGGCTTTTCATGGACATCTACCAGCCTTTGGGTATCAAGTTGCAGTAAGACTAGGACCATCTTCTTCTAGTGAAGCTAGACCAGGCAGCCCAGTTAGGAATCCAAAAGCAGGCAATGAAGTCAGAGATAGGCCAGGCTCCTGCATTAGGAGTCCCATAGAAAGACCCAATTGCAAGACTATTAGATATGTGCAGAGGATCTAGATCTGTCCCATGCAAGCTTTCTGGTTGACAGCTCAGTCTCTGTGAGTTCAGATGGGCCCAGGTTAGTTGATTCTGTATGTTCTCTTCTGGTGTCCTTGACTCCTACGCTCCTTCAACCCTTCCTCCCTCTCCTTACCCAGCCTTATCAGATAACTAAAATGTCTCCCACCAGACTGCTGTGTTCAATGGCATTTTGCTTTGTTTTTTTTTTCCCTCGAAACCTTAGAAAATAGTCATACATTAAAAAAAATAATAACTTCTTAAATTATTTCCTTTAACTTTCCAAATGCAAACAAGAAAACTATTCTGGCACAATTGAACATGATTTAGGGGCAAAGAGAAAAGCACATGCTAGCAAGACAAGCAGATTCAAACTGCCAAACTAAAGAGTGACGCTTGAAAAGGCCACAGGCTGTATGATCACAACCATGTGTCAGCCTGGAAGAGGCGAAAATATAGAGGCACTCAAACAATAATGTGGTGAAAGTTCAGAAGAACAGGGGAAGGTTGTGTAAGTGTGATAACTTGGAGTACACTAGATGAAACAAAACAATTCTGTGTGGTGTTATGGTAAATTTCTGACATCGTGCATTTGTCAAAACCTGCGGGATGTAACATAACGAAATGTGTTCTAGATGGTAATGATCTTTCTGTATTGGGTTTTTCCACATAAACAGCACAAGAATATATGGGAGATTTTGACAGAATATAAAATCTGTGCTTTTCTTTTATTATCTTGTCTTCCCCTGACCCTCATGTATGTGTGTGTGTGTGTGTGTGTGTGTGTGTGTGTGTGCCTGAACTCAAGGTTTAATACATGCTAGACAAGGACTATAAATCCTTTTGTTAAATTTTTAGACACAGTCTCACTATGTCATTGATGCTGATTGAAGGCCTCAAACCTTCCATGCCTCTACCTTAGGCTCTAAGAACCAGAAATTACAGGTGAATGCCACAAGGCCTACCTTTGTGCTTTTTGTGTTATTTCTTCTGTCTTTATTTTGTCTAAAGCTGCTCTGGAACAGAAAATATTCTAATATTAAAACGTGAAAGGAAGGAAAATAAGCTACAAGGTGAAATGCTGAATTATGTCAGCATAGGGCTCACTATGATTTGTGATAATACATAAACACACACACACACCTGTAATTCTCTCCTGATAAACTATTGATCTGTGTGCTATCAAGTTTTCTATGTTAGTTTATTGAGTGGGCTGGGAAGTAAATGAAAGTCTTCATACATGTTAAAAATGTGCTCCATTTCAACCCCATACAACAGCTCATTTAATATTCACCTTTGGGTTATCTTTGAAAAGATGGAGTAGTAGACATTACTTAAACCAATCCAAAAAAACTGTCAAGGTGTGGAATGCTAAGAAGGAAACGCAACAAGTATCAACTCTGCCTGAACTGAGATGGCTTAAGTTTGGATGATTTCTCCTTCCCGGGTCTTTAGAACTTGGACTTAGCCTTGCCTGCTTACTAAATATACATTAAACCAGACTGTCCAGTTCCAAGTCTGCTAGCTGCAGGGAAGTAAAAAAAAACAAAACAACAACAACAAAAAAAAACCACTTCAGGCAGACAGCACACACAGTGTTAAGGTTTTTGCTGCTCAAGAGTTAGTGTTGAAACCAGTATTGTAATGACTAGCTCAGGCCTGCCTGAACTGGTGTCAGAAAGACACAGCCAGATCTCACCTACACTGTTACATAAATAAACATCAGAGGAGATGAGAGCCAGATGAAAGAGTGGAAGATGAGCTGTAGCACCAGTTGCATTTCAATTTAAATGAGCTGTCAAGGTGGAGATTGGACCAATCCCAGTGCTAAGTCATATATTTGGGGAAAGATCCCCTGCTATAAACCTCAGCACACCCTTCTCATAGTTTCCTGTAAGTAGAACGATAAAGAAAACCACTCATCCTTTCAGTAAGGTCATGGGCCGTATTTCAAAGGTTGTTTTGTTTTTCTTTTTGTTTTTTTGTTTGTTTGTTTTTACAGAATCACCTTTATCACCAGTTTCCTAGCTGGTGTGAACAACATGGGGAAATAATTTTCAATTAACGAGGAAAACAATAAGAAAATGTAGAGCAAATAAGAAATACCTTGTCATGCATTAGAATTATACAACTTCAGCAATTGGACATGTGTCTCAAACAGAAGAGAATAATAAGGCCATCCATACTCTCAAAAGTCAAAATGAGTAGAGATCTTCCTGGCTAAAACAGCAATCACTCTTAACCCGCTGTTCATTGACTTCAGTAATCTCCACTTGACTGGCATTTTGAAATCACTGTAAAAATAGGGCTAAGGTCAAATACTCAGATGGAGCAGATGCTGGCGAGAATGTGGAGAAAGAAGAACCCTCTTCCATTGCTCGTGGGATTGCAAGCTGTTACAACTACTCTGGAAATCATTTTGGCAGTTCCTCAGAAAACTGGACATAGTACTACCTGAGAACGCAGCTATACCACTCCTGGGGATATACCCAGAGGATTCTCCAACATATACCAAGGACACATGCTCCACTATGTTCATAGCAGCCTTATTTATAATAGCCAGAAGCTGGAGACAACCCACATGTCCCTCAATAGAGGAATGGACACAGAAAATGTGGTACATTTAGTTAATGGAATACTACTCAGTAATTAAAAACAATGACTTTATGAAATTCTAAGGCAAATGGAAGGAAGTTGAAAATATCATCGTGAGTGAGGTATCCCAGTCACAAAAGAGCACACATGGCATGCACTCACTGATAAGTGGATATTAGCCCAAAAGTTCAGAATACCCAAGATATAACTCACAAGCCATATGAAGTTCAAGAAGGAAGACAAAAGTGTGGATGCTTCAGTACTTCTTAGAAGGGGAAACAAAATACCCACAGGAGGAAATATGGAGACAAAGTGTGGAGCAGACTGAAGAAAAGGCCATCCAGAGACTGCCCCACCTGGGGATCCATCCTATATACAACCACCAAACCCAGACACTATTGCAGATGCCAGGAAGTACTTGCTGAAAGGAGCCTGATATGGCTTACTCCTAAGAGGATCTGCCAGAGCCTGACAAATACAGAGGTAGATGCTTGCAGCCAACCATTGGACTGAGTGCAGAGTCCCAGATGGAGGAGTTGGAAAAGGGACTGAAGGAGCTGAGAGGGTTGCAGCACCATGGGCGGGGGGGAGCAACAGTGTCAATGGGCCAGATGCTCCCCCAGCTCTCATGGACTGGACCACCAACCAGAGTACACATGGAAGGAACCATAGCTCCAGCCACATATGTGGCACAGGACGGCCTTGTTAGACATCAGTGGGAGGAGCAGCCCTTGGGCCTGAAGGGGTTCGATGACCCAGTGTAGGAGAATGTGAGGGTAGGGAGGCAGGAGTGGGTAGGTGAGTGGGTGGGGGAGCTCCCTCATAGAGGCAGGGGAGGGGGAATGGGATTAGGGGGTTTCAGATGGGAGACCTAGAAAGGGGGGAAAACAATTGAAATGTAAAATATCCAAAAGAAAAAAAATAGGGCTATGGTGTAGATGTGGCCTCCAGAATTCAAGAATAAAAACTTGATCTCTCATATTATGGTGCTGGGAGGTTGGGGTTAGTGGTATTTACACTGTAGAGGCAGAGCACTTGTGAATTGGTTAATATTATGGGTAATAATGATCCTCAGGCCAGCTCCTCTCTTGTGCTATTTGAACTTCTGCTTTGACACAAGAAGGCTGGTGAAACATAGTGACTCCTTAACATCCTAGCTGTGAGTACTGAGAGCAGATAGATTACAACAGATTACCCAATCTCAACTATCCTGTTATAGTATCACAAAATAAAGAAATACAAAACAGTACTATAGAAAAATATTAGGAGGGTGTACTAGTGGCTATCACACACTAAAATATCATCATGGACTTTAAAGGGCACTCTGAAAACTTTGATTTATAATCCATATGTATGAACTATTTAGGTATCCTCAATGGGATTATGTTTTTAAAAATTCTACTCATAAATATATTACACTCAGTGCTATCATAGAGTTTAGATATTAGTCTAAATCTTATTAGCACCCTGGAAACCAGGGTTCCATCAACAGTACTTTTTTCTGAACAAGAAAACGCTATGGAATTAAGTAACCACCTATGTATTGTAAGATGTATAAAGCACTCCTTGATTCTAACTACTTGATGCATTACAACTTTGCTGTGACAACTAAAACTCTTCCCAAACATTTAGCAATGTCCCCTCTGAGAAACACCATCACTTTGTGTTTGTGCTGTGAAATCCTGTACTAAACTGTCCCCAGGAATTCCCCTGCACCTAGATTCTATTTGAATGGACTGAGTAATAGGAAAGTTGCTATTAAATGAAAGCTCCACTTAAACATTTCTAGTGTGAGCTTCCAATACATTAAGATGATCAGCATGGCATTTGGATCACTACATCTCATTATTCAATGTCCTCTGCATCTATCTAAAAACAAACCATTAATATGTGATACTCATCTCAAAGACAAGAGCTTTCCGAATTATTTCTTGACTTCTCTAAGGTAAAAGTGGATCCCTTCCCAAGTCCTCTTTTCTTCCCTCCCTCCCACCTCCCTTCATCTGTTTCTCCTTTTCCTAGTTTTTTAAAAAGGTTTTCCAAATTTATGCCTATGTCAGTGGAGGTATGTACATGTGTGCCTGAGAGCCCAAAAAGGCCAGGGGAGGGTGACAGGTCCTAGAGCTATATACAAGCTGTTGTGAGTCACCAAACATGGGTTCTTTTATTATTATTATTACATATTTTCTTCATTCACATTTCAAATGCTAACCCAAAAGTCCACTATACTCTCCCCTCGCCCTGCTCCCCAACCCACCCACTCCCATAACTCCTGTTATTTCCCTGTACTGGGGCATATGATCTTCATAAGACCAAGGGCCTCTTCTCCCATTGATGGCCAACTAGGCCATCCTCTGCTACATATGCAACTAGAGACACAGCTCTGGGGGTTACTGGTTAGTTCATATACTTGTTCCTCCTATAGGGTTGCAGACCCCATTAGCTCCTTGGGTACATTCTCTAGCCTCTTCACTACAGGCCCCGTGTTCCATCCAATAGATGACTGTGAGCATCCACTTCTGTATTTGCTAGGCATTGACATAGATTCATAAGAAAAAGCTATGTCAAGGTCCTATCAGCAAAATCTTTCTGGCATATGCAATAGTGTCTGGGTTTGGTGGTTGTAAATAGGGTGGATCACTGGGTGGTACAGTCTCTGGATGGTCTCTCCTTCTGTCTCAGCTCTGAACTTTGTCTCTGTAACTCCTTCCATGGGTATTTTGATCCCCACTATAAGAATGAACAAAGTATCCACACTTTGGTGTTTCCTCTTCTTGAGTTTCATGTGTTTTGCAGATTATATATTGGGTATTCTAAGATTCTAGGCTAATATCCGCTTATCAGTGAGTGTATGTGTGTTCTTTTGTAATTGGTTACCTCACTCAGGATAGTATATTCCAGATCCATCCATTTGCCTAAGAATTTCATAAATTCATTGTTTTTAATAGCTGAGTAGTACTACATTGTGTAAATGTACCACATTTTCTGTATCATTCCTCTGTTGAGGGACATTTGGGTTCTTTCCAGCTTCTGGCTATTATAAATAAGGCTGCTTGAACATAGTGAAGCATGTGTCCTTATTAAAAGTTGTAACATCTTCTGGCTATATTCCCAGGAGAGGTATTGCTGGATCTTCCAGTAGTACTATGTCCAATTTTCTGAGGAAACTCCAGACTGATTTTAAGAGTGGTTGTACCAGCTTGCAATCCCACCAACAATGGGGGAGTGTCCTCTTTCTCCACATCCTTGCCAGCATCTGCTATTACCTGAATTTACAGTCTTAGCCATTCTGACTGGTATGAAGTAGAATCTCAATGTAGTTTTGATTTGCATTTCCCTGATGATTAAGGATGTTGAATTTTTTTTCAGGTGCTTCTCAGCCATTTGGTATTCCTCAGTTGAAAATTCTTTGCTTAGCTCTTTGCCGTATTTTTTAATAGGGTTATTTGATTTTCTGGAGTTCATCTTCTTGAGTTCTTTATATATATTGGATATTAGTCCCCTATCTGATTTTGGATTGGTAAAGATCCTTTCCCACTCTGTTGTATTCTGTTTTAGTTTCTGTTTACAGGATCTGTCCATTGGTGAGAGTGGGGTGTTGAAGTCTCCCACTTTTATTGTGTGAGGTGCAAGGTGTGCTTTGAACTTTACTAAAGTTTCTGTAATGAATGTGGCTACCCTTGCATTTGGAGCATAGATATTTAGAATTGAGAGTTCAGAGTGGTACAGCAAAAGATAGGTAGATCAATGGAATAGAATTGAAGAAAATTGGACATAGTACTACTGGAAGATCCAGCAATACCTCTCCTGGGCATATATCCAGAAGATATTCCAACTGGTAATAAGGACACATCCTCCACTATGTTCAAGCAGCCTTATTTATAATAGCCAGAAGCTGGAAAGAACCCAGATGTCCCTCAACAGAGGAATGGATACAGAAAATGTGGTACATTTACACAACGGAGGTCTACTCAGTTATTAAAAACAGTGAATTTATGAAATTCCTAGGCAAATAGATGGATTTGGAGGTTATCATCCTTAGTGAGGTAACCCAATCAGAAAAGAACTCACATGATATGTACTTACTGATAAGTGGATATTAGCCCAGAAACTTAGAATACCCAAGATAGTATTTGTAAAGCCCATGAAACTCAAGAAGAAAGAACACCAAAGTGTGGATACTTCATTCCTTCTTATAAGGGGAACAAAATACCCATGTTTGGAGCTGAGATGAAAAGATGGACCATCCAGAGACTGCTCCACCTGGGGATCCGTCCCATAATCAGCCACCAAACACAGACACTATTGCATATGCCAACAAAACTTTTCTGAAAGGACCCTGATATAGCTGTCTCTTGTGAGGCTATTCCAGTCCCTGGCAAACACAGAAGTGGAAGCTCACAGTAAGCTATTTGATGGAATACAGGGACCCCAATGGAAGAGCTAGAGAAAGTACCCAAGGAGCTGAAGGGATCTGCAAGTCTATAGGTAGAACAACAATATGAAATAACCAGTACCCCTGAGCTCCTGTCTCTAGATGTATATGTAGTAGAAGATGGCCTAGTCAGCCAACATTTGGAAGAGAGGCCCCTTGGTCTTGCAAACTTTATATGCCCCAGTACAGGGGAACACCAGGGCCAAGAAATGGGAGTGGGTGGGTAAGCAATGTGGGGGGAGGGTACAGAGTACTTTTGGATAGCATTTGAAATGTAAATGAAGAAAATACCTAATAAAAAATTGGAAAAAAAAAAGAGGAAAAAGCATAGTTAACTGATGAGCTTGTCTCTTCAGCCCCATTTCTTCCTGTTCATTTACTGTATTTTCACAAACTACCATGATCAGTGCCTCTCTGAGGTCAAGCATGAAGTGCTAAAGATGAAGATTAAAAATTAAGTCCAAGAAACCAATCATCTTAATTTGTGGCATAATGAGAAATAATTTAACTTTAAAGGAGAACAAACTTTAAAATGATAAGTATAGTTTAAGTGTTCTTGTAATCTATAATTGCAATGACTTATCCCTCTATATATTTTTCTTGATGGTGTATTTGTATTGTTATAAGTATCAATTTTGATACTCAACTGTATATTATCTCCACCATGTTTGAAGGGAAAGATTTTGGTTCTACAAAAAATTCTGAAATATCAGCATGCTTTTGTGTGTGTGTGCATGCAGTGATATGTGTGTGTGTGTGTGTATGTGTGTGTGTGTGTGTGTGTTTGTATGTGTGTGTGTTTGTATGTGTGTGTGCTTATGTGGAGGCCAGAAATATAAAACCAACTTTTCTACATATAAAATAGAGAAGCACTAACATGATTTGGGTTGTATTCTCACAGGACCACTACATTGCATATACTAATAAGGAAAAGATGAAGAAACAGATAGCAGTTAGGTGGGTACACTTAGGTAGTGAGGATGATCTTACTTAAACTGAGATGGCAGTGGAGGTGGTGAGAAGGGATTAGATTCTTGAAGATATATTTTGAAAATACTGATGATCGATCCATAGTGAAAGATGTATGCCAAAGAGGGTCTCAAGAGTGACGTCAAGGTTAGCTAAAAAAACCAAGACCTAATGTTTATTCTAGTTGACTATTACTAATGACCTGCATCCTTTCCATATAAAGCTCACTGAGTTTTAATCATTGGAATTTGAAACGACTCTGTATTCATAAGTCTTCTGGGTTTCTGGGGGTAAATCTTCAAAGGAAATATATACAAGTTTGGTGGAGAGAGTCCTTAAGAACAACTTCTGTGAAGAAGAGAGAGGGGCAGGATTGGCTGAGTAGAGAAGTCAGGTTTAAATGTATTTGCCACGAGTAACTTCAAACTCTCTCTTCATACGTGTTCCCTGTTCAGGAAAGGACATTCCTTTATGGCACTCAGCTGTCAGTCCTTGAACGCAGTGGTGCTCTGTAGTGACATTGCTAGGCCAGTACATTTCCATTAGCTAATGCAACTCTCAAAAAAGTAATCATTGGTAGAAAATCAGAGTCATTAGAATGAGCCCTCCAGCTGTGGAGATCTAGATGGTATATCACAGCCTCTGATATAACTAACCAGAAAAGCTAAGCAATACTAGGATAACAAGTTTTACTCAAAATGCCAGCGAATGCACAGCAAAGCTTTATTTATTTATATAAGAGTTTTCTACTTTATTATATCATTCACAGAACATATACAGTGAAAGCAGATTTCTCGTGCAAGCAGTTGTCCTCCAGACAGTGCCTTAGTTACTCATGCTGCTCATTTCCAATCTCCAGCTCCCCTCAAGAGCTTTCTACTGACTGGGGTCTGAAGATGACATGTGGCTCATTCACCAGTTATTGGCCAGAATTAATCGAATAGCTCTGCAAGAAAACTAGGAAGTATGTTTCTGTGTGTTTGGAAATAAGAGCCATTCAAGGGTATCAGAAGTATATTTATATAATCTCTTGAGATACTAGAATAAATTACACTAAAACATAAACTCCCCAGTCAGTCAATCAATAAGTACTAGTCACATTTTATATAATAGTATCACATGAAAGTTTTTCATAAGTAGTATAAAGAATAGAAAAATATTAAAATACCAAGATGGGGTAGGGAAGTAGAGAGATACCTCATCTGTTAGGGTCATTTGTTACACATCATGAGCAGTCATATCCCAGAACCCACATAACAAGCTTCGAATGTCTGTAGTTCCACATATCACACACACACACACACACACACACACACACACAAACACACACACACACATACACACAATTTTGGTTTTTTAGAAAATATTTTGGTAGAAAGAATTTGCACTACAAAATTCTTTAAATAGAATTTGAATAGTAACCTAAGAATTAGGTATCAACTTGTGATAATTTATGCTAAAAGAAATGTCTAAGAGGAGGAGATGTAAGAAATAATGCCATGAACTTGACATGATTCCTAGAAATTTAAAGACTTCTGAGGGAAAAATCTCTCTTCACAGTTAGACTAAGCTCTATCTTCACAAGACCCCAGGTTCAATCCTCAATACCACAAAAAAAAAAAATCTTTTTAGAGCTTCAGGATGGCTCAGGTGCTAAGAACTAGTATTACTCTTCCAGAGGACCTGGGTTCAGTTCCCATCACCCACATTAGGCAGCTCACAGGAACCTGCAACCTTGATTCCAGGTGATACAATACCCCATGCAATAGCTGCACAAACATGGTACAAATAAAACCACACAGGCACACACATATACAAGAGAAAATGTAATAAATAATTCCTTAAAATTATTTTTTAAGAAAGGATGAGAATCGAAAAGAAAGGAGAACTGTCTCTTGATGGGTCATGTTTTTATTCTCTGTTCTGACAGACACTCTTGCTAAAGTTGAGCTGCAACAGTCCTGGGAAGTGACATCTTTCAAGGGTAACAAAGTTATAACCTCTACTTTCATGAATGGATCAATTCCAGTATTATGGAAATGTGTTGTCTATTGTAGGACTGATTTTCTGATTTTAAAAGGACTGGGTTTGGCTTCATAAGTGCTAAAACACAGTGTCATATGCCTGAGAAACAATTTGTTGGATAGAAAATTCAGTGAGCTAAAACCTGCCTGCAGAATCATATGCCTTCTATTCTAAGAGTTTAGCTAAATTGCATCTCAGCTGATGTGTATGGAATGCCTCCCAGTTTCTGAGTTCGCTATCTTCATAACTCCTGCCATTATTGTGGTCTTTCCTACTTCCCCAAAATTTAAAAAAAAAAAAAAAAGCAACTTGATCTGTGGCCTTTAATAGAGTCAGCTCAGAATATAGCACACATTTTACCTCCCTTTTCTGTTGTGGAAGGAATATGAAAATCCGTACCAGTTGGGATAGAATACCACCTGTATTCTTTTCTTTTTTTTTTTAATTAGATATTTTCTTTATTTATATTTCAAATGCTATTCTGAAAGTTCCCTATGGAATATGAAAATCCGTACCAGTTGGGATAGAATACCACCTGTATTCTTTTCTTTTTTTTAATTAGATATTTTCTTTATTTATATTTCAAATGCTATTCTGAAAGTTCCCTATACCCCCCACTCTGCTCCCCTACCCACCCACTCCCACTTCTTGGCCCTGGCGTTCCCCTGTACTGGGGCATATAAAGTTTGCAAGACCAAGGGGCTTCTCTTCCCAGTAATGGCAGTCTAGGCCATCTTCTACTACATATGCAGCTAGAGACACGAGCTCTGGGGTACTGTTTTCTTATTCGATTTTTACTGTCCCTTAAGGTAGACAGTTTAATTGCAGCTGTATATATAGTAATAATTTAGGTTTAATAAGATTAAACTACAGTTTCCAAGGTAAAATTAGCTGAATTCTTGTATTAGGTGTATTTTAAATATATATGTGTCAGACTCTAAAAATCATCTCCTTTTTAACTATAAACATTCCAACAACTTCAGGGTACACAGGATTCCAACTTTATTCTGGAATTTTTATCATGTGATCTTCATTTTGATTTTTAATAGTTAATGTTCCTAATAGAGAATCTCCTAATAGAGAATCTGCCCCATATGCTGGAACTGAGCGCCAGTCTTTCAGAGACCACACTAGGGAAGCTCAAACATAATTCACTCTGCAGTTGTCAACATTAACCCCGCACTGATAATCTGCAAGAAATTAGAGCTAAGACCACCCAGTTTGTTAAACTGAGTCTAAACTTGTTTCTGACCTGAACCATACACCAGTTCTCATAAGGTAAAACATGGTGTGTGTCATTCTCATTCTTCTGGACAATGCTGTTCCATTTGAATCCACTGAAAAACACACATTTTAAAAGCATCTGCCCATACTGCTATGCAAGAGCAGTTCTCAATGGACTGTGCTTGAGATGAATGGAAACACAGGATGTGTCTATCACATAGAGTGAGGCACTGGAGACTAATGAAACCAGATGTTCCCAGGAGTTGTGGGGAAGGAACAATGGAACGCTTCTCTGCTCTTCCTATTGATTTTCCCCACCCCTTGTATTCTCAAACACACTGCATAATACAACGTCGTCCATAAGCAGAGCTACTCCATATTATTCAGAATGTGCTACATCCAAGTTGCTAGGTGACCACAGAAGCAATCTGTGACTGGTACAGGAAATTCAAAGATCTCTCGCAGGTCGATAAGTAAATTAACAACATACAAATAAGTATACTCTTATACATAACTATAACCATAATAAATAAAAAAATAAGAGAAGATATGATCTATATTACAAAAATAAATGTGCTTTTAAAAACAATGTATTTAGAGGGAAGTGGACCAGCCTTGAAGGCAGAACTGCAAATGAATCTGAGTTTGTAGGTAAAGTAGAAGATGATCATCTCTAAGCCAGAACACTGTTTGCATTTTCCAAAGAGCTACCTTTATAGGTAGCCGTGCTCTTAAGATGATAGCAGTCTGAAATCCCCTGTGGGAAGAAGCGTCTCTCTCACGCTGAAAGCCTTCTATCCTCCGAGGCAAAGTGCTATTCAAAGGGCTGAGTCAGAGAACCTATTGGCACTTGCCATTTAGAACCCTTCATACCTCAGAAATCAAAAGCAAGACCAAGTGTATGTGAGGGAAATGTAATCACCCCTCTCAACATGCTGCTCTCCTGTGGTAATCACCGGGAAGCTTCTGGGAGAATGAACATTTAATCTAAATGTAAAACAGGAAGTGCTCTTGGCCTTCCAGGGTTCAATCCACTGATGGGAAACAGGTCATCTTCTTGGCTTTCTCCTCCCTGGAAATGAGTCAGCTTTGAAACTCATCAGCACACCCATGCTTTCTCTTCCTCACAGACAGATAAGAAGTCTGTAATTTTGCCTAAGAATGAACACCCGGCAGACACAATGATTTGTGGCAGATAATGAAATTGATTCATTCCGACAGGAAGATTAGAGACCATAGGTGATGCGAGCAATCAATCTGTAAAATAAAATTTCTTCAGGTCCAGTACTGCCCGTCAGACGCACATGGCATAGCCCAGGAGGAGTACGCTCACCACAGGTCCAGTACTGCCCATCAGACACACATGGCACAGCCCATGAGGAGTACGCTCACCACAGGTCCAGTACTGCCCATCAGACGCACATGGCACAGCCCATGAGGAGTACGCTCACCACAGGTCCAGTACTGCCCGTCAGACACACATGGCACAGCCCACGAGGAGTACGCTCACCACAGGTCCAGTACTGCCCATCAGACGCACATGGCACAGCCCACGAGGAGTACGCTCACCACAGGTCCAGTACTGCCCGTCAGATGCACATGCCCATGCAGAGCACACTCACCGAAGGTACCAGCTCTGATCACAGTCCTATGATAACATCATGATGACAGCAGGCCAAGTCAAAGGACATATCTTAAGGAGAAATAGGTGAGGGAGAAGGATTTGTATCCCAAACAGCAACTGTTTATAAGACCCCACTCTATAACAACACTGGGAAATATGTGTTTTCTAGAATCTCCCTATCTAAACTCTACTTTTATCACGATACTATGAGAATTAGGCCCTTATAACTATTCTGTGTTTTTACTCATCTCCATAATAATAAATATTTTTCTCCGGAAGAGGAAAAGGTGTTATTACCCAGGTTTACTGCTCCCTTCCATGGAGCTGCAACACCAGCACAAGCCTGGTCCTTTTATCTGCTTAGGACTTACTGACTGGTGTAATTGAAGCTCAGCTCTTTCTTTCTCCTAAATAACTCAGAGAGATCCCCCCCTTTTTTTTTACTTTTATGACATGACACTCTTATTTCATCCAGATGTTCTATGTTCAAGAGGCTACCCCAGACAGAAGAACGTAATATATCACTGCACAAATATTTTTTCTCTGTGTATATTCATCTATCATCTATCATGTTTCTTTATCTGCATGTAATCTGTACCCTGTACTACCCACATGCATCAGGAATTCTCTGCCGTGTCTACATAGGCAGGCTCATCAAATGTAAAATGCCAAACTGCATCCTAAAAATTTATGTTTATAGCCATATGTTTGTGCTATTCTTGACTTTGGTCAAAGAAACCTCTTTTTGCTATGGGTAGGAGTTAATTCAGAGACTCATTACTGGTCAAGGTACTGAATATAAATAGCTATGAATGCTTAGCTACAAAGGGATCCTCTTTATTAACCTCCCATTAGCCAAGGCTTAAGGAACTTCAGAGTTCCCAGCAAAGGTATGGGAAGAATGTAAGAGCTGACAGATGGAAAGGAGATTGTGGGAAAGGACATGACATCAGCTCACAGCAGTTGTGGTCCCTGTCCAAGACCTGCATGAACTCAAGCCAGCCAAAATTCCAACATTGATGAAGGGCAAGCCTCCAAGGCCCCAATCCTATCAGAGGAGTTATTGGCAACTGAATACCACCGAAAGGTGGATTAAGTCACTCTATTGTGGGGATTTAAGTGATGATAGGTTACTTATGCCTTAATGGATAGTCACATACCAATGTGCATATGGACAGAACTAAATATACCTGGGGGGTATTAATGACAAAAATAAATAAATAAAACGAGGACATGAAGCTGGAGAAATAGCAGTAGGGGCATAAGGAAAGTTGGAGGAAGGAAGTGATAAATTCATATGAGCAATATATATTGCTTGGATGTATGGAATATTGAAGGGATACAAGGGCACACAGAGCAATGGAAAGATATTGGGCAAATGGTACTGGGGAAATATTCTTGGGATGAAATTAGAGAGAGAGAAAAAAGAACATTTGGGAGGTCTGCTAGCTCTGTGAACCTTAACCAGCTGCTTACCCGAGAACCCTCCCTGATCTTGTTTGTAAAATAAGAGCAATGTCTGAAATTATATGATTGTAATAAGGAATAAACATACATTTTAAACATAATTTAGGAACTTGCTAGTTATGTACTCTCCCATCTAACTGCACCCCTAGCCCCCAGTTTACTTTAAATCATTAATGTTTGAATTTTCATGATATCTCTGTGGTTTATATTTAAAACTAAACCTGAATTTTCATTAAAACTCTTGAAAAATGTTCAGTAATAAATACTTTTAAAGGAAGGAGCTCATTTGTTTATCATACTAAACTAAATCGTACAATTTACCATTATAGATAATATAAGAACTATTTAGACCCTGTTTCTAGTATTATTAGTGAAATCATTGTCCTGTCTCTGGTTGTTTGAATAGCTATGGCCTCTATCTAGTCATGTGTTTGAATGCTTGGCCATACAGAGTGGCATTATGTGGCGGTGTGGCCTTGCTAGAGGAAGAGTATCACTGTGGAGGTGGACTTTGAGGTCTCATATGCTCAAGCTAGGTCTGGGATGGCAGTCTCCTTCCTTTGCCTGCAGATTAAGATGTAGAAATCTCAGCTTCTTCTCCAGCACCATGTCTGCCTACCTACTGCTCTGCACCTCACCATGGTGATAATAAACTAAACCTTTGAAACTGTAAGCCAGCTCCAATTAAATGTTTTCTTTTATAAGAGTTGCCATGGGAAAATTCCTAAACAGAACTCCAATAGCTCATGCTCTAAGATCAAGAATTGATCAATGGTACCTCATGAAACTGGAAAGCTTCTGTAAGGGAAAGGACATAGTCAATAAGACAAATTGGCAACCTACAGAATTGGAAAAATTCTTTACTAACCCAACATCTGATAGAGGGCTAATATCAAAAATATATAAAGAACTCAAGAAACTAACCACAAAAACAAAACAAAACAAACAAACAAACAAACAAATGGGGTATAGAACTAAACCAAAAATTCACAACAGAGGAATGGCAAATGACTGAGAAGCATGTAAAGAAATGTTCAAAGTCTGTAGTAATCAGAGAAATGCAAAATCAAAATGACCCTGAGATTCCACCTTACACCAATGAGAATGGCTAAGATCAAAACCTCAGGTGACAATACAAAACCTCAGGTGACAATACATGTTGGAGATGTAGAGGAAGAGGAACACTCCTCCATTGTTGGTAGGAATGCAATCTGGTACAACCACTCTGGAAATCAATCTGGAGATCCCTCAGAAAATTGAAAATAGATCTACCTGAAGACCCAGCAATACCACTCTTAAGAATATACCCAAAAGATACCCCACCATGCCACAGGGACATGTGTTCCACTATATTCATAACGGCCTTGTTTGTGATAGCCAGAAGCTGGAAACAACCCAGATGCCCCATTGCAGAAGAATGGATATAGAAAATGTGGTTCATTTACACAATGGAGTACTATTTAGCTATTAAGAATGAGGACATCCTGAGTTATGCAGGCAAATAGATGGAACTAGAAAATTTCATCCTGAGAGAGGTAACTCAGACCTAAAAGGACATGCACAGTATGTACTCACTAATAAGTGAATATTAGCCAAAAACTAAAAAGTATACAATACCCAAGATACAGTCCACAGAACTCAAAAAGGTCAACAAGCTGAAGTGCCCAAGTGAGGATGCCTCAGTCCCACTTGGGAAGGAGAAGAAATTAATCACAAGCGGGGAGGGAGGGAGGGACCTGAGAGGGAAAATAAACAAGTGAACAGGGGTGGGAAGGGGGGGAAGAAGGGAACATAATCTGGTATTGGGTGGGGGGAAAGGACTGATAGGCCAACAGAAAGAATGGAAACAGGCAACCTTGGGAGGTAGGAGATTGGGGGACCCTGCAGAATGCACCAGAGACTTGGGAGGCAAGAGACTCTCGGGACTCAAAGGGAGGGACATTAGATGAAATGCCCTACAGTGGGGAGAGGAAACTTGCAGTACCCACCTCTATCAGAAAAACAGGGCATCAAGTGAGGGATGGAGTTACCATCCCACAGTCACAACTCTGATTCATAATTGTTCCTGTCTGAAAGAACTGCTGGGATAGAAATGGAGAGGAGCCTGAGGAAAAGAAGGTTCAGCAACAGGTCAATCAAGGGGAGGTCCCAAGGCCTGACTCTATGACTGAGGCTATGGAGCACTCACAAAAGCTATTATGACTGTCTTCCGAAAGACCCAACAAGCAGCTGAAAGAGTCAGATGCATATATTTGCACCCCACCAGTAAACAGAAGCTATTGATCCCTGTGGTTGAATTAAGGAAAAGCTGGAAGAAGCTGGGGAGGAGGATGACCCTGTAGGAGGACCAGCAGTCTCAATTAACCTGGATCCCCGAGATCTCTCAGACACTGGATTACCAACCAGGCAGCATACACCAGCTGATATGAGGTCCCCAACACATATACAGCAGAGGACTGCTCTGTGTGTGTGTGTGTGTGTGTGTGTGTGTGTGTGTGTGTGTGTGTGTGTGTGTTCATTCAGAGATGATGCACCTAACCCTCAAGAGACTGGAGGACCCAGGGTGTTTAGAGGTCAGATGGGGTGGGTGGTGGGTGGTGAGGACATCCTCGTGGAGACAGGGGTGAGGAGAGGAGATTTGGAACAGTCAGAGGGTGGACTGTGAGAGTAATAAAACCTGGAGTGTAAAAAAATAATTAAGTAATTAAAAAGAAATTGAAACTGAAAAAGGAGAGAGAGAGTTGGTCATGGTGTCTCTTTGAAGCAATAGAAAACCTAAGACACTGTCAAAGTTAATATTTTTATTAAAGTTCAGAAATTTCAAGTTGTACATTTGTAAAATTCTAAACATCAAAATCATATACACATGCACATGCAAATGCACACACTCACACACTAACAGGACATGCAATTTGAGGTTTCAAAGAATGATATCTCTTATGTATGTTTACATACATCAGCTCTCCGGGCCTGCTTCTCTGGAATTCAGATACTGGAAGAACCATTTGAGTTGATATTACACTTAGTGACCTCTCAATGGATTGGCCATTTAATGTGAGTTTTGTTGGGCAATGAGAACAGTTAGTATTGGTTCTGAGACAAATAGGACCCACCAAGAATGCTCCAGGGAAAGCCCTGTTTTACCATCCTAATTAAAAATGAGATGTTCCAACCCTAGAACACATGATTACTCAATTCTTTGCCTTTTTTTCTTCTGCTACTGATGAAATTCTAACACCACAGCCTAACTTAAATGAGAAATGCTATTAGCAAAGCTCTCAATTAACTCTTCTAATAGCAAATAATTAATTTTACAAAATAATTGGTTTCATTATATTTTTGTGCACATATATAATGTACTTATATCACACAGCTCCGCCTGCATTAATCATTAAGCTGTTTAAGTAGATTAAAATATCCCAGTTGTGTCTATGACCACACATTTGCTTATGTTCTGGTCTTTTCTCTACAAAAATTCCCTAAAAGGGAGTGCTTTACTTGCCTAGGGGAGTTGGTTGAATTGCCCCATGTGACACCAAAATAATTAAGTCCCAAACTGCTCTGTGAACAGCTCTGTCTGGAAAGCTGCCTCAGTTCACCACTTTATTTTGGAGTTGACACAACCATGGTGGGTGGTATTGAGAACATCTGTTCCCAGGATTCCCAAGGAACAAAGTCGTGAATCACTACTCCCCCCAAAAGACTTCAATTTTACTTGAGGTCTCAAAAGTCCCAGAAGATGTTTTTAAAGATTCACTTCCAGGATGTTTGCAGTAAACAATTAATGTTTCGTGACCTAAGTCTGCCGAGAACAGCCATATTACTTTAGGGAAACAGGACAATGGAAGCCTCGTCTCACTCTTGTTTCCCTCAGAACACTCATTACTGGAAATCCTCCAGAGAAGTCTGAGATTCATAAAAGTTTTCTCTGGGTTGAGACTGTTGCTGAGTGTTCAAGTAGCATGTGTGAGGTCCCAGGTTCAAGCCCTAGCACTAAAAGAAAAAACTATCATCCATAAAAGGAAAAGAAATGTTGCTGTTTGCTGTCTAATCTCTCCTCCAAGCAAAATTATATGTGTTTTAAGAAAAGTTCAGTAAAGAAATTTGTGATTTCTCCCTGCTTCTGGGAAGGTTAATATAATCCATGGAACTATGAGATGTAACCCAACTATGGGTTATGAATCTAAGAATTTCCTTTCTTTTTTTTAAGTCAGATACAAATATCTTAAGTGACATTATTGTCTTTGTACTGAGTTTCAAAAGTAAAATCAATTAAGCCATCTTGCTTAGATTCTAAGGGTTTGGAATGGTTAAAATGAACCAGGAACCTTTCCTTATTTTAATCATGTGCCTTGGCTCTGGAGAGATGGTTCAGTGGTTAACACCACTCACTGCTCTTGCAGAAGATTCAGGTTCAATTCCCAGCACCTAAAGCTCATAATCATTTAAAATGTCAGTTCCATGGGATCCAGTATTCTCTTTTGTCCTCATCTGGCACCAGACACATATGTGGCACACTGACATACAAAACATTCATACACAAAATAAAAAGAAAATTCAAAAAATTTAATGAAATTATGTCCTGGTCTCTGTTATAGTTAAACTGTAGGCAGCATCATTTATCCGATGAAGGATCAAGCCCTTATCTGATGTGGACGAACAGCAAAATGAAAATAAAATAGACATAAAAATCGTTCTTACTCACTGTCACTGTTTTTCTTATAGTCATCATTTCTCTGGAAAGCACTTTATTGTTAGCCTGTTTCCACACCATACTTCCCAGTCCTTTGTGGGTAACTATAATCAAAAAGAAAAAATTTTATCACCTTATCTTTGGTGTTAACATTTTTGAATCATTTCATATTGATAGACATAAAGTATTTCCAGTATCATATGACTTGAGTCTCCTCATTTTATTATTATCTGGTAATATAGCTCATGTAGCATGATCAATAATTAATACTTGTACAGCACATTTGTGTGCATGTGTGCTTGTATGTATGTACAGATATGTGTTTGGATACATACACACATGGGTGAGTATTCCTGTGCCCTTGTATATGCATGTGTTTGTTTACCTGTAGAGGCCAAACAGCAGCCTCAAGTGTCATTCTGCAGGTGCACTCATCCACCTTCGTGCTGTTGCTGTTGTTGTTGTTGTTGTTGTTGTTGTTGTTGTCACTGTATTTGCTCAGTTGAAATAGAGTCTCTTACTCATTGACCTAGAACTCACCAAGTACACTAGATTGGCTTCCCCTCATGAGTCTTAGGGATCCACCTGTCTCCATCTTGCTAGCATCTGTATTAAAAGCTAATGCCATCACTGTTGACTTTTTGAACATGGTTTTCAGGGTCAAACTTAAGTCCTGTGTTTGCAAAAAAGTACTTTACTGACTGAGATGTCACCCCAATTCAACACCACTGTCACTATTAATGTAGAATTTATTTCTTAAGCCTCTTTATCTTCCTGTCGTCTGACAACTTGGAAGATTTTCTGCTATTTTTCTTTTTTTCCATTTTAATTAAAATAATATAATTACATAATTTCCCTCCTTGGCTTTCCTCACTCCCAACATCTCCTGCTCTCCCTTTCCAACACCTTCCCCATGTGTGTGTGTGTGTGTGTGTGTGTGTGTGTGTGTGTGTAAATACAGCCTACTGGTTGGTTGTTCTCAGCACCCACTTGATAGTTCACAACCATTTATTTATAAATGCAGTTCTAGGAGTTCTGACATCATTACTGATCTTCATGGAAACCAGACATATACACATGGGCAAACACACAAACACATAAAATAGATAAATCAGCAGTATATCTTTGCTAGTTAATTGAATAATTTTCAAATAACACCTATAGAACAAAGATAGGAAGGGAACCATTTTGTCTCCAGGCTTCCTCTGAGACCAGTGTGCACAGATCAGCTTTCAGACTGCGGAGGGTGAGCAGCAGACTGCAGAAGCAACAGAGATTCTGGGACAGGCAGAAGCCAAACAGCTTCTGGGACAGACTCCAGTTTCAGGCTGCAGACAAATGGGCACCTTCCCCACTAGAGGAGAGGTGGCCACCCTGGAGGGCTGCAACCCCCAGAGCAGACTGTGCAGGTGAGCACACAGACTGCAGGGGCAACCTATCTTCTGGGACAGACCCTATTTCAGGCCTTCATCTTCAACTAGGAGGCAAGTCTGAATACCAAACCTCTGTGCACCTTTCCTGTAAGAGGAGAGCTTGCCTAAAGAGACTACTCTGACCACTGAGACTCAGAATAGAGCTGGACTCCCAGGACTGCTGACAGAGGCTAACAGAATAACAGGAGGAACAGGCTCCAGCCAGAGACAAATATAACAACTAACTGCACGGATAACCAAATGGCAAAAAGCAAACATAAGAATCTTACCAACAGAAACCAAGACTGCTCACAATTATCAGAACCAAGCACTCCCACTTCAGCAAGTCCTGGATATACCAACACATCCGAAAAGTAAGATTCAGATTCAAAATCATATTTCATGATGCTGCTAGAGGACCTTAAGACCTTTAATAACTCATTTAAAGAAATAAAGGAGAACAGAGCTAAAGAGGTAGAAGTCCTTAAAGAATCACAGGAAAACACTGCTAAACAGATCATGGAATTGAACAAAACTAACCCCAAAATAAAAAGGGACATAGAAACAAAAAAGAAAACCCAAAGTGAGACAACTCTGGAGATAGAAACCCTAGGAAAGAAATCAGGAACCATAGATGTGAGCATCAGCAACAGAATACAAGATATCAAATAGAAAATCTCAGGGGCAGAAGATTCCATAGAGAACATGGGCACAACAATCAAAGAAAATGCAAAATGCAAAAAGATCCTAACTCAAAACATCCAGGAAATCCAGGACACAATGAGAAGACCAAACCTAAGGATAATAGGAGTAGATGAGAATGAAGATTTTCAACTTAAAGGGCAAATATCTTCAACAAAATTGTAGAAGAAAACTTCCCAAACCTAAAGAGAGAGATGCCCATGAACATACAAGAAGCCTACAGAACTCCAAATAGACTGGACCAGAAAAGGAATTCCTCCCGACACATAATAATCAGAACAACAAATGCACTAAATAAAGACGGAATATTAAAAGCAGTAAGGAAAAAAAAGGTCAAGTAACATATACATACAGGCTTATTAGAATTACACCAGACTTCTCACCAGAGACTATGAAAGCCAAAAGATCCTGGAGAGATGTTATCAGACCCTAAGAGAACACAAATGCCAGCCAAGGCTACTATACCCAGCAAAACTTTCAATTACCATAGATGGAGAAACCAAAGTATTCCATGACATAACCAAGTTCACACAATACCTTTCCACGATCCAGCCCTTCAAAGGATAATAACGGGAAAACACCAACACCAGGACAGAAACTAAACCCTAGAAAAAGCAAGAAAGTAATCTTTCAACAAACCTAAAAGAAGACAGCCCCAGAAACAGAATCCCAATTTTAACAACAAAAATAACAGGAAGCAAAAATTACTTTTTAAAATTTCTCTTAACATCAATGGACTCCATTCCCCAATAAAAAGACATAGATTAACAGACTGGCTACACAAACAGGACCCAACATTTTGCTGCTTACAGGAAACACACCTCAGGAAAAAGCAGACACTACCTTAGAGTGAAAGGCTGGAAAACAATTTTCCAACCAATCTGTCCTAAGAAACAAGCTGGAGTAGCCATTCTAATATCGAATAAAATTGAGTTTCAAGCCAAAGTTATCAAAAATGACAAGTAGGGGAGCTTCATACTCATCAAAGATAAAATCTACCAAGATGAACTCTCAATTCTGAATATCTATGCTCCAAATGAAAGAGCAGCCACATTCATTAAAGAAACTTTATAAAGCTCAAAGCACATTGCACTTCTCACAATAATAGTGGCAGACCTCAATACCCCACTCTCATCATTGGACAGATCCTAGAGACAGAAACTAAACAGAAACACATGGACACTAACAGACATTATGAAACAAATGGATTTAATAGATATCTACAAAACATTTTATCCTAAAACAAAAGGATATACCTTCTTCTCAGCGCCACATGGTACCTCCTCCAAAATTGACCATATAATTGGTCAAAAAATAGGCCTCAACAGATACAAAAATATTGAAATTATCCCATGCATACTATCAGATCACGACAGACTAAGGCTGATCTTCACTAACAGCATTAATAATAGAAAGCCAGCATTCACATGGAAACTAAACAACACTCTACTCAATGATACCTTCGTCAAGGAAGAAATAAAGAAAGCAATTAAACATTTTCTAGAGTTTAATGAAAATGAAGCCATAACATAAGCAAACTTATGGGACACAATGAAGGCATTGCTAAGAGGAAAACTTATAGCTCTGAGTGCCTCCAAAAAGAAACTAGAGAGAGCATACACTAGCAGCTTGACAGCATACCTAGAAGCTCTAGAACTAAAAGAAGCAAATTCACCCAAGAGGAGTAGACAGCAGGAAATAATCAAACTCAGGGCTGAAATCAACCAAGTGGAAGCAAAAAGAACTATTCAAGGAATCAATCAAACAAGGAGCACATTCTTTGAGAAAATCAACAAGATAGATAAACCTTTAGCCAGACTAATTAGAGGGCACAGGGACAGTATTCTAATTAATAAAATCAGAAAATAAAAGGGAGACGGGCTGGAGAGATGGCACAGCCATTAAAGGCTAGGCTCACAACCAAAAATATAAGAAAAAGAAGACATAACAACAGAACCTGAGGAAATCCAAAACACCATCAGATCTTACTACAAAAGGCTATGCTGAACAAAATTGGAAAACCTGGATGAAATGGACAACTTTCCTAAACAGATACCAGGTACCAAAGTTAAATCAGGATCAGATTAATGATCTAAATAATCCCATTTCCACTAAAGAAATAGAAGCAATCATCAATAGTCTCCCAACCAAAAAAAGTCCAGGACCAGATGGGTTTAGTGCAGAATTCTATCAGACCTTCAAAGAAGACCTAATTCCAACTCTCCTCAAACTATTCCAGAAAATAGAAACAGAAGGTACACTATTCAATTCATTCTATGAAGCCACAATTCCTCTGATACATAGGCCACACAAAGATCCAACAAAGAAAGAGAATTTCAGACAAATTTCTCTTATGAATATCAATGCAAAAATACTCAATAAAATCCTTGCAAACCGAATCCAAGAACACATCAAAACGATCATCTATCATGACCAAGTAGGTTTCATCCCAGGAATGCAGGGACGGTTTAATATATGGAAATCCATCAATGTAATACACTATATAAACAAATTCAAAGAAAAAATCCACATGATCATCTCCTTAGATGCTGAGAAAGCATTTGACAAAATCCAACACCCTTTCATTATAAAAGTCTTGGAAAGATCAGGAATTCAAGGCCTCTACCTAAACATAATAAAAGCAATCTACGTCAAACCAGTAGCCAACATCAAACTAAATGGAGAGAAACTCAAAGCAATCCCACTAAAATCAGGGACTAGACAAGGCTGCCCACTTTCTCCCTCCCTACCTATTCAATATAGTACTTGAAGTCCTAGCCAGAGCTATTCGACAACCAAAGGAGATCAAGGGGATACAAATTGGAAAGGAAGAAGTCAAATATCACTGTTTGCAGATGATATGATAGTATATATAAGTGACCCTAAAAATTCCACCAGAGAACTCCCAAATCTAATAAACAGCTTAGAGCAGTAGCTGGATATAAAATTAACTCAAACAAATCAATGGCCTTTCTCTACACAAAGGATAAACAGTCTGAGAAAGAAATTAGGGAAACAACACCCTTCACAATAGTCACAAATAATATAAAATACCTTGGTGTGACTCTAATTAAGGAAATAAAAGGTCTGTATGATAAGAACTTCAAGTCCCTGAAGAAATAAATTGAAGAAGATCCCAGAAGATGGATAGATCTCCCATGCTCATGGATTGGCAGGATTAATATAGTCAAAATGGCTATCCTGCTGAAAGCAATCTACAGATTCAATGCAATCCCCATCAAAATTCCAACTCAATTCTTCACTGAGTTAGAAAGGGCAATTTGCAAATTCATCTGGAACAATAAAAAACCTAGGATAGCAAAACTATCCTCAACAATAAAAGAACTTCTGGGGAAATCACCATGCCTGACTTCAAGCTGTACTACAGAGCAATTGTGATAAAAAACAAAAAACAAAAAAAACCAAAAAAACCCTGTATGGTACTGGTACAGAAACAGACAGGTAGATCAATGGAATAGAATTGAAGACTCAGAAATGAACCCACACACCTATGGTCACTTGATCTTTGACAAAGGAGCTAAAACCTTCCAGTGGAAAAAAGACAGCATTTTCAAAAAATGGTCCTGGCAAAACTGGCAGTTATCATGCAGAAGAATACGAATTGATCCATTCTTATCTCCTTGTACAAAGCACAAGTCTAAGTGGATCAAAGACCTCCACATAAAACCAGAGACACTAAAATTTATAGAGGAGAAAGTGGGGAAAAGCCTCAAAGATATGGGCACAGAGGAAAAATTCCTAATCAGAACAGCAATGGCTTGTGCTGTAAGATCAAGAATTGACAAATGAGACCTTATAAAATTGCAAAGCTTCTGTAAGGCAAGAGACACTGTCAAGAAGACAAAAAGACCACCAACAGAGTGGAAAAGCATTTTTCCCAATCCTAAATCTGATAGGGGACTAATATCCAATATATACAAAGAGCTCAAGAAGCTGGACTCCAGAAATTTAAATAGACCCATTAAAAATGGGGTACAGAGCTAAACAAAGAATTCTCAAGTGAGGAATACCAAATGGCAGAGAAGCACCTGAAAAAATGTTCAACATCCTTAATCATCAGGCAAATGCAAATCAAAACAACCTTGAGATTCCACCTCACTCCAGTCAGAATGGTTAAGATTAAAAAACTCAGATGACAGCAGATGCTGGCAAGGATGTGGAGAAAGAAGAGCAGTCCTCCATTGCTGGTGGGAATGCATGCTGGTTTAACCACTCTGGAAATCAGTCTGGATGTTCCTCAGAAAATTGGACATAGTACTACAGGAAAATCCAGCAATACCTCCCCTGGGCATATATATATACCCAGAAGATGTTCCAACTGGTAACAAGGACACATGCTCCACTATGTTCATAGCACCCTTATTTATAATAGCCAGAAGCTGGAAAGAATCCAGATGTCTCTCAACAGAGGAATGGATACAGAAAATGTGGTACATTTACACAATAGAGTACTACTCTGCTATTAAAAACAATGAATTTATGAAATCCTTAGGCAAATGGATGTATCTGGAGGATATCATCCTTAGTGAGGTAACCCAATCACAAAAGAAGTCACTTGATATGCACTCACTGATAAGTGGATATTAGCCCAGAAACTTAGAATACCCTAGATATAATTTGCAAAACATAAGAAAATCAAGAACAAAGACCAAAGTATGGATACTTCATTCCTTCTTAGAATAGAGAACAAAACACCCATGAAAGGAGTTACAGAGACAAAGATTGGAGCTAAAATGAAAGGATGGACCATTCAGCGACTACCCCACCCAGGGATCCTTCCAATAATCAGCCACCAAACCCAGACATTATTGTCTGCCAGCAAGATTTTGCTGAAAGGACCCTGATATAACTATCTCGAGCAAGGCTATGCCAGTGCCTGGCAAATACAGAAGGGGATGCTCACAGTCATCTATTAGATGGAACACAGGGCCACCAATGGAGGAGCTAGAGAAATTACCCAAGGTGCTGAAGGGGTCTGCAACCCTTTAGGTGGAACAACAATATGAACTATCCAATACCCCTTTAGCTCGTGTCTCTAGCTGCATATGTAGCAGAAGATGACCTAGTTGGCTATCATTGGGAAGAGAAGCCCCTTGGTCTTAGAAACTTTATATGCCCCAGTACAGGGAAATGCCAGGACCAGAAAATGGGAGTGGGTGGGTAGGGGGGCAGGTCAGAGGGGAGGGTATAGGGAACTTTTGGGACAGCATCTGAAATGTAAATAAAGAAAATATCTAATAAAAATAAATAAATAAAACAAAGATAGAAGAAGAAACCATTGCAAGGACATGGAAATTACTCCAGGTAGAAATCAATGGCTGTCTCCCCAATTTTACACATTAATATCATCATCTGTGGTTCTAAAATAGTCAGTATCTGTGAGTGGTTAATTTATGACGTATCTGCCATAAGTTTATGTCTTTGAAGCTAAGGTCCTATTTTGGAAGGTTGTAGAACCTACAAGAGGTGATGCTTTGGATAGAAGTAAGTCAGTAAGGATCTTGAGGTTTGACAAGCTAGTTCCACCTCCTTATTTGTTTTCTGCTCCATGAGTGTATAAAAGTGTCACTTCATGACACTGCTTTCATGGCTTCCCTGTTTTAGTGGACCCCTTGATACTATAAGACAAAACAATGTCTTTTCCCTTACATTGACTACTGCCCGGTGTTTGGTTCCAGTAACAAGACAGTAAATGGATCAGAATCTTTACAGGTCTTTCAAAAGGAAGAACCTGGAGGTGAAATGAGAATAGACCTGAGAATGAATATGTGGATCTTCTAATAACTCATTCTGAAAACAAAACAGTTACTGAGTTTTCTAATCACTAATTCATATTGCAGTGAGAATAAAGAATGAACATGAAGCAAATCAACTCAGTTTCCCAAACATCCCCATAGCCATGTCCCAAACACATAATCTTCTGTTTGTAGAAAAGACGTGGTTCATACCCAGTGATAATTGCCTTAGAGCATCTGGGGCTGCTTTGTATTCATCACCACTGAGAAGTACAATTAGGCCTTAGATTAGGATTTCTCACAGTGAACCTCTTTATCCTCCTGAGTTTCCTAGTCCCACTCAAGAATTTTACAAGTAGATGTATGTGTGTGTGCACATGCACACATGCTATAGACAGGATACATACTTGTATATAAGTATGTCAGAAGCACTGACTTATATTGTGCTTTATAATTTCTCTAGCAATATATAAGAGAGAATTCAAGCAGTGCCATGCTCTTGTCAGCTTGACACAAGCCAGTGTCATCTTGGCAAGGGGGACCTCAACTGAAAAACTGCTTCTGTAATATTGATGTATAGGCAAGTCTATGGGAGCATTGTGTTGGTTAAGACTGATGAGGTAGAACTCCGCCCACTGTGGGTGATGCTGTCTCCAAGCAGGTGAAGCTGGGTTGGAAATAACAGAGCCAACTGAGCAAGCACAGAGAATGAGTATGTAAGAGCTCCTCTATGGCCTCTGTTCTAGTTCTTGCCTCGAGATCCTGCTCTGACTTTTCTTTATCACAGACTGGAAACTAATAAAACAAACAAACAAACAAACAAAAAACAAAAACAACAACAACAACCTTTCCTCTTCAAGTTGCTCTTGGTGTTTTATCACAGCAGTAGAAATCTGACTAAAATATTCAGTATCCATGAAAACGGGAGAAGTTTAACATTTTCTTAAAACTGTGGCAATAGAAATAATAAACAAGGGTTTATCTGAAATAAAGAGAGAATTGGCTGCAAATAAACATTTAAAAAAATGTATTGTTGAAAATGTCCTCCACTTCAGTTATGCTATATATTACAGAATTATAGAAAGTTGCCTAAGCTCATTGAACTATACTATTAAAAAGTGATATTCGGCTTTGGAATGATGACTTGGGTTCCCAGCACCCACAAGGAGGCTAATAACTGTCTGTAACTCAAGGTGTTGAGAATCTGATGTGCTCTTCTGGCCTCTGTTGGCACTACAGGACAAACACACATGCACATACAAGTAAATAAAAATCATGTTTAAGAGCTGATTCCCTTGCTTCCAGATCTTAACTTTTTCAACTTTTTGTTTACAAAATAAGTCTAAGAATATGGCATAAAGGAAGAATGTTTTTAACATTTGAGCAACATTAATGAGTTAATTAAATCTATTTTGAACTTTCTTATTTATGCAAACTAGTCTTTTCAAAAGGCTATTTGGGAACAAAACAAGCAGAATTGTTGAAATGAAGTAGAAGTGGGTATAAGATAGTCCCAGAACTGCCTTCCAAACCCAGAACCCTAGGATAAGTAAGTGCTGAGAATAGAGAGAAAGAATGGAATGGGGAGGGAAAGGCAGAGCCTTATCATACACCCCACCCCCACCCCTTCAGTAAGTTGCCTTGTCACCACATCAACTCCATAGACTGTCCGTTTTTTGTTTGTTTGTTTGTTTGTTTTAGTTTTTATAAACAATAATCCTATATAAAAATAAAACTATCCTTATGTATCAAATCTTCCATGAACTAAGAATTTGAAACCATCAGTGTTTGATGGGAAACTCTAAATGGCAGAGAGAACACTGTGCTCTGTACTATTTAGGGAAAAACGTCTTTGGAGGAAGATGATTAGAATCCTAAAAATATACAGATGATGCTAATACTTGTGAGACTGGGGGGTTATTAAGTTAAAAATGAGCATTTAATTTTTAATCTTCTGTTTATCTATTCTTTGAGATTTGTATACCTGTACACAAAATATTTTGTCTAACCACCCTCCTCCAATTTCTTCCAAATAATCAAGTCTGCATCCCAGCTTCATATTCACTCACACCTTTTAAATTTGTAAGCCACTGAGTCCAATTAGAGCTGCCCATTAAAATGTATCTATGAACATGAGCAGAGGGTCACTCACTGGGCCATTAACAACCAATGGTGCAAAGCAACCCTTCACATTTCTGAGGAAAAATGAATCTGCCTCTACAGCAGCCATCAACTATCAATAGTTCGAGGCTGGAATCCTAAGGACCTGGTTCTTGTCCATGATGGAATGTTAACTGGCTTCATCTTGTATAGAAATCTTGTGTAATCACAGTTGTTGAGGATTCATGAGAGCAACACCCTGTTATTTCAAGTAGACTTCCTGAAACTCTGGCTCTCAGAATCTTTCTACCCTGTCTGTTCTATACAGTATTCCCTGACCCCTAAGGAGGATGTGTTATATGATACAGGGGTCCCATTTGGGATTGAGCACTCTAAGAACACTTATTCTCTACACTCTGACTAGAGTCTCTGTGGTAGCTGCCATTTATTAGAATTATAAGCTTCTCTTATGAGAGATAATAGCTGTGCTGATGTCTGGGCAAAAGGATACCTATTCAGATGACAGTTTAATGCTACCAATCTGGATGTAGTTCACCAACACAATGTCGAAATCAAAGTCTAAACACATCATGCAGGTAAGAGCCATATCCATCAAATGCATATATAGAAGTTGCACGTGTAGACTCAATCCTTTTTAACTTTATCATGTTCAGAGCTTTGACCATGAGCCAATGTCTTCCTAGTATGACATTTTTTTTTCAAATAATTCTAGTGATTTAAAATGTATTAGTGTATCTATGGTATTGCATATGAACAAATTCATAACATTCAGCAGTAGACATGTGTGGCTATAGGTTTGATGCCTAGAACTAACTATAAATGTAATTTTAAAAAATTAAACCAAATGCTGTTATCATCAGCTGTGACTATGGTTTGTGTTGTTGGTCCTTCCATTTCCAGAATTTCTAAAACTCCTAGAGCTTTCATGATGTGACATCCTTTCCAAACTTTATCTTACAGTCAGTGGACAAATGAGGCATCAGGAGTGCTTTTGCTATTGAAAAAACTAAAAACATTAATTTTAACACAAGAATGCTGGATAATGACTTGTGGAACTTTTCCTGGTGTTCCCCAAACTAGTTATGTGAATCTAAGCTAGTTATGCAGCCAGAAAGAAAGTATTTCACTGTTAAAATTGTGAGAGTTGAATTAAATGACTGAGGTCTCTTTAGCTTTAACATTCCAAGACTCTAATATGTTATCCCACTAAGTTATAGAGATGAAGTAATAACACTTTCTCTAAGTGCTGTTTGCTAACATAACAATTAAGTGAGATATGTTAATCTGATTTGGATCCTAAATTCATAAAATGGAGCTGCTCTTGTATCCCTGCTTCTTTAAAATCCCAGTTGCAACATAATCCAAAGGATTTCCTTTGCGCAGCAACTCAGGATATAGATTGAGCCTTTTCATCAAGACGTTAAATCTCTGCTGGTGTTGTTTGCCAATGTTAATCACCTCAGCTATGTAAGTAGCTGAGGCAAGGGAATCTCAAGTTCAATGTAAGCTATATGACTGTCTCAAAACACAACAGAAGACAATCCCATCTGTTCTCACAACCCCACCTAGAGCCATCTTCTTTTTTCTTATGTATTTTCTGAAGATGAATATCAAACTTGGAGTTCTAATTTTCTAAGGTATAAGTTTCTCAAAAGTGGCCCTGATTTACATTAAAACTCAATTAAAAAATAGCTTATTCCTTTTGAGGTAACAATGCAGGATGCTCAATAACAAAAAATGGAGCAGTAGCAAAGAACTTTATTCTTTATTTGAAATTCTTAAATGATACAGTTCCTATGTTGATGTGTCAAGAATAGAGAGGACATATTAGTTATCTTTTCTGTTGATTTAATAAACACCATGACCAAAACCAACTCAATGAAGAGTTTATTTTTGGTTTATGATTCCATAGGGTGAGAGTCCATTAAGGTGGGGAGCAAGTGGTAGGCATGGTGGCCACACCAGGAAATGGTGATCTCAGAGCCGCAAATGTAAACATGGATTAGAGAGAGTAAACTGAAAGTAGGATGAATCTATGAACTCAGAGAGATTGAATCTATGAAGAATGCCCTTAGTGACATTCTTTCTCCAGAAGGACTGCATATCTTAAGCCTTACCAAACAGTGCTACCAATTGGGAGCCAAGTATCTGAGCCTATGGAGAACATTTCTCATTAAACTATGTGTGTGTGTGTGTGTGTGTGTGTGTGTGTGTGTGTGTGTGTGTGTGTAGGAAAGGGGCTAATATCTGATTATCTGATATCTTTGACTGTTCTCTATTTATTAAGGCAGAGTCTCTCTCTGAGCTTGGAACTCGCTGAACTGAGAACTTACCAATTTGGCTAGTCAACCTAGGCAATTTGCCCTGGTATTCCCCTTTAGTCTCCTAAACTATGGGATTACAAGAAGGCTGCTGTGCCTATCTGGCTTTTATGTGGGTTCCTAAGATTCCAATTTCAGAGGACACATGCTCCTGGAGGCAAGTGCTTTGTCCAAAAGGAGCCATCTCAGTGTCTCACCAGGAAGCTCAGGCTCACAAGGAACCCCCTATGGAGCTTGTTTCAATTTGGATCATCAGCTTCCTGAGGGCTGGAATTACAGATGGCATGTTTTTGGTAGAGATGCATGCTGATAGCTATTTTACAAATTTTGTTTCTCTATTTTTGAAGACTTAGAAAGGATTCTTAATCTAGTTCTTCCATATGATCAAAAATAGTATCTTAAGATATTGGGAATAGTTAATTAATCCGTAGCCTCATTGTGGTTTGGCTCTGTGTTCTGACAGCACTACAATTTCATCTTGGTTTAAACCTGAGGAAATAATTCAGTTCTTAGTCACAAGCATGAATGTGTACATTTTATGGTTCCATGTTAAGAACCATCATTCCTAGTGGAAAGTTCTATTGACATCAACGTCAACAGGCTTTTCAAGAAAACCATGGCAGTAGTTCCACATGAGGTTGATAATTGTAAAAAAGGTTATAGAGGCACTATGAAATATTTTATTAATTTTAAATTTTATATTCCATTAACTTATAATTTATTAAAACTTTTCAAAATTAGGTAAGAATTCAGAAATTCCTACCTAGTCATTATTTAAACCTTTTGTTATTATTTTATTTTCAAATTATATAAAAATTCTAATTGTATAACTCCCAAGTCTCCATTTTTCTAAATTAATCTATTGATATCAATTATCATGTGACATAAATTTTTCTTATAACATCCATCTATGGATAAATGTTATATCTGCATATATTTAGAACAATCTTTGGAATCTTAATCCTGAATATATTATTATGTCATTAAACTTCTTTGCAGTATAAAGACAGCACTAAAACATCTTCTTTATAGGAGGAATTGAAACAGACCTGAATAAAGTATAAACTAAGTTTATTTTTAAAATATACTTTTTCACATCCTGAGTTAGTAATATTTGACTGTATCTGTAAATTGTTGACATTGCCAATATCTTTCTAGTGTTTTGATGTACCTGTGGACAGCTTCCAATAATGTTTTGGATAAGACAGATACCCTGAGCCAGCAAAGCTGCAAATTTCTACTCTGAAAATGCTTCTGAAAAGGCTGGAAGTAGCTTTTTAAGAAACAAACTGGAGACATGAACCTTGAAACAGAGAGGAGCAGAGCAGGAGACTGCTCTTTAAAAGATCTGTGATAGCTTCGTGTTATGAATGAAGACAACAAAAACACCAGATTTCTGTGTCAGACAGACTCTCACCCTAAGTTAGGCCAGATCACAATACTACTTAGAACAAGCTAGGCCCAAACCTGCATGTGATCCTCAACAGTCCCCGCTGCTCTTTACCTCAGCCACTGTGAGGACTGTGTCACATATGCACTGTATCCTCAACAGTCCCCGCTGTTCTTTACCTCAGCCACTGTGAGGACTGTGTCACATATGCACTGTCTCCTCAACAGTCCCCACTGCTCTTTACCCCAGCCACTGTGAGGACTGTGTCACATATGCACTGTGTCCTCAACAGTTCCCGCTGCTCTTTACCCCAGCCACTGAGGACTGTGTCTCATATGCTCTGTACCTTTAACATTTCCACATCCTGATCATTGGCAGAGGTGTCTTTATTTTATCCTTTAGGGTTTAGTTAAATCTTGTTTCTCGGGTTGATTTATTCAAAGCATGCAATTATATATGTTTCTGTTATTCTTCCCTACTTGGACTTCCCTATCTCCTACTATACAAACATTATAATTATAATTTCTTTTTCTTACTGGGCTTTTTCAAGATATGCTCCTTTTTGTTTACAGTAGTCCACACCATGCTTTCTATAGTGATGGCATGCACACAGCTCTCAACAGGATGTGCTTGTTTAAAAAACAAGTGCTAAATGAGAAAATTTTCCACCTTAATAAATGGCCAGTGAAAAAGAGAGATAGAGTACATTGGGCCTGAGGAGATGTTAGGATTTGTGATAGCTCACATAGGAAGGTCAAAGGAGGTGACGGTAACTTCCAGATCAAGGAAGGAGTCATAGATGATTGACAGGCAATTTCAGTTTTTCCTTCAGAAATACATAAAGCTGGAGCAGACATGGCAGCGAAGGCCAGGCCAGAGGGACTCTTCTTGAATTGAGATAAAGACTAGAAAGAAGAGACTAGAAATCCATAAGTTGGATAAATGTCTTGAGCTGGATCCAGTCTGTGATGTCCTGATAGCTCCACTATAATGCCTAAAGGGGAAGAAAACAGAGGGAAAAGTCTGCCTGTCCCATTCCCGTCGCACGAAACCCAGGCCTTACGTTACTAGCACTGTGAAAGTTTATCATAACACCTAAGTTACTGCTTCTTGTGTGAAATATAAAAGAGCACCACCCCGCGCTAGCGCTGCCGGCTACTCTCTGGTCCCAGGGGTCTCGCTGCCTCAATGCCTAGTCCCTTGCAGCTCCCTTGCAGCTCCCTTGCAGCGGCAGCCCATCTTGCAGTTCTCTTGCTGCAGATTCTGCTCACATTCCCAGCCATCTGCCCCTGTGGTTAGCCGTCACAAATCCCTGTATCCAGGTAAAATCAAAACTCTAGAGGCTTATAATGTATTAGTCAGATTTGTATTAGTAAATTCTCAACTCACAAAATGCCCACACAATGAACACAAAATTCAATTGACATAAACACAAGCTACACACCCAGATGGGGCAAATACACCCTACTTATTATCATCTATCTAAGAAATCCTCAATACTTATAGCTCACAGGACTGTGTGGTTCTGGCTCCTCTTTCTCCCCTTTAGTTTCCATCTTGTCTCTTCCTCCCCCGTCTCTTCTTCTGTCCCTCTGTACTCAGCTCTAAATTTTAGCCAGCCCTCCTTTTATACTGCCCAATCACAGGCTCCAACCTTATCTTGAGCCTGCCCTCACCTGCATATAGACAGTAATACACAACTTCTTGATTATTTTTATTTTCTGGGGCGAAGGTCATCATTGTGGCTCGCTTTACAAGGAAGGCCAGGAGAAAGATGAAGTAGTAATGGCATTTTATCTGAAAGAGGATGATGGTGAAGTGTGTGGATGGGCAGTCCATAGGCATAGTTAGCAGCCATGTTAGGTTCTGGGTAACATAGCAGAGGTGATGTGTACCTCCTGTGTACCTCCTGTGCTCCCATGAAAGAATCCTTACAGCACAGCCCTGGAAGACAAACTTCTGAGAGATTCACTCATCACAAAACAGTATATTTCCAGATGATTAAATGGTTGAGAAAAAGAAATGCCAAAATAGAATACTCTGAGGCATTATTTGATTGTATATATGATATATTTCTATTCATTCCAAATTTATGTTGTTCAGAGTTCAGCACTGAGATAATAAAAACAATTTCCTGATAGCTATATTAAACTCTGTAATCTTATTTCCTTTGCCTCTATGATTGATTTCCAACTCATTTTTGATAGCTCAAAACAGTCTTGCATTTGATGACAAATTTTGGGGATTGGTGGTTGATTCATTTTATATTTTCCCCAACACTATTTTGACTTTTTAATACATTTAAATAACTCCTCAGAATTCACTCAGTACCTCCACTTATCTCAGGCAGTCTGCAGAACCCCATCAGACACTAAAGCTCTTTTCCCTCTGGACTTACCTACCCATTTCCCTCTGGACTTACCTACCCATTGCTGTTAAGAGCTAAGTGTTTTTACTTATAGGCAGGCCACCTAAATCTTGGTCTAGTGTCCCCCTTTTTTGTGGGCTATAAGGGTTACATTTATCGTGGTTCCATTATTGAATTCTTACCTTTTTTAACCACTTTTTATTGAAATCTGTACACTTTCTCTCTTGTTCCTTCCCCTCCTTTTTTATCCTCTTAGGTAGGGCCAAGAGATCTCATAGAATATTACATTAAGTATGAAAGAAGTTGCCTTCTGGTCTGAGCAGATGTTTTGATGCTAGCTCAGCACCCAGCCCCACAACACCCAGGGGAAGCTCAATTCCCAGGTGCCCTAACATGCCCAGGATCAGAGAATCTCAGGAGATTGGTAACAGCAGGATTTCAGGATCCTAAAGGCAGCTTGACTCCAAGAAGCTCTGACAGACCCAGGATCTCAGGAACAAAGGATCCAGAATCAAAGGATCACAGACACAGCTGGAGTCTGAGGAGTTCTGAAACAACCAGAATCACAAGAGGGACAGGATCTAGTCAGAGACATCTAGGGCAGGTAGCACTAAAGATAACCAGATGGCTGCTGAGAGGCAAGCATAAGAACAAAAGCAACAGAAATCAAGGTTACTTGGCATCCTCAGAACCCATTTTCTCCCACCATAGCAAGTCCTGGATACCCCATCACACAGGAAAAGCAAGACTCAGATTTAAAATCACTTCTCATGATGATGATTGAGGACTTTAAGAAGGACATAAATAACTCTTTTAAAGAAATACAGGAAAACAAAGGTAAACAGGTAGACTCCCTTAAGGAGGAAACACAAAAATCCCTTAATAAAAGTTACATTAAAAAACCAATGAAACGGGTGAAGGAACTGAACAAAACCATCCACGATCTAAAAATGGAAATAGAAACAATAAATAAAGCACAAAGGGAGAAAGGCCTAGAGATAGAAAACCTAGGAAAGAGGTCAGGAGTCATAGATGCAAGCATCACCAACAGAATACAAGAAATAGAAGAGAGAATCTCAGGTGCAGAAGATACCACGGGGGCGGTGGGGGGGGAAACAGTCAAAGAAAACACAAAATGCAAAAAGGTCCTAACCCAAAATGTCCATGAAATCCAGGACACAATGAGAAGATAAAGCCTAATGATAATAGGTATAAAAGAGAGTGAGGGTACCCAACTTAAAGGGCCAATAAATATTTTCAAATTCCCTAACCTAAAGAAAGAGATGCCCATGAACATACAAGAAGCTGACAGAACTCCAAATAGACTGAACCAGAAAAGAAATTCCTCTCATCAGATAAAAGTCAAAACACCAAATGCACAAAACAAAGAATATTAAAAGTAGTAAGGGGAAAAGGTCAAGTAACATATAGAGGCAGACCTATAAGAGGGACACCAGACTTCTCACCAGAGACTATAAAAGCCAAAAGATCCTGGGCAGATGTGATACAAACTCTAAGAGAACAAATGCGAGTCCAGGCTACTATGCCCAGCAAAACTCTCAATTACCATACATGGAAAAACCAAGATATTCCATGACAAAACCAAATTTACACAATCTCTCTCCATAAATCCAGCCTTACAAAGGATAATAGATGTAAAACTCCAATACAAAAGGGGAAACTACACCCTAGAAAAAGCAAGAAAGTAGTCCTCTTTCAACAAACCCAAAAGAAGGTATCCACACAAACATAAGTCCACCTCTAACAACAAAAAATAACAAGAAGCAACTATCACTTTTCCTTAATGTCTCTTAATATCAATGGACTCAATTAACCAATAAAGAGGTATAGATAAAAAAAAATCAGATACTTAAACAGGACCCAGCATTTTGCTGTATACAGGAAATGCACCTCAGTGACAAAGACAGACACTACTTCAGAGTAAAAGCCTGGAAAATTTTTTTCCAAGCAAATGATCCCAAGAAAAAGTTGGACTAGCTATTCTACTATCGAATAAAATTGACTTTCAACCAAAAGTTATCAAAAAAGATAAGGAAGGTCACTTCATACTCATCAAAGGAACCATCTACCAAGATGAATTCTCAATTCTGACCATCATGCTCCAAATGCAAGGGCACCCACATTCATCAAAGAAACTCTACTAAAGCTCAAAGCACACATTGTACCCCACACAAGAATAGTGGGAGGTGTCAACACTGCACTCTCATCAATGGACAGATCATGAAACACAAACTAAAGAGTGACACAGTGAAACTAACAGAAGCTATGAAACAAATTGATTTAAGATATCTATAGATCATTTCACCCCAAGATAAAAGAATATACCTTTTTCTCAGTACCCAATGGTACCTTCTCCAAAATTGACCAGGCCTCAACAGATACAAAAATATTGAAATAATCCCATGCATCCTATAAGATCACCATGGACTAAGGCTGGTCTTAAGTAACAGCAAAAACAACAGAAAGCCCACAACTACATGGAATCTGAACAATACTCTACTCAATAATAACTTGGTCAAGAAAGAAATTAAAGACACTTTAGAATGTAATTAAAATGAAGTCACAACATACCTAAACTTATGGCCACAACGAAAGCATGCTAAAATGAAAACTCATACCTCAGAGTGCCTGGAACTGGAAAAAACATACACTGGAAAGAAACTGGAAAAAGCATACACTAGCAGTTTGACAGAACAACTAAAAGCTCTAGAACAAAAAGAAGAAAATATACCCAAGAGGAGTATATGGCAGGAAATAGTCAAACTCAGGTCTGAAATCAACCAAATAGTAAAAAATAGAACTATACAAAGAATCAAGAAAACCAGGAACTTGTTCTTTGAGAGAATCGACAATATAGATAAACCCTTAGCCAGACTAACCAGAGGGCACAGAGACAGTACCTAAATTAATAAAATCAGAAATGAAAAGGGAGACAGCCTTTCGGTCCCTGCCAGTACCAGGTCACCTTGGGCGCGGAATCGGCGGACACCCCCATGGTCCACAGAGGACTCTCCACTTGATCTTAGGATCACTGGTGAGTGGAACACAACATCAGTTCCAATCCAATTGTGACAGGCCTGTGACAACAGGAACAAGGACACCTGAGCCCTTTCTGGCCAGAGGCTCAAATTTCTTTTGATCAGTACTGGTTTACCTTGGTTTCAATGAGACCAGACAGATCCATGGTCCTCAAAGAGACACCACTTCCAGGCACTTTAACACACCCAGGATCGTAGAACAACAGGACCCCAGGATGACAGGAGCTGTGTCACACCAGTATTTCAGGGTCTCAGAGGAGCTTGACTGCCAAGAACTCTGACACACCCAGAATCTCAGGTTCACAGGAGCCCACAATCAAAGGATCACAGAGAAAGCTAGACTCTGAGGAGTCCTTAATCAACTGGGATTATGGGAAGGAAAGGTTCCAATCAGATATATTGAGGGCAGTGAGAACTTGAGATAATCAGATGGCAGGAGGCAAGCCTAAGAACAGAAGCAACAGAAACCAGGGTTACTTGGCATCATCAGAACCAAACTCTCCCACCTGGATACAGCATCACAAGTTCTGGATAAACCATCACACCAGAAAAGCAAGAAATGGATCTAAAGTCATTTCTCATGATGATCATGGAGGACTTTAAGAAAGAAACACAGGAAAACACAGGTAAACAGCTAGAACCTTTAAAGAAGAAACACAAAAATCCCTTAGAGAGTTCCAGGTAAACACTACCAAACAGGTGATGGAATTGAACAAAATCATCCAGGATCTAAAAATGGAAGTAGAAACAATAAAGAAAACCCAAAGTGAGACAACTTTGGAGATAGAAACCCTAGGGAAGAAATGAGGAACCATAGATGTGAGCATCAGCAACAGAATACAAGAGATGGAAGAAAAAAAATCTCAGGTGCAGAAGATTCCATAGGGAACATGGACACAACAATCAAAGAAAACACAAAATTCAAGAAGATCCTAACTCAAAACTTCCAGGAAATTCAGGACACAATGAGAATACCAAACCTAAGGATAATAGGAGTAGATGAGAATTAAGATTTTCAACTTAAAGGGCCAGCAAATATCTTTAACAAAATTATAGAAGAAAACATCCCATGCCTAAAGAAAGAGATGCCCATGAACATACAAGAAGCCTACAGAACTCCAAATAGACTGGACCAGAAAAGAAATTCCTCCCAATACATAATAATCAGAACAACAAACGCACTAAATAAAGACAGAATATTAAAAGCAGTAAGGTAAAATGGTCAAGTAACATATAAGGCAGGCCTATTAGAATTAGTTCAGACTTCTCATGAGAGACTATGAAAGCCAGAAGATCCTGGACAGATATCATACAGACACTAAGAGAACACAAATGCCAGCCCAGGATATTATACCCAGCAAAACACTCAATTAGCATAGATGGAGAAAACAAAGTATTCCATGACAAAAGGAAATTCACACAATATCTTTCCATGAATCCAGCCCTTCAAAGGATAATAACAGAAAAACACCAATAAAAAGGACAGAAACTAAACTCTAGAAAAAGCAAGAAAGTAATCCTTCAACAAACCTAAAAGAAGACAGCCACAAGAAAACAATCCCAACTCTAACAATAAAAATAACAGGAAGCAACAATTACTTTTCCTTAATATCTCTTAATATCAATGGACTCAATTCCCCAATAAAAAGACATAGACTAACAGACTAGCTACACAAACAGGACCTAACATTTTGCTGCTTACAGGAAACCCATCTCACTGAAAATGACAGACACTACCTGTCTTAGTCAGGGTTTCTATTCCAGCAAAAACATCCTGACCAAGAAGCAAGTTGGGGAGGAAAGGATTTATTCGGCTTACATTTCTATACTGCTGTTCATCACCAAGGGAGTCAGGACTGGAACTCAAGCAGGTCAGGAATCAGGAGCTGATGTGGAGGCCATGGAGGGATGTTCTTTACTGGCTTGCTTCCCCTGGCTTGCTCAGCCAGCTCTCTTATAGAACCAAAACTACCAGCCCAGAGATGGCACCACCCACAAGGGGACCTCCCCCCTTGATCACTAGTTGAGAAAATTCCTTGCAGCTGGATATCTGGGAGGCATTTCCCCAACTGAAGCTCCTTTCATTGTGATAACTCCAGCTGTGTCAAATTCACACAAAACTAGCCAGTACACTACCTCAGAGTGAAAGGCTGGAAAACAATTTTCCAAGCAAACGGTCTGAAGAAACAAACTGTAGTAACCATTCTAATATCAAATAAATTCGACTTCCAAAACAAAGTTATCAGAAAAAAAAAACAACAACAACAACAACAACAACAAGGAACACTTCTTCATACTCATCAAAGGTAAAATCTTCCAAGATAAACTCTCAATTCTGAATATCTATGCTCCAAATGCAAGGGCTGCCACAGTCATTAAAGAAACTTTAGTAAAGCTCAAAGCACACATTGCACCTCACACAATAATAGTGGGAGACTTCAACACCCCTCTCTCATCAATGGACAGATCCTGGAAGCAGAAACTAAACAGAGACACAGTGAAACTAACAGATATTTTGAAACAAATGGATGTAACAGATATCTACAGAATATTTTATCCTAAAACAAAAGGATATACCTTCTTCTCAGCAGCTCATGGTACCTTCCCCCAAACTGACCATATAATTGGTCACAAAACAGGCCTCAACAGATACAAAAATATTGAAATTATCTCACACAACCTATCAGATCACCCTGGGATAAGGCTGATCTTCAATAACAACATAAATAATACAAAGCCAACATTCACATGAAAACTGAACAACATTCTCCTCAATGATATCTTGGTCAAGGAAGAAATAAAGAAATTAAAGACTTTTTAGAGTTTAATGAAAATGAAGTCACAACATACCAAAACTTATGGGACACAATGAAAGCATTCCTAAGAGGAAAACTCATAGCTCTGAGTGGCTCAAAAAAAAAAAACAAACCAAAAAACAAAAAACTAGAGAGAGCATACAATAGCAGCTTGACAGCCCACCTAGAAGCTCTAGAACTAAAGGATGCAAATTCACCCAAGAGGAGTAGACAGCAGGAAATATTCAAACTCAGGGCCAAAATCAACCAAGTGGAAACAAAAAGAACTATTCAAAGAATCAACCATACCAGGAGCTGGTACTTTGAGAAAATTAACAAGATAGATAAACCCTTAGTCAGACTCACTAGAGGGCACAGGGACGGCATTCTAATTAACAAAATCAGAAATGAAAAGGGAGACATAACAACAGAACCTGAGGAAATCCAAAACACCATCAGATCCTTCTACAAAAGACTATACTCAACAAAACTGGAAAACCTGAATGAAATTGACAAATTTCTAGACAGATACCAGGCACCAAAGTTAAATCAGGATCAGATTAATGACCTAAACAGTTCTATATCCTCTAAAGTAATAGAAGCAGTCATTAATAGTTTCCCAACCAAAAAAAAAAAAGCACAGGACCATATGGTTTAGTGCAGTTCTATCAGACCTTCAAAGAACACCTAACTCCAGTGCTTCTCAAATTATTCCACAAAATAGAAACAGAAGGTACTCTACCCAACTCATTCTACAAAGCCACAATTACTCTGATACCTAAACCACATAAAGACCCAACAATGATAGAGAACTTTAGACCAATTTCCATTATGAATATCGATGCAAAAATACTCAATAGAATTCTCACTAACCGAATCCAAGAACACATCAAAACAATCATCCATCATGACCAAGTAGGCTTCATTCCATGGATGCAGGGATGGTTTAATTTACAGAAATCCATCAATGTAATCCACAATATAAACAAAATCAAAGACAAAATCCACATGATCATCCCGTTAGATGCTGAGAAATCATTTGACAAAATCTAACACCCTTTCATGATAAAAGCCTTGGAAAGATCAGGAATTCAAGGCCCATACCTAAACATAATAAAAGCAAACTACAGCAAACCAGTAGCCAACATCAAAGTAAATGGAGAGAAACTCAAAGCTATTCCACTAAAATCAGGGACTAGACAAGGCTGCCTACTTTCTCCCTACCTATTCCATATAGTACTTGAAGTCCTAGCCAGAGCAATTCAACAACAGAAGGAAATCAGGGGATACAAATTGGAAAGGAAGAAGTCAAACTATCACTATTTGCAGGTGATAAGATAGTGTATATATATATATATATATATATATATATATATGACCCTAAAAATTCCACCAAAAAACTTCTAAACCTGATAAACAGCTTGAGTGAAGTAGCTGGATATAAAATTAACTCAAACAAATCAATGGCCTTTCTCTACACAAAAGATAAACAGGCTGAGAAAGAAATTAGGGAAACAACACTCTTCACAATTATCACAAATAATATAAAATACCTTGGTGTTAATCTAATTATGGAAGTGAAAGATCTATATGATAAGAACTTCAAGTCTCTGAAGAAAGAAATCAAAAAAGATCTAAGAAGATGAAAAGATCTCCCATGGTCATGGATTGGCAGGATTAATTTAGTTAAAATGGCCAGAAGCTGAAAAGAACCCTGATGTCCCTCAACAGAGGGATGGATACAAAAATGTGGTGCTTTTACACAATGGAGTACTACTCAGCTATTAAAAACAATGAATTTATGAACTTCTTGGGCAAATGGATGTATCTGGAGGATATCATTCTTAGTGAGGTAACCCAATCACAAAAGAAGTCACTAGATATGCACTCACTGATAAGTGGATATTAGCCCAGAAACTTAGAATACCCAAGATATAATTTGAAAAACAAAAGAAAACCAAGAAGAATGAAGACCAAAGTATGGATACTTCATTCCTTCTTAGAACAGAGAACAAAACACCCATGAAAGGAGTTACAGCGACAAAGATTGGAGCTAAGATGAAAGGATGGACCATCCAGAGTCTACCCCACCCAGGGATCCATCCCATAATCAGCCACCAAACCCAGACACTATTGCTTATGCCCGCAAGATTTTGCTGAAAGGACCCTGATATAGCTATCTCGAGAGAGGCTATGCCAGTGCCTGGCAAATACAGAAGGGGATGCTCATAATCATTTATAGGATGGAACACAGGGCCCCCAATGGAGGAACTAGAGAAATTACCCAAGGTACTGAAGGGGTCTACAACCCTTTAGGTGGAACAACAATATGAACTAACCAGTATGCCCAGAGCTCATGTCACTAGCTGCATATGTAGCAGAAGATGGCCTAATTTGTCATCATTGGGAAGAGAGGCCCATTGGTCTTACAAACTTTATATGCCCCAGTACAGGGAAATGCCAGGGCCAAGAAGTGGGAATGGGCAGGTAGGGGAGCAGGGCGGGAGGAGTGTATAGGGAACTTTTGGGATAGCATTTGAAATGTAAATAAAGAAGATATCTAATAAAAAAAAATGGCCATCTTGTAGAAAGCAATCTACAGATTCAATGCAATCCCCATTAAAATTCCAACTCAATTCTTCATAGAATTAGAAAGAGCAATCCTCAAATTCATTTGGAATAAGAAAAAATCAGGATTGCAAAAACTGTTCTCAACAATAAAAGAAATTCTGGGTGAATCACCATCCCTGACCTCAAGCTGTAATAAAGAGCTATAGTGATTAAAACTACATTGTATTGGTACCGAAAAAAGATCAATGGAATAGAGTTGAAGACCTAGAAATGAATCCATACACATATGGTTACTTGATTGTTGGCAAAGCAGCTGAAACCATCCAATGGAAAAAAGCATTTTTCAACAAATGGTGCTGGTTCAACTGGTGGTTAGCATGTAGAAGAGTGAAAATCGATCCATTATTATCTCCTGTACAAAGCTCAAGTCCAAGTAGATCAAGGAACCTCACATAAGCCCAGATACACTGAATCTAATAGAAGTCAAAGTGGGGAAATGCCTCGAACACATGGACACAGCAGAAAATTTCCTGAATAGAACATCAATTTCTTATGCTCTAAGATCAAAAATAGACAAATGGGACCTGTGAAATTGAAAGGCTTCTGTAAGGCAAAGGACACTATCTATAGGACAAAATAGCAACCAACAGATTGGGAAAAGATCTTTACTACATCTGATGGAGGGCTAATATCCAATATATACAAAGAACTCAAGAAGCTAGACTCCAGATAACCAAACATCTCTATTTAAAATTGGGGTACTGAGCAAAACAATTCTCAACTGAGGAGTATCAAATGGCTGAAACGCACCTAAAGAAATGTTCAACATCCTCAGTCACCAGGAAAATTTAAATCAAAGCAACCCTGAGATTCCACTTTATTCCAGTCAGAATGGCGAAAATCAAAAATTCAAGTGAGAGCAGATACTGGTGAGGATGTGGAGAAAGAGGAACACTCCTCCATTGTTGATGGGATTGCAAGCTGGTACAACCACTCTGGAAATCAGTCTGGATCCTCGGAAAATTGAACACAGTATTACCACTATACCACTATACCATACCACTTCTGGGCATATACCCAAGAGATTCTCCAACATACAACACAGACACATGCTCTACTATGTTTTTAGAAGCCTTGTTCATAATAGCCATAAGCTAGAAAGAACCCAGATGCCCTTCAATAGAGGAATGGATACAGAAAATGTGGTACATTTACACAATGGAGTACTAATCAGATATTAAAAACAATGACTTCATGAAATTCTCAGGCATATGGATGAAATTAGAAAATATTCAGAGTGAGGTAGCCCAGTCACAAAGATCACACATGGTATTCACTCAATGATAAATGGATATTCACCCAAAAGCTCAGAATACCCAAGATACAATTCACAAACCACATGAAGCTCAAGAACAAGGAAGACCAAAGTGTGTACGTTTCAGTCCTCTTAGAAGGGGAAACAAAATACTCACAGGAGCAAATATGGAGACAAAATGTGGAGCAGAGACTGAAGAAAAGGCCATCCAGAAACTTCCCCACCTGGGGATCCATCCTATATACAGACATTAGACACTATTGCGGATGCCAAGAAGTGCTTGCTGACAGGAGCCTGATATAGCTGTCTCTTTAGAGGCTCTGCCAGAGCCTGATAAATACAGATGTGGATGCTCTTAGCCAACCATTAGACTGTGCACAGGATCCCCAGTAGAGGAGTTAGAGAAAGGACTGAAATTGCTGAAGGGATTGGCAACACCATAGAAGAACAAAAATATCAACCAACCAGACCCCACAGAGCTCCCAGGGACTAAATTACCCACCAAAGAGTACATATGGAGGGACCCAAGGCTTCATCTGCATAGTAGCAGAGGATGGCCTTGTTGGGCATCAAGGGGAGGAGAGGCCTTTGGTCCTGTGAAGGCTCAATGTCTCATTATAGGGAGATGGGTTGGTGGGGAGGCAGGAGTGGGTGGCTGGGTGGGGTAGCACCCTTATAGAAGCAGGGGTAGGGGAATGGGATGGGGGTTTCTGAAAGGGATACCGGCAAGGGGAATAACATTTGAAATGTAAATAAAAATAATATCCAATAAAAATAGAAGTTTAAAAAAAATGATAAAATTGAAGACATGCATAAAAATACTGTGATAAAATTGAAGCTATATAGAAATAATTTCTGATAAAATTAAAGACACAAAAAAAGAAATTATGATAAAACAAAAGTCAGAAATATTTCTGAGAAAAATGAAGAGGTATATCAAAATTATTTCTGATATAATTGAAGATTTACATGGAAAAGTTTACTGATAAAATTGAAGTATATTGAAAAACTTGAAGTTTTATATGAAAAATACAATAAATGGAAGACATACATAAAAATATTCTGATAACATTGAAGACATACAGAAATAATTTCTAATAAATTTGAAGAGAACTAGAGAAAATTTTCTAATAAAGTACAAGGGAAAAAAAGACAGTTTATGTCAATATTGCTTTCTTTTTCAAAGGAAATATTTTGAGGATCCTGTCTGGAGCATATCTGCTTCTAGTCAACAGCAGGAGACAGCGGCTTCCCTTGTTGCTTGTCCTGGCTCATCCTGCATCAATATTCACGGCAAATCATAAGCTCTGACTAGAACCAGGAGGTCTCATGTTTACATTTAGGATTTACATACTTAGAAATTAGCTGATACATAGTACATCTAAAGACATTAACTGCAATTTAAATTAAAACTGAGAAAACAAATATATATATATATATATATATATATATATATATATATATATATATACACAGTAGATCATTTTAATTGATCACAGTAGACTGTTATTATTTGTAGCATATTTTATGAAAAGCCATTATAGTCTAAAGATGAAGAAAAACTCAGTAATAAAAGTATTTACATTTTACTCGTTTCTTTATTTAGCTAATAGAACCAAACTGTTCAGATGCTCATATCTGCATTTAATCCTTGGAACTCCATGGTCCATGGTCCATTTCAAACAAGTAGGAAAATGACAAATTGCATTTTCTTTTCTTTCTTTTTTTTTTAATAATTAAAATCTTCTTAAACTCTCAGATCTCCAGGAGGACCTGAGAATTTAGAATGTTCTAAGGAATCTACTTTACTCAAATTTTCATGTATTATTAACCAAGGAATTGTGCCACAATGTCATAATTCACAGTGGAATGTCTGTAACAGATAGGTGAGATAGATAAAAATCTTTTTAGAAAGTTGTTTTCTGGATAAGGAAATTCAAAATACACATATTTGAAATCAAGTAACATGTTTTGAGATTAGAATATAATTATTTCTCCCTTCCCTTTCCTCTCTCCCAGCTCTCCTTCCCCAATTGCTTCAATCTCAAGGGCCTCTTTTTTCACTAATTATTATTACATGCATATAGGTATTTGCACATACATATATTTCTAAAATATAACTTGCTCAGTACGTACATTGCTACTTGCATGTGTATCTTCAGGGTTAACCTTTTGATGTTGAACTACCAGTTAGTATGCTTTTTCCTGGAGAGGACCACCTCTCTGGGGAAAATCACCTCTTTTGCTCTCAATATTCCTCAGCTGCCACTAGTTCTTTATGTAGGTGCAAGGCCTTGTGGGCTTTTCCCCATCCATATTGGCACATACATTGATATCAACTTTGTTCAACTTATATTGACTAGTAATGTTAATGAGAACTTATGAATGTTGCTTTTGATGTTACCAGAAGAACAATCTCTAAGCAAACTCTCAATTACCTGATTCTTTAGAGACATTCTGCACACTTCTCTGAAATATTCCCTGAGCCTTTGGTATGGGAGTGTTTTGTAGATATATCCAGTGGGACTGGGCTCTATAGTGTGGGGCTATGCACAGATAGCCGGGTCCCCAGTTGAGCAAAGGTCTGGAACCCTCGTGACCCGATGGGTGGTAACTTCTACCTGCATGGGACCGAAGGTATTCAGTCATGCCTCCTGGTTCCCTGGCTCCTGTCATGTATCTATAGCCTCCTACAGCACTCCATGCCTCCCGCAGAGAGGTATGTGGCCATCGGTCACATAGGAACAGCACCAAGCCCTCCTACATGCAAATAAGGTTTCCGCAAAACTCTCAAACCAAACCAATGAGAAGTACCTGTTGTCAGACCCTTACTCACCCCAAAACTGTATATAAGAATCCTATCTGGAAGGATTAAAAGTGTAGGAGAACTACTCTGTCCAAAGAGCTGTAACACTTGGGAAGAGGTCTGACGCTCCGCAGTACTCCTCACTGGCTAGTTGGCCTTTAGTTGGCCTTTAGTCAGCCCAGCCCGACCTGACTTAGTGCAGGGCTGCACAGTGTAGCTGAGTAACCTGGAGGCACATCAGAGATGGAGGTGGAGCCAACTGCAGCAGTAGACACATCAGAAGAGACCTCCCCTTCCTGCCCTGCCCTCACTTGCTTCTTTTCTCAGGAACTCTCTCACACCAGGCCTGGCCAGAGATCTCTATGTAAAGCCTCTGGTACACAGGCCCACACTACAGCTCTGCATTTGTATTGGCTGTAGTTTTCTATAGTGGCCTCTATCTATTATAAAGAGAATATGTTCTTGGCGAGGGGTAAGGACGTACACTTACCTGTGGGTAAAAGACAAGTATTTACAGACTATTGTTAGGGATTGTGCTGGTTTAGTAAATTAGTGGTTATAAATACTCCTCCAATAACCATGACTTTTCTAGAAAAGAATATCTTAAGACAATTCCTCTTCTTCTCTCATCATTATATGCTAAATGGTTTACAGAATCTTCTTAGGTAAGCTTGCAAGCATAAAAATTAAGAAGAAAGTCTTACTAATTCAAAGAAGAAGGAAGTCACAGTAACCTAAAAGATGTCAAGAATAGAGAAAGGATTAGAACTGAGTCCAGGATAATCAATGTGAAATAAGTGGCTATTAAATGCTGTGAAGGGGGCTCCAAATTAGATAAACAAATTGTGGTTTGTTTATAGCACTTTAAAAAGAATAAAATGGCTGGTGAGGGAAACATGTATAAAGGCAAGACTACAAGATTACCCTGGGCTTAATATGGAGATTTTTGGATATTAGCCCAGAAACTTAGAATACCCAAGATACAATTTGCAAAACACAAGAAAATCAAGAATGAAGACCAGCGCGTGGATACTTCATTCCTCCTGTGAATAGGAAACAAAATACCCATGAAAGGAGTTACAGAGACAAAGTTTAGAGCTAAGACGAAAGGATGGACCATACAGAGACTACCCCACCAGGGGAGATCCATCCCATAATCAGTCAGTAAACTCAGACACTATGGCATAGGACAGCTAGTGCCTACTTAAGGGAACCTGATATAGCTGTCTCATACAGAAGTGGATGCTCATAATCATCTATATGATGGAACACAGGGCCCACAATGGAGAAGCTAAAGATAGAACCCTAGGAGCTGAAGGGGTCTGCAACCCTAGAAGAGGAACAACAATATGAACTAACCAGAACCCCCAGAACATGTGTCTTTAGCTCTACATGTAGCAGAAGATGGCCTAGTGGCCATCATTGGGTGGAGACGCCCCTTGGTATTGTAATCTTTATATACCCCAATACAGGGGAATGCCAGGACCAAGAAGTGGGAGTGGGTGGGCAGGGGAACAGGGCGGGGTGTGGGGGGGGGGGAACTTTTGGGATAATATTTGAAATGTAAATTAAGAAAATATCTAATAAAAACTAATTGATAAAAAAAAGAACTGTAGTGATATAAAACATGTTTGGTATAGAAAGAGATTAAAATGGGATTATAAAGTGGAGATTCAGTTAGGAGGTAGTGAATACAGTATGGGTACAGCATAGCTATTGAGAGATGCTCTCAGGACTTTTCGGTTTTATAGAATAAAGCTGTGTGATCTAGTCTATTACCAGTTCAGCTCACTATGCCAGCACCATTAATCCAGCTCCCACAGTGCACAAAGTTGATATATATTGAAGAACATAGCTCATATGTATCCACATATGTGTTGAAAAGCACCGGTTCACAACTATAGAAGGATCTGTAATTTCATATTCACTAGTTCCAGTCCTGTTCAAAATTAATGGTTTTATTTTAGTCTTTGTCTGCCTCTACAAGAAACCCACCAGGGTCTTTTGGGCTTGTCTTGTGATTGACCACTGCTGTTCCTAGGGATGCTATGATTTAGGAAGATTCATCTGACCATTTTGATGCCTATGGTAGACAATACTTCTGAATCCAAGAATTAATCTGGAAATGAAAAATTAATATTAACATTCAACACATTCTGTTCTTAATTGTAACTTCAGTAACAAAATCATTACTATTATTATGTGGTATTTTATAATTAAAATTTTGTTGCAAAATAAGTTTCAAATAAAAAGCATAATTCAGAGAATTTAGCCAGACCCAAAGGCTATATATCTCAAATAACTTCCATACGATTAAAATAGCCAGTCTGAAGCTATGGAGTTTCATTTATATTTTTACTTTTAATTATGTTTTTATTTTATGCATTCATTCACTACCAGAAAAACAATGAAAACTCGAAAAACTATAAAAACAAATAGCTTCATATCCTTTTTCAAGAATCATGTGTCTACTACCTGAATTCCATCCTTTTTCATCACCAAAAATTTACCCTTTCTTATTCTCCTTTTTAAATGCTATATTGTATCCACATATACATTTTTATACACACACACAAGAGGGGGGTTTAGACTGAGCTAGGGTCATGATCTATAACCCTAGCCTCATAAGCTATTTTTTAAATATCCTCTCAACAACCCTTTAAGCTACTCCATCTATACCATTGAGCATTACATGTCACAGAGTTAAAAATTTTCATTGTTAATTTAGAAGTCACTGTTAGATTTTTCTTTAAAGTGGTCTGTTTGTTTTTTAATATGCTATTTACTGAGTATCTTTTTACCTTGGTAGCTTGAACTGAACGCATGCCACTCTTAATTGTAAGAGAGTCTGGATAAACTTTCCACTCTTACAACCTTTTAGTGGAGAAAACAGGGAAATGGTAAATAAAAGCTAAAAATCCACCTGTCACAGTCAAAGTAGGGTAGTAGGATGACCTCCGGGGGTTTTGAGAAGCTTTGAGTTTGTAGATCTCATCTCTAAAATAAAAATATATATGTAGCAATTACTAGAGACATAGAGAATGTACATAAAATAAAGACTGTATATAGTGTTGTCATATTTTATAGTAGCAAATCATACAGATAAACAATATTAAAATAAACATAATAAGATCATTTTCAACCAAAAGGTTTACTTTCTTCTCCTTTTGAAAAAAAAAGCTAGAAACTCTGTATGGGACCCTAATGGGTTATGGGCTATTGGACCTAATGCTACACTGACACTTTCCTAGACTTTCTAGAATAACTACATTTGTTTTTCTTCATCCCATCACTCTGATAGCTTCAGTCCTTTTGTCTATTAACTGCCTGCCTGTTCTCTGACTTCCAATTCACGTTTCTCAAAAGCAGGAGAGGAGTGTTTTATTTTTTTAATTCTGTTTTGTACTTGCAACTGTGTGATTATTTTGCCCTCTGCTCTGAAAAGAATCCAGCCCTGTCTAAAAAGAACAATAGGTCAACAATCAGGTATGCTTGTTCTTGGCTTTATTCATTTCAATGCTTCTTTGACTTCTAGAAAAACCTCTAAGCTCAGGTCCAATTATAACAGTTTTGGATTGAATGGGTGATTCTCTGTTGTAAAGAATTACTGAGCTCAGGTCCAATTATAACAGTTTTGGATTGAATGGGTGATTCTCTGTTGTAAAGAATTACTTCCCCAGTCTTTTCAGTCAGCAATTCATTCTGCTGCTTCACTCTCTCTGTATTGGCAAACATCATCTCACTCCCATGGGTCACACTGACCTTTGCTGACAGATACCCATTACCCCCTATTCTGCTGGCCCAGGTATCCAAGCATTGCTTGCTGCCAAAGGTCTGCCATGCACTTGTTTGAAAAACTGATGAATAAAATATAGCTCTTAGTTGTATTTGCCTTACATTAAAAGAAAAAAAAACAAAAAACAAATTAATTTTAAAGAATAAATTTGACTTTTACTACCCAGTGTGAGAGAGTCAAAGGATTATATCTTGACTACATCCCTCCCTTCTGTCTCCCACCTCCCCCTCTTTTCTTTCTCCCTTTCCTCTATTGATTCTTTCTTCTGATTCTGTACCAAATTAGAAAAGCAAAACAAAACAAAACAACAACAAAATACTCAGAAATTAAACAAAAACAAAAGAAACAGAAAACAAAAAACAAAATTGCTTTTAGTAAGACCCAGTTATTGTCTCATTAACCTAACCACATTAGGTTAAACTTGAATCACTCCTTGGATATGTGCTGTATTTCTCTTAAACAAGCCTGGGCCACAAGTTCTACCTTGAAGCTAAAATAATTCTTTTAAACTCTATGGGGCCAGGATATAGGTCAATCTATCCCCCCAAAAGAACATCATATACACACATAAAAGTTTTTACTAAACTAACAAATCTAAAAATGAATTTTAATTTATTTGTTTGCGATTTTGTTCTCATTCATTCATCTATAGGCAAACACTGAATTCTAGGAACACTGCTCTGCTTGGGGGAATATTCCACTGCTTTCAAGAAGTTGTCTTTAACATCTAAATTATGAATTCTCAGCTTCTCAGGTGTGGTTTGGCTGTCCTCTGAATAAAACAGTGTGGACAGGCTTGGAAAAGCATATGAACCACCAGAGATGAGTGAGCAAGGTACCCGAGGCAGACCAGAGACTGCCTGGCTAGATGAAAGGCAAGTCTGTCCAATCAGTGCTTTTCCAGGATACAAATAAAAGCATAGTCCTAACCTAACTAGACTACTATGTCTACCTGAGCAAACTTTTACAAAAGACAACCCAAGAACTGTGAGGGACCATGGCACCCCACTCAGAAATAGAAAAGATGGCCAAATTACCCTGAAAGAAGAAAGGACACTTGAATAAAAACAAGCAAATGAATCTCAACCAACAAACTAATTCCAAATGTGCAAGCCTCAACGCAGAAAAAAAAAACAACAAAAAAGATCTAAACAATGTGTTGCCTTCAAAGGTTACAGGCCCCACAATAAGGGTCCTTAATGGGACTGATGTAGAATAAATTTTATTGGAAGAATTCAAAAGAATGAATTTAAACATGTTCAAAGAATTCAGAGATGGCATGAAGGTGTTCCAAAGAAACAAAATTTAAACATCTAAATGAAATACGGAAGTCAATTCAGGGCATGAAAATAGAATTTAAAAAAGACATAGAAGAACTGGAAATAAACCAAACTGAAATTATGCTGGAAATGAAAATTTCAACACGTCAAATAGAATTCTCAATGAAAAGCATCGTCAATAGAATTGACCATGCAGATGATATAATACCAGGGTTTGAAGTGGAGGTGGAGAAAGATAATCACTCAATAAAAGCCAGAGATAAATTTAAGAAAAATATGAATGGAACATGGAAACATTCCAGAAAACTGTGAAAGTCAAAATTCATCACTTATGGGCATAAAAAGAGAACAATTCCATGCAAAAGAAACAACATATTTTCAATAAAATTAAAAAAAACAAATCCTAAGTGTTTTAGTTAGGGTTTATTGCTGTGAAGAGATACCATGGCCAAAGCAACTGTTATAAAGGCTAACATTTCATTGGATCTGGCTTGCAGTTTCAGAGGTCCAGCCCATTATCATCATGGCAGGAATTATGGCAGCACACAGGCAGACATGGTGCTGAGGAATCAAGAGTTCTACATTCTGATCAGAAGGCAGCCAGGAGGAGACTAGATTCCATACTGGGCAGAGCTTGAGCATTGGAGACCTCAAAACCTTCCTACCCAGTGACATTTCCTCCAGCAAGGCTACACCTCCTAATAGAGGCACTTCCTGTGGGCCACAAGTATTCAAATACAGGAGTCTATGGAGACCAAACCTATTCAAATTACCGCATCAAGTCTAGAGGAAAAAAAAAAAAAAGATGCCCATCCAGATACATAGTGCATGCAAAGCACTGAGATACAGGACAAGAAATATCACCGTCGTGTTATAGTTACTACACTAACATTATAGACTAAAGAAAGTGTACTGAAAGCTGTAAAAGAGAAGGGCCAAACACATGTAAAAGCAGAGCAGCCAGAATAACAGCTGATTATTCAATAGAAGAATTTAAAGCATGAGGGTTGGATGGAGTATATTTCAAATGCTGAATATTACATCTGCCAATCAAGAGTATTATATACAGCAAAAAAATATTTGTTACAACTAAAAAAGAAAGAAAAATATTCTACAATAAAAGTATAGTAAAGGAATTAATTCATACCCAATAATCCAATTACACAGAAGGTGCAGTAAAGGAGAACCCCACAAAATCAACAAGCTGAGACAAGTTAGAAGAATTTTTTCTATAGTAACTAAGTAGTAATTGTCTCAATCTCTGAATAAAAAATGAACAGAATCTATCTTTTTTTTTCTGCCTCCAACAAAAACCGATAACTGCTAATACAGACATCACCTTAGGTTGAAGGATGTAAAAGAGTACTGTAAGCAAAAGGACTCAGAAGACAATCAATTTGTCTAAAGCAGATAAAATAATCTTCAAACACTAATCAGAGGAGACAAAAGTTAGCCTCCTACTGATTACATGAAGAATCCATCAGGAAGATCATTCTGAACATGAATGCAACACAGATATACCTATTTTTATCAAACAAACACATATAAAGTCACAAATAATCCCCAGAACAATAATATGAGTCATTTACTTTAATATTCCACGCTTATCAATAGATTGGTCACATGAAAAAAAATAGAAAACCATTGAAGCTAAATTTCTTCATAAATCAAATAGACGGATAAGACACCTACAGAACATTCTACACTAACACCTGCTGAATACACATTGATCTCATAATTCCATGAAACTTTCTCTACAATAAATCTCACGCTACCCCATAAAAGTCTCTATAAGGAAATTGAAATAACTCCTTTAAACTGTTGATTTGTAATTTTATCCCATGGTGTTCAGAAGGAATAAAACAACTATAGAAAGTATACAAACTCATGAGAGTTAAGCAACACACACTTGAAGGACATATTAAAATTGTGAAATTACACTATGCTGTCTGGTGTTGGCCAGAGCCAAGTGTATGGCCCAAGTAGATTTCATTCATCTAAAAAGTATCTTCAGCAAACAAGCTGACGTTCATAGATAAGAAGAGTCTTACAGATGGCATAAATTAGCATATAGTTAGATAATACTGTAGCTGCTTTTGGTACATTTTAACATCTAAAAGTGAAAGCACCAATTGGTATAATTTTCAATCTTAAGTATTTTCAGGAAGCTCTGCTGAAAGCTTGTTCCATAGCTGGTGTACTGGTACTATTAAAGAACATAGTTATACTCTTGGGTATCCACACTTAATTTTTTCTCAATTTTCTACTTCTTGCTGTCCATGAGGAGAGCTGATTTTTGTTGTTGTTTGCTTGTTCATCTTTGGGAGGTTGTTGTTTTGTTTTGTTTTGTTTTGTTTGTTACTTGATTTAGCCTTAGGCTGCCTCCTATCAGATCTTAAATCAACTGAGTGAAACCATCTTTGAAAAGTTAAGCTGAAATAAGTCTTCCATTGTTTTAAGTTGTCTACCTCAACTATTTTGCCCATAGCAATGGAAATCTGATTATGTGTAAACAGTTTTAATAAACAACATGAGATGTGTATTTGTGGTTCATTTTATTTGGTTATGGATGAAAGACGAATGGCAGCATACTGTGGCATTTCTGGAAGTCAACTCTAGACAATAAAAAGCAATAAATTCTTAATTCCTTGTAAAGAGAAATAATGAGATGTCTGTCCTCAGTCTACTTTATTTCTTTCTTTCTTTTCTTTATTTTATTAGATATTTTCTTAATTTACATTTCAAATGCTATCCCGAAAGTTGCCTCTACCCTCCCCCTGCCCTGCTCCCCTACCCACCCACTCCCACTTCTTTGCCCTAGCATTCGCCTGTATTGGGGCAGATAAAGTTTGCAATACCAAGGGGCCTCTCTTCCAAATGCTGGCCGACTAGGCCATCTTCTGCTACATATACAGCTAGAGACACGAGTTCTGGGGGTTCTGGATAGTTCATATTGTTGATCCACCTATAGGGTTGCAGACCTCTTCAGCTCCTGTGGTACTTTCTCTAGCTTCTCCATTGAGAGCCCTGATTTCCATCCTATAAATGACTGTGAGGATTCACTGCGGTATTTGCCAGGCACTGGCATAGCCTCATACAAGACAGCTATATCAGGGTCCCTTCAGCAAACACTTGCTGTCCTATGCAATAGTGTCAGAGTTTGGTGACTGATTATGGGATGGATCCCCATCCCCAGTTGGGGTAGTCTCTGGATAGTCCATCCTTTCATCTCAGCTCCAAACTTTGTCTCTGTAAGTCTTTTCATGGCCCTCTAGTTAGTTTGACTAAGTGTTTATCTATCTTGTTGATTTTCTCAAAGAACCAGCTCCTGGTTTGGTTGATTCTTTGAATAGTTCTTTTTGTTTCTACTTGGTTGATTTCGGCCCTAAGTTTGAATATTTCCTGCCATCTACTCCTTTTGGGTGAATTTGCTTCCTTTAGTTCTAGAGCTTCTAGGTGTGCTGTCAGGCTGCAAGTATATGATCGCTAGTTTTTTTTTTTGGGGGGGGGGGTTGTTGTTGTTTGGGTTTTTTTTTTTTTTTTTTTTTGGAAGCACTCAGGGCTATGAGTTTTCCTCTTGGGACTGCCTTCATTGTGTCCCATAAGTCTGGGTATGTTGTGGCTTCATTTTCATTGAACTCTAGAAAGTCTTTCATTTCTTTCTTTATATCATCCTTGACCAAGGAATCATTGAGTAGAGTGTTGTTCAGTTTCCACATGAATGTTAGTTTTCTATTATTATGTTGTTATTGAAGATCAGCCTTAGTCCATGGTGGTCAGATAGGATGCATGGAATAATTTCAATATTTTTGTATCTGTGGAGGCCTGTTGTGTGACCAATTATATGGTCAATTTTGGAGACAGATTCATGTGGCGCTGAGAAGAAGGTATATCCTTTTGTTTTAGGATAAAATGTTCTGTAGATATCTATTAAATTTGCTGAAAATCTTCATTCTCGTCTACTCCTATTATCCATAGTTTTGGTCTTCTCATTGTGTCCTGGATTTTCAGGATGTTTTGAGTTATGATCTTTTTGCATTTTGCACTTTCTTTGATTCTTGTGCCCATGTTCTCTATGGATTCTTCTGCACCTGAGATTCTCTCTTCCACCTCTTGTTTCCTGTTCCTGATGCTCACATCTATGGTTCCTGATTTCTTTCCTAAGGTTTCTATCTCCAAAGTTGTCTCACTTTGGGTTTTCTTTATTGTTTCTACTTCCCTTTTTAGGTTCTGGATGGTTTTGTTCAATTCCATTACCAGTTTGGTTGTGTTTTCCTGTAGTTCTTTAAGGGATTTTTGTGTTTCCTCTTTAAGGACTTTTACCTCTTTAGCAGTGTTCTCCTGTATTTGTTTAAGCGAGTTATTAATGTCCTTCTTAATGTCCTTCTTAATGTCTTCTACCAGCACCATGATTTTAAATCTGAGTCTTGCTTTTTGGGTGTGTTGTGGTATCCAGGCCTGGCTGAGGTGGGAGTGCTGGGTTCTGATGAAGGTGAGTGGTCTTGGTTTCTGTTATTAAGATTCTTATGTTTGCCTTTCACCATCTGGTTATCTCTGGAGTTGGTTGTTATAGTTGTCTCTGGTTGGAGCTTGTTTCTCCTGTGATTCTGTTAGCCTCTGTAAGCAGTCCTTGGAATCCAGCTATCTCCTGAGTCTCAGTGGTCAGAATACTTTCTGCAAGCAAGCTCTCCTCTTTCAGGGAAGGTGCACTGAGGTCTGGTGTTCAGACCTGCCTCTTGGCTAAAGAAGAAGGCCCAATAAAGGGCCTGTCCCAAAAGATTTGTTTCCTCTGTGGCCTTAATACTTACCTGCACATATTGGTCTCTGAGGGACCCAAGACCCAAGTTGGCTTTCTCAGGTGCTCCAGCAGGCAAAGCCCTCCCAGTCAGACACCTCTCCTCAGGTAGGGAAGGTGCCCGGATGTCTGGAGTATGAAACTGGTTCTTTCCCAGCAGCTGTGTTGCTTCTGCCTGTCCCAGAAGCTGTGTTGCTTCTGCAGTCCACACTCTCACCTGTGCAGACTGGTCTCTGAGGGACCTGGGACCCAAGATGGCTCCCTCAAGAGTTCTGGCATGCAAAGCCCTCCTGGGCGGACACCTCTTCTCAGGCTTGGAAACTGGATCTGTCCCAGAAGCTGTGTTGCTTAGCAGTCTGCTCACTCACCCTCTGCAGTCTGCAAGCTGACCTGAGCAGACTGGTCACTGAGCGACCTGGGACCCAAGTTAGCTCCCTCATGTGCTCAGGAAGGCAAAGCCTTCCCAGGAGGACACCTCTCCTCAGGCGGGGAAGGTGCCTGGATGTCTAGTGCCCAAAACTGGGCCTGTCCCAGGAGCTGTGTTGCTTCTGTGGTCTGCTCACTCACCCTTCACAGTCTGTGAGCTGACCTGTGCAGACTGTTCTCTGAGCGACCTGGGAACCAAGATGGCTCCCTCAATTTCTAGCAGGCAAAGCCCTCCGGGGCAGACACCTCTCATCGGGTGGGGATAGTGCCGGATGTCTAGAGTCAGAAACTGGGTCTGTCCCAGAAGCTGTGTTGCTTCTGTCTGTCCCAGAAGCTGTGTTGCTTCTGTCTGTCCCAGGAGCTGTGTTGCTTAGCAGTCTGCTCACTCACCCTTTGCAGTCTGCGAGCTGACCTGCACAGACTGGTCTGAGGGACCCAGGACCCAAGTTGGCTACCTCCTGAGCTCTGGCAAGCAAAGCCCTCCCGGGAAGACACCTCTTCTCAGGTGGGGAAGGTGCCCAGATGTCTAGTGCCCGAAACTGGGCCTGTCCCAGAAGCTGTGTTACTTCTGTGGTCTGTTCAGTCACTGTTTGCAGTCAGCAAGCTGACTTGCGCAGACTGGTCTCTGTGGGACCTGGACCCAAGATCCTGTTGTTTATTTATACACAGAATCATGTTAGTTGCTTATAAGCAACTAGCAACTATTTATACACAGAATCATGCTAGTTGCTTATAAGCAACTAGCAAAGTCTTGGACAGAGGAAGAAGGGATTAGATCTGCTGTATGTTAATAGTTCTTAGAGTTGTTTAGCTGGCACTTTAGGATGATTTATACTTTCTATCATAAATGTTTGAACTTAAGTCAATAAATATAAAGTTCCAGGACTCTACCTAGCACCACACAATTAGTGAATGTTAGCTAATCTAGTTTCAAAAGCGAGAAACACTATGTGGGTGGCATCAGATATACCTATGTAATTTTGATTTTTAAAGTTTACATTTTTTTCTGCAGGTATTTGCAGAATAGTTTACTTGTATCAGATTAACTCTCCTACCAATATAAACTTTGAACAAAATACTTTTAAGAATTTGAATATACTGAACAAAAGAAAGTATATACTGGAGCTGACAGAAAGCTTGAAGAAGGGGAGCAAAAGAGATTAGCAAGAGATTTATTTACTGCCTACTCCCCTGAGCACAGTCCCGAGCCTTTCATGGAGTCCAGTGATATAGAACCAGAGAGAAACCACTAGCCCCAATAGGGTGAAAACAAGGAATCTACAAAAAGGAGGAATAAATTCTGTGTCTTTTGCCTTCAACCATTGTCTTTTAAATGGCAGCATATATAATTCAACCCATAAAGAAAGCAGTTAGATGGTGGAAATTTCATCGGTGACCCATTCACATTAGAGGAACTTGGAATGACTTCAGACTTCCCCCGAAAACAACAGAAAGTCCCCACAGCTTGAGACTCTACTTAGTATTAAGGATTCTATCCTAGCATGTAACCAGCCTTAAACCAATCATCCATGTGCCACCAATGAAATAATAGAATGAAATTCAAAACCTATAGGAAAGAATAAAACATAGTCTGTATACTTTGTCATTCATCATATCCAAAATAAAGTGGAACAACGCTAGACACTGGAAATCTGATCCATATCTGAAGGAAAGGACCATTTATGAAGGCGCTCTCCAAATGGTCTGGCTGCTTTCATTAGCAGACAGGGGCTTTAAAGCAGCTGTTGCAAACATGTTAAAGGATTTATAGAAAAGGATGTCAGGATGGGAAATCTTGGCAGAGGCATAGAAAGTGTCAAGAAGTTTTGCCGAAGTTTAAAAGGAGAGCATGACTGACAGATATACCAACTAGTAAAAACCGGAAAGACATAAGGTATGTAAGCCAGTTATGTAGAAATGCATTTCTTCTTATGGCTGATGATCCAAGTTTTACTGATAATATTCTTTTTAAAAGCTTCTATGGTACAACCACTCTGGAAATCATTCTGGCGGTTCCTCAGAAAATTGAACATATTACTACCAGAAGATCCAGCAATACCTCTCCTGGGCATATACCAAGATGATGTTCTAACTGGTAATAAGAGCACATGCTCCACTATGTTTATAGCAGCCATATTTATAATAGCCAGAAGCTGAAAAGAACCCTGATGTTCCTCAACAGAGGAATGGATACAAAAATGTGGTACATTTACACAATGGACTACTACTCAGCTATTAAAAACAATGAATTTATGAAATTCTTGGGCAAATGGGTGTATCTAGAGGATATCATCCTTAGTGAGGTAAACCAATTGCAAAAGAAGTCACTTGATATGCACTCACTGATAAGTGGATATTAGCCCAGAAACTTAGAATGCCCAAGATATAATTTGCAAAACACAAGAAAATCAAGAAGAACGAAGACCAAAGTGTGGATACTTCATTCCTCCTTAGAATAGGGAACAAAACACCCATGGAAGGAGTACAGAGACAAAGTTTGGAGCTGAGATCAAAGGATGGACCATCCAGAGACTACCCCACCCATGGATCCATCCCATAATCAGCCACCAAACCCAGACACTATTGCTTATGCCAGCAAGATTTTGCTGAAAGGACTCTGGTATAGCTATCTTGAGAGAGGCAATGCCAGCGCCTGGCAAATACAGAAGTGGATGCTCACAGTCATCTATAGGATGGAACACAGGGCCCCCAATGGAGGAGCTAGAGAAAATACCCAAGGAGCTGAAGAGGTCTGCAACCCTTTAGGTGAAACAACAATATGAACTAATCAGTATCCCCAGAACTCGTGTCAATAGCTGCATATGTAGCAGAAGATGGCCTAGTTGGCCATCATTGGGAAGAGAGGTCCCGTGGTCTTGCAAACTTTATATGCCCCAGTACAGGGGAATGCCAGGGCCAAGAAGTGGGAGTGGATGAGTAGGGGAGTAGGGTGGGGGGAGGGTAGAGGGTACTTTCGGGATTATATTTGAAATGTAAATAAAGAAAAATATCTAATAAAAAAAAGATAAAACCCAAAACATAAAAGCGTCTAGACTGTGTGCTTCATGTCCTGTAGGTGAGGCCTATGGATAGATCCAGGCAGATAATAGCTACTAGATGCAGACCAGGCATGTGACTTCCATGTTTCCATAAGTGAATGAAATTTAAAGTTAACTACAACTCCATCCTTGTCTCCTTGCTTCCTTTATATTTATCCAATGCTCTATATCCATATTCCCAATGTTCTTTTTACAAATGAGACAATCAGTGTGATATAAATGCCTTGGTCTTTTTAATAAAATAACTGTCCCACAGATGAGATTCCAAAAGGCTTCCATATCATCAGTATCATAAAGGGTTTTCTAAACAATTAATTCCTAGACAATTGGGCAAAAAGCCCAAGATTCATTAGAAAGAATGGCACCACCAGCTCTTAGCTAGGGGACCCTGAACATATGGGGGTACCAGGTGATCTACCTACTTTGCAATTATCCAAGAGTGCCTGACTAAAATTTGATTGATAGTCCCCTGGGTGGTAGAACTTGGTATAGTTCTGTTGAAGCCTTAGCATCTGAAGGATGCCCAGCTCTGATAACAGAATTGTTCAAAGAATGATACACTATAAACTGATGATTTACAAATTATCACATATCATAACCCAATTCGATCACTCTGGAAATTCTAAGGTTGTCTTATAATACATTAAAATTTTTCAATGCATTTTATCAAAGTACCATTTAAAGTTCATGCTTTTTTGCAAAATAACATATAGTTCAGAGGAAAACACCAGGATTTGTTTTGACTTTCCTTTGTGTGATTGTAAGGAATTGGGAATTCTGAGTTGGATGTCTAGTAACAGTAATAGCAACAGGTCTGAGAGGCAGAAGATCTTCAGTCTGAGAGGCAGATGATCATATAGTTTAGGCTGAATGCAGAGGCAACCAAGTTCCTCCTCCTTTCAATTAATCACTGAATGACACATTTAATATCCTTTTGCCACATCATTGAAAAGGTTCCTGGGGTCTAAACAAAAATTCCCACATGAGTTGCCATGGTCAAAAGAAATGTGTATGACCATTTTCCAAAAGCCATATAAAAAATCATGTATGAATAACTTAAGAGTAACTACAGAATTTATTCAATGATATTTTCTCTAACTTATTACTTGAAAGAAAAGAAATGGTTAACACTTTTTTGACAGAGCATATCCCATCCTAAAGATCTATTTTCAGTATTCAAGCTCATAGAGAGTAATCCTTAGAGCTTCACGGTGAATGCTGGGGAAATCTGGGGGAAATATGTCATCTTTCAATTTCAAATAAATTTCTTAAACAGAACAACAACAAAAAAGGATAAAAGTGTATATCAGTTCAGTTCTGGCTATATGTCTCAGTGATTACTGGCTATTGTCTCTAAGTTTAACAATCTTAGCTTCATTACCAGCACCCTAATGGTAGAAAAGAACTGACCTCTGAGGGATATTCTTTGACCTCTGCATATTTGGCATGGCACACATGTGTACACACACACACACACTATCTAAACTGTCAATTAAATTTTTATTAACTTAAAAAAATCTCATATTAGCAACTTAAGTGAAAGATACTCTTAATGTTGACCCTAACATATACAAACATAACTTATTGCTTCATTTGTACAATACCAAATAAATTATTTAACTTCTAAGGATTGATCAGGATATGACATTTACATTGCTTACATCTATGATAGGATTCCACCCCCCACCCTAATTAGCATGAGTCTTACTGGAAATCTATCAGTTGAATTGCTTGTTAATCAAAGGAAGATTCAGAAGAACTTTTCCCCTGAACACCCAGGAAGGTTACTGGCCTACACCACAAGCGTTCTAATGGCCAGGAGTTCAGTGGGCAAACCTTCTAGGAGTTGCAGAAAGCCTCTTGAGTTATTCAAGAAGGAGTAGGCATTCTTTCTTTGTCAAGACTACTGCTGTTAGAAATTCATTATGTATGTCTGTTGCCTAAGTGACTATTCTTGGCCAGCTCCTCTGTCTGCCCTTGAAACTTCCAGACCTGTCTGCAGTCAAGCTGACAGTAGTTTAAAATATATGGACACAAAATTTATCAGTTAATGTCAAGATAGTAACAATTAAGTGAATCAATTTTTAAAATGTATTATGAAAAAGAACTGTGTTCTAAATTCAAAACAAAAAAAAATTACAACATATAAGAAGAGCAAAGTGTTTTCTCTTGTTCCAACTTTCATTGTATAAGTCTGGCATTTCTGAGGTTTTTTTTCCTTAAATGCTAGTTCTATTATTTTTGTAACATTTTTATTATGTCTTTGAGAATTTTATACATGTGAACCCCAATTTTATACATGTCCTCCCCTCACTATCCTCTTTACTGTCCAGCCAACTTTGAGATTACTTTTATTTTCTTACTTTCCTGTCAGGTCCAATCTGTGTTGGTGTGTGGTCAACCTACAAGGGGCTTAGATCTTTAAAGGAAACTGATTCTTCTTCTATTGGCTATCAAGTGCCAATTACTCCTTACTTAGCTAGCAGTGGTATATTGTGTTCTTCCCTTTTTATACTGGGTTTTATCTCACTGAAACTCACACAGGTCTTATGCATGTTTTCACAATCACTGTGAGTTTATAAGTGCAGTTGTCCTGCTTTGTCTAGAAAATACTTTTTTTCTGTGATGCTATCAACTGTCTCTGGCTATAACCATGTTTCTGCCTCCTCTTCCACAAAAATCCCTGAGCCTTAGGGCATGAGGAGCGGCATAAATGTCCCATTTATTTAGTACTGATCATTCAATGGCCTCCTGTTCCCTACCCGTGGGCCAGTTGAAGGTCTCTGTGTTAATTGCCATATACTGTAAGGAGAGGCTTTTCTGATGAAGGTTCAGAGATGGGTACAACTCATTAAGTCGTTTAATACTATATCAGTTTAGCAGAATAATAGTATTATTATTGTGGTTTTTATAGCCTATGATCTATCAAACCTATCAATAAAGGTTCTTGGCTCCTGTAATAGTGCCTGGCATGGGTTTCATCTCACAAAACAGGACTTTGTCCCAGAAACTAGTTGGTTACTTATATAGCATGTGTGCCACTTTTGTACCAGTAATCCTATCTTGTCAGGCCAGTCACTGTTGTATCTTGCAGAGCTTATGGCTGGGTAAGACTAAGTCTCACTTTTCTCTGCTGGCTGTATATTTAGTGTCACCCTGCATCATAAATGCTATCCACTGGGAATGAACCTTCCAGGTGAGTGCCCTTTCTAGTTTCATTTCCAGGTCTCTATAGATATTCCAAGTTAAACACAAAAAACTTACAAATTCAAAATTATGATTAGCAAACAAGGAACATGAAAACAGGCAGCATTCAACTTTCTTGGGGTGTGAATGTAGATGGAGAAAATACTTGAGAGTTTAAGTGGGACGACGATAGGACACAGAAAGAATGTTGAGCAAACTTAAGAGTGTATGAGAAAGTCATGTTGAAACTTACCACTCTACAGAAAAATTTTAAAATAAAAAATTTTAATGGAACTTGCCTATGGAGGTGAGTAAGCCCTATCTCAGAAGCTATGGGTTATTTATCAAAAATCCCAATGGGCACTACATACATGAATGTGCTATATAGGCATACATATAGGCAAAACACCCATACACATGAACTAAAATAAAAGTAAATCTAAGTTTTGAAGGAAGGAAGGAAGGAAGGAAGGAAGGAAGGAAGGAAGGAAGGACAGAGAGAAGGGAGGGGAGAGAGGAGGTGAGAAGAGAAGAGAAGAGAAGAGAAGAGAAGAGAAGAGAAGAGAAGAGAAGAGAAGAGAAGAGAAGAGAAGAGAAGAGGAGTTGCACAGACCCAAGGGCAGATACAAACTTCTGAAGAGTCCAAATTTTGGGTATCATCGTGCTGAGGTGCTACCGACAGTTAATAATAGCTGCTGATAGGGATGGAAGATACTTCCTTCAGTGGTGGTCTCTGGTAAATGCCCTTGTTCTTATAAATAACCTTTTACCCATGTTCATATAAGCAACTTGAATTAAACCTCACTGAGGATGGGACAAGAAAGATTAATTGTAGGTAAGCATGATGAAAGTTCATTATATACATGTATAAAATACCCCATAAATCCTCTTACAATGCCTAATAAAATAAATTAAGGGCTATTTCTTTTAACTCTAAGATGCTAGTGTCTATAAGAGATCCTGTATCAGTGAGTCAGGTGAACATCGATCAGTATGTGTGCACTAGAGAACAAAATAAGTTGTGGTTGTAATGTAAAATGATAGTAGAACCTTGACTTAAAATTCATTCAGAGTTTCATCATGATGACCACAAATGAAAGCTGCTTGTTTCCCTTCTGAGTGGAGGGCCTATCCAGCTACCCTCTGTGTAAGGCTCAGGAGCCCATTCAACACAGATTGTGTCAGTTACTTGTTGGGACTCAGTTCTGCTAAATAGAAAGCAAGTTAAAAATGGTTCCGTTCCACCATGGCTAAAAAATAATATTAATAATGATGACAGGATATTAAAAAGGTAATGGCTTCCGGCATGGTACATACTGCAAATGAAAGCAAGAAAGTGAGAAGCAGCAGAGGTACGTCAATTGAAAAATGGCCACTCCATAAATGATGGCACAGCAGTAAATCACAGGGCAAGGAAGCCTCAGAGATGTATGCTCAGCATCTTATAAGCAAGCTTTGCCTAAGAATGCATGTTTTAGAAACATTATCATAAAGTAGAATACTCGGTTAGCTCAGGTTTGCATCATTGCTGATGTTTCCTAGATTCACGTGTAGGATTCTAATGTCAAATATTTAGAACATAGAAAAATGTCACTTAAACATATTTATGAACATGTGCTGCATTATCTAAAAGGCTCTTGGGCTCTTAAAGGTCACCTTTATGAGACATCTTTTTCCCTTGGCTCTCAGGATCAGAGCATTAGGTTCATCAGTCTCCATGGTTCATGGCAAGTTATTAACACTGAGCTGTTAGCCAGGTGCCCCTGTGGTTGAATTAGGGAGAAGCTGGAAGAAGTGCAAGAGGAGGGCAGCCCCATGGGAAGAACAGCTGTCTCAACTACCCTGGAACCCCGAGACACTGAACCAACTAGGCAACATACACCAGCTGATATGAGGCCCCCAAAACATAGACAGCAGAGGACGGCCTAATCTGGCCTCAGTGAGAGAACATTCACCTAACCCATGAGAGACTTGAGGCCTCAGAGAGTGGGGAGGTTTGGTTGGGGGAGGGGGGCAGAGTGGACACATCCTTTGGAGACAGAGGAGGAAGAATGAGATAAGGAGCAGGTGGAAGGCAGACCAGGAGGAAGATAATGACTGGACTGTACAAAAAAAAAAAAAAACAGATTTAAAAATAAGAAGAGGAGGAAGAAGGGGCAGGGGCAGGAGGAGAAGGAGAAGGAGAAGAAGAAAGAAAGAAGGAAGGAAGGAAGGAAGGAAGGAAGGAAGGAAGGAAGGAAGGAAGGGAGAGAGAGAGAGAGAGAGAGAGAGAAAGAAAGAAAGAAAGAAAGAAAGAAAGAAAGAAAGAAAGAAAGAAAGAAAGAAAGAAAGAAAGGAAGAGAGAGAAGGGCTTTCTTGCTTTCTTGCTTTCTTACATGGTCCCTTTTATTACTATGCCTCACTGTCTTCTCTACTCACTTCCTAGACAAATATCCCATTCTGGTCTTTGTTTCATAAAATCTGAATATAAAATTTGTTGAATGAATTAATTCAAATAGCATATCTAGACATATATAGATATAGTGTATTTGTATTTAGGTTATAGTTTTAAATACAATACTCAGATTCTTATTTTCTTTCATTTATTTATTTATTTACTTACTTACTTACTTGCTTACTTACTTACATATTAAAGATCTGTCTGTATTTTCTACATGGGTATAACTCTTCTAGTCTGTGATGTATCATATTCACCCATCAACCATATTCTCTCCCCACTGATTGTGGTTGTTTCAACTCATGTTACCAAATTACTGCAGCCATGAGCATATTATCATTGTCTCATAATGGATCTATCTGTATGGGACTCTCTTTGGATCATTTATTAAGGAAAGGAACTTCCCTTAATAAGTAGAAGTAGAAAACTGGAGACATGGCTCACCAGTTAAGAACACTTGTTCCTGCAGAGGACTTGGCTTCAGCCCCAGCACTAGGGCACACAGCCATCCATAACTCCAGTTCCAGGGATGAGACTCCCTCTTCTGACTTTCTCAGACATCAGGCACACATGGTTTGCACATACATATATAGGTAAAATGCTCATTCAAATAAAAATAAAGAAAATGTAGATGAACACAGTGAGGGTATTTTGAGTAAATCACCCTGGTAGTCCTTCTGAATGACTTATCAGTTTTATTTCCTACCAGTAACACACCCGATCTCTTTACAGCAGTAACACTGTCCACAGCTGGCATTACTTAGTCATCCACTCATTCCAGGAAGATATTGACAGTCTTATTATGGTTTGCATTTCCAGCATTTGAAATAGATGTGGGTACCTCTCTGTTAATTTCTTAACTCCTTTGTATGCATTGCTATTTCTACTGAATTTTATGTCTGGTTTTTACATCTCCCCTTCTTCTGCTACTGTGCTATCTGCTAATTACTTCTTTGTGTGATATCCTTAACTAAACAGATGCTTAATTGTGATGAAAATATGACCAGCTATCTTCTTATGCTTGATAGTTTAAAAGCCCTTTTTACCTTAAATTGATTTTTCCATGCAACTAAATAAATATTTCCATGAGTTCTCTTCTATCACCTATTGTTGGGATTGAGCTTGGTTTTGTTTGTTTGCGCCAGGGTCTCACTGTATGATGCAGGCTGATCTTGAACTCTCAACCTCTTGAACTTGAGAGTCTGGAGATTACAGATGTGCAACCACTGCAGTTCAATGTTCTATTACACGTGACAGTTGTTTTCGATGCAGGCATTTAAATGAGAGGTACACAGTAAAGTACTAGATGGGCACAGAGAACCAAAGTTACTAGTATGATTAATAGACAGTCTATTCTCTCCTGCTTGTTTGTGTATAATTAATAGACAGTCTATCCTCTCCTGCTTGTTTGTGTATAATTAATAGACAGTCTATCCTGCTTGTTTGTATCCTCACTTCTTTCTTTGTAAAAATAAAAAGAACACTGACCCCTCCCACTAGGACCAACATGAGACTAAATTAAGAACTCTGCAATGTTGTTACATCTGAATTTGCAGTTCAAAGAAACTGATTCTTTAACATTCAATGTTCTGTCTTTTATAAAAATATTCCTGTAATTATGTCAAATGTTTTGGGCCCAAAATTTTGTCCAGTAATTATGTCTACACCTTCACATATAAAACATCTAATGAGCACCTTGAGTGCCCAGGTTACCTCTGATGATCTAAACAAATTTCTAGGCCCAGTTCTTCACATGAAGTATGCTTGGCCTTGCAAAGTTTCCAAAGAACTGACACCCTGTCCTTGAAGATATAAAAAAATGAAGCCTGGTATGACTTATCTGAAAGATTGCTGTGTTTTGTTGCTTTTGAATTCATAAAGAGCTTTTTCTGCATAGCCAGTATTCAGTAATTATTTCTACATTTTCTTACATTTACTTCCCTTTAAAAAAAAACTCTGATGATAAATTTTAAATGCATATTTTTAATGAAAAAAGTCTAAAAACTCTAATTTCAAAAATTATTTCTTTGAAATGCAAATAAATAAAATATCTAATAAAAAATATTTCTAGGCCAAAAGAAAAACACTAAAGAGGCCATCTCTCAAAAGCTGCTGCCATGACACAAAAGGCTATACCAAAGTCCCTGTCCTGCCTCTACCCAGATGGTTTCTCATATGACACTGAAAAATTAACTTTCAAATTACACTTCACATTATTTTGTCTCTTCCTGAAACCTCAGAGATGCAGCTGCAATTAGAAAGGTATCCTCAGATTTCCATCAAACCTAAGTCGGAATCTGAAGATAATGAACCCCTTAGTAATGAAAAAGTGCATTTGCACAATAATTGTGTTGGGAAGGCTACATTACTGCACTATATTACTGCCCAACACTATTAGACCAATGAAATGACTAGGGCTGTAGAAAGATGCTGCTTGGTTTTCTAATTACTATTAGAGAATGCCTCCTGAGCTCAGCCTCGGAGGCTTCGCTTTTGAGTCATCTGCAGCTCATGCAGCCTCTCATGCATTATACATGACACCCATATGGCCATTTGTGATGGAAAGTCTCTGGAGGGTGGATTTATAGCATCCTCTTCCCTGCAGGAGGAGAAAAAGTGAGAAAAACAACAAAGAATGCAGAAAACTGGGAATAGTGTAGGAAGGGAAAGAAGACCACTGGTTAACACTGGAACTCAGACAAAGGTGAATCAAATCAATAAACACATGTATTTCAAAAGAGAGGATTTCAGTGGTCTCACTACAAACAAATGGCATATACTTGAGGTGGGGATATGCTCGTTATCTGGATCTGATTGTTCCACAATGTTTGCAATGGCTCAATTTTCCCAATATACTGCAACCTATGCACAGTTATGTCAATTGAGAATACAAGGAAGGAAA